>JAJKFI010000031.1:13024010-13104690 GCA_029204185.1 Lerista edwardsae
TAATAATAATAATAATAATAATAATAATAATAATAATAATAATAATAATAATAATAATCTTAATCTGACCTATCTTGCACAGGTGCCATAAAGATAACTGAACTGATGAATATGAAGTGCTTTAAAGTTCTTTAGGAATGTGTAGTAGTGGTGGTGGTGGTGGTGGTAGTAATCTTCCAGATAAATGGGATTAGACTTCCAGCCTTAGCAATAAATTAGTTTTCTGTTTTCTATATAATTAGTTTTCATAAATTGACTGTTCTTTTTCACAGGAGTATAATGCATTTGTAGGTGTGCTCTGGCTTACCACTTGCACACTAAGAAAACATAACACAGTACTTTTTATCAATGAAGCCTCAATTCATATTTGGTGAAATCACCATGACTGTTTCTAATGTTATAAGTAGGTGTATCCTCTGTGGTGGACAAGGCACTGTGAGAAGGGGAAGGGGGTTCCACCTACCCTGGAAGTAATTGTGGTGATGTCATCATGTCACTGCAATTACTCCCACCCCCACCTTTAAAAAAAACAGTGAACGAAGATGGGCCGGCGGAAGGAGCCACTTCAGCCGGCCAGCTTTGTCTGTGCAGGCCTAGGGATGTAGACACTTCAGCCGCCCAACCACCTCTAACACCAGCTGTCCGGGCCCCAGGACTACCGAGGGCTGCCAAGGAAGTGGCTGCTGGCTGACACAAGGGCACGCAGCCACACTCCACTCCAGCTGACCAGCATCTCCCCCCGCCGATGGAGCCGTTCTCCCCTTTTCCTTTACACAAACTTTCCCTGGGGTGGGCAGGTGGAGGAAGATGCTTCAGCCGCTTGCCCCCCCCCATGGACCAAATCAGCTGGTTTCGTTCTCCTTGGGGGGGGGGAATGGCAGAACGGGCAGCTGAAGCAGCTCACGCATGGAGCGGCTCAGTGCACTCAGGGGAGTGTATTATGTTGCTGCCCCCCCCCGGAAGCCCAGCAGCACCCAGCACCTGTGGCATTTGCCCCCTTTGCCTCCCCTCTGGTCCGCCACTGTGAATAGTTGAAGAGCCTTTAAAAAGCCTGTACTCTTGTTCCTTTCACAGTTGAACACTGCAGGGGTGCTGAAGCTCAAGCTTGTGGCAGCTCTTGGGAGATGCCTGCTTAAAATTCAGCTTGTGTGCCACCTCTGGACAAAGGAATTCCTTGCACCAAGGAAGGGAAGCTTGGCAGGGAAGCTTCCTTGCACCAACATGCTTGCACAGGTCCCTGACCTCTGCAAGCTTCCAGGCCAGGCTTGCTCACTAGTCTTGAGAAAACTGTGGCTATATTTTTGTTCCCCATCCCTATTTCTTAAAATGCATAGGAACTGGGTCCGGCAAGAAAACGCGCTAGTGATTGAAGGTTAAACCCCCATCTGATAACTTGGGGCGACTTCTGAAACAGTGTGAGCAGCACAAGACTGGTTTCCAGCGACTGTGGCCTGAATGGTCCTCTACCTACTGCTTCATGTCAGATAAAGAGGAAACAACGATTAACAGTTCTGGATATCTCTCTGCAAGTAGCAATAAAAAACATACAAGACTTATTTAACTGGGACAATGCTCACTAGGAGATTTTTGTTTGTTCCATCTCTGGGTTTGCATGTAAAGACCTAGGGCTATTTTGTGGCAGAAAAATCAGAGGTTTGTTTCATGTGACCTTAGCAAAAGCCGTTTCTGTACTTCCCTCTTCCTTGACAAATGATTCAGTTCCCCATTTGAAGTTCTAGTTCCAAAAGACTCAAGGCTCCCTTCTTGGGGGGGGGGGTGTCTTGATTGCAGTACATCAAACATAAGCTGTTTTTATACTATTGCAACCTATCCTAAGAGTTTGGAATGACCAAGCTCCTTAACGGCGGAATCCTAAGCTGCGCTGGAACAGGCAGGCCAGTGGGTCTACACTGAATCCAGCACAACTTGTGAGCAGGCAGGAGCCTCCCTGGGGCAAGGGCACATGCATGCCCTTACCCCAGGGTAGGCGCCAGCCACACCTATGAGCTCCTTGTATCTGCACCTGCAGTTGAATGGCTGTATCCCAGCTCCAACCCCCTCCCCAGGCTAGCATTCCTCCGGCCCAGCCACCCCCTACCCAGAAACACCCTCCCTCCCGGTGCCCAGAACTGCTTTTGCACCTTCGGCCAGTGTTGTTGAACCAACACTGCTGCTAGCGTCAGCCCAACGGTAGCAGCACTGATGCGAGGGTTCCAGTTGGCCCAACACAGGGACTTGGATTGCGCCCTAAATGAAGTACAAAAAGTTTCAAAATAGGAACATGTGGAAAGAGAGTAAATTACTTTAATAAACTTAAATTAATTTGATTTTTTAATTGCATAGTCATAGGAGGGCATGGCTATAGGAGTGTGCCAACTGGGGAAGGTTGTGAGGATGAGCACCTCAAAATTTCCTAGTACTGAACTACAAAATACATTTCAACCCAATTAGAGCCCTGTTAGGGTACGTATAAACTGGTATGTGTGCAATGTGTGCCTTCCTGCTTGAGCAGCCATCTTTTCCCTGGTAGAAGCTCAATGTTTTTCACAACTGTGTAGCAGTCAGAAATTTAGCAGGTGTTGGTGTTTTCCCTCCATTGTGCAGTTATAATGAGGGTAAGGCCTGGGCAGCATCTGTTAAAAGCAAAGCAATTTCATTTTTTTAAAAGGTTGCAACCCAATTTCTTGATCTGTTTCAAAATGAGAATCATAGCAGCTCCTTTTATCACCGGATCTAAGGCAGTGGTCATGTTCCCAGCTGGAAGGCAATTTAGAATAGTGAAAAACTACATGTGTGGTCTCTACAGACACAACATAGTAAGATGGATGCAAGTGGTACAGGATGCATGCACATTCATGTGCTCATTGATTTATTTCACTTATTAATACCTCATCTTTCTAACTGAAACCTTTAAGGTTGCTTTCCATACAAAATTAAAAAACAATCAATTTAAAGATATTAACTGTATAAGACAATAGGAAGAGAACATTTCCAGCAGCAAAAAGAAATGTACAGGGGATGGGGCAACAAATAAAATTAAATCAAGCCAAATGTTTTCTTTAAAAGCCTGGTCTTGGCTGCTCACAAAATTCAGCAGTGATGAAGAAATATACTGTAGGCTTCTCGGGGGAGGTAGATCCACACTCTAAGCATCGCAGCTCAAAAAGCCCCATGTCTCTAGCATGCCAACTTGCCAAATTTCAGATAGCTGGAAAACAGAGTACAATCCTAACCTGGAGTTAGGCCGGCACAGTTAGGCCAGCAAAGTTTGGCCGACTCAAGGGACACTAAAGTTTGTTTGGACCACTCTCGGAGTCAGAGAGGCCAGCATGCAGATGTGCGCCATCCTCCCTGACTCAGAGAATGGTCCAAACGTGCTTAACTATTGCCCTTGTGCTGGCCAAACTTTGCTGGCCTAACTGTGGCGGGCTAACTCCAGGTCAGGATTGCACAATCAGGTGTTGAATGGAGCACCAAGCAAGTTCATATGGAAGAAGGCAGTCCTTATGATATCTTGGATCCAGAGCATTTAAAGCCTTAAAGTTTAAGATTAGTTCCTCCCTTTATTCATGTAGAAAGTGAAGATGATAAACCTTGTACAGAGGCTGTAAAGGTAGATTGTAGAGGTTACAATCAGTGATGTCATGCAGGGGGTACGCGGGGGTACGCGAGTACCGGTTTCTAGGATTATGGCTGGCCCCGCCCATTCGCCCGCCCACTCGTCGACTCCGCCCCCTGCAACATTTGAATTTCCTGCACGTTTGAGTTGCCTGCACGTTCTCAGAGCCAGGTAGGCAGGCAGGCAGCGAGCTGAGCCTTGCCTTGCCACTGAAAAATGAGCTGCTCTGGGGTTTTGGAACTGTTGGGTCACTTTAACATGATGCCAGGCCTCCTTAACATGTTCTGGGGGTGCTGTGGAATACTGTTGCAACTGTTGGTTCAGTTTAAAATCGTCTGAGGCCTCAAAAAGGGCTTTTTTCATGTCCCTTCCTGCCACGACCTCACTTCCGGCTTATGACATCACTTCCGGTGGGCGGGTCTCGACACATGCCAATCAAAAGTGAGTACCTGTTCTTAAATCATTTAGATGACACCACTGGTTACAATCAAATAATGTTTTAAATATGCATCAAATAATACAAACAATATACAATCAAATAATGTTTTAAATATGCATTTTCCCCTCTATGCACTGTTGTTAAAATGCTGACATTTCTTTATCAACATTGCTTACTTAAACAATTCAGGCAATTTTATGGAAAATAGCTTATATAAAACTAGGGCACGACTACACCTGATTCAGTTTTTTTAAAGCATTTGTTTTTCCAATCAATTGTCCTCTGAGGTCAGTGTTTCTCAGACTGGGACCACTAGGTTGGGACCCACTAGGTGGGTAGCAAGCCAATTTCAGGTGGGTTGTGTAGCACCTAGAGTAGCCATTATTGAAGATGGGACAATGGGACAACAGAAAGGGGGAGGGCTGTGTAGTGAGATTATTTTGCTTGTGTCAAGGTGATAAATAGGCTTTTTTTCTTTTCTGACTCACTTTGCTATTGGAAAATAGCTGATAAATAATCCAACTTATTGCTGCATTCTCAGGAAAGTAGCAGGCTCTGGGGTCACAATGATGGCACTTCCAGTCATTATGTAACTTCCAAGGGTCCCAGATAGATTGTCATTCTAAGAAATGTGTCCTGGTGCTAAAAAGTTTGAGAACCACTGTTTTAGGTATTACAGAACAACGTCTCTTGGTTAACCAAGAGAATTCACCATCTCTTGGTTGGTTGCACAGTGGCTAGCCAGATTTCAGCTCTTTGTTCTGTAAATGAATCAAGCAGGCAGTCATGTTGATGGGTACAGGGAGTGGGGAAGATGCCTTTACCATATGTGGAACAATCATGAACACCAGTCCCAAGTTGGCAGCTAAGGCTGTGTTAATAATAACTGACTCAGTGGTGTGGTTGAGCTATGCAGACGCGAGTATTCAGTGGTGGAATGGAATACTGTACATTGTTTTGAAAGTCTAAAAAAGATAAGTAGCTTAATGGTAGAAACCTGAACTTGATCTCTTAACTTCTGTTTCCAATGATAGCAGCCTGTCTTAGAGCCAGGCAAAGCCTTATCAGGTCTTTCCTAACCTTACTGTCTGAAGTTTTTTTTACCTGGAAATTACACAGGGGCCATATGCTCTACCATTGAATAAGGTTGTTCCTCTTAAAGGGGCAGGCCCACCTACTGTACCAGAGATCTAGGGCTCCTTCTCTCAGAAACACTGTGTAGACCTTATTGGCTGCCCCCAGTCCTCATGGCTTTCAAGCAATCTCATGAACTGCCTGACTTTTCCCAGTACAGGCAGGCATGCCCCAGTATCCACTGGGGTTCGGTTCCGGACCACCCCATGGATATCTGAAACAGTGGATATTGGAGACTCCTTTTTAAAGATAGGAGAACATCAGTGGTTTTGCTGCAATAAGGTTAAAAAAAGAGATTTGTTTAATGTCCCCTATCTTTTTAATAGGTGTCCTCGTATTCATGGTATCCATGGATAACTGAAAGTGTGGATACTGAATCAGTGGACACTGGGGTACGCCTGCATACTTTTTCACTCCTGGTTGGAAGTGGAAGAAATTGTCCTTTGGATGAGCCCTGAATCTCCACAATACAGACTCAAATGCAACATTTTTTAAAAGAGACTGGATCATAAAGAGAACAGATGCTGAAGTTCACTTCTTTCCAACTAAAACTCCATCACTCTGAAAGGACTCTGTAACTCTCATCACTCGAACTTAATGAACAGAGTGACAGGCCATGTGTGTTCTGTTTATTAACATTTAGCAGATCAGCTGGTGACCTGGTCTGCAATCTGGCCTGCAATCTGCAACAATTAATATGGATGGCATCTTGCATCGTTCCTGGAGGCTCTGATGTATCAAAGAAAAAGATTGTGCATTTGCTGCACATTTTCAGCTTCATTTTCATATACTATCACTATATACTGTACAGGAACTGTGTAGTATTTTTACTGTGTTACTACAATAACTGACTCCATCTGTCATTTTTACGTGCCTGAGCATAGCTTCCTTGAGCATAGCTTCCCAGGAACCATTTCCCATTTCCCAGGAACCATTTCTCTGGATTACTAATGAAGTTGTCTCCAAAAGGAAGTGTCACGTATTATCCTTTAGGGGAAGGAGAGTCAGGAGTAAGCAGCCAAGAGCTTCCATGATATCTACAGCCATGAAACAAGGCAAGATCCAACCACAGCTCTCCTTCCCTGACTTGCATCTCTGCCCATTAATTCAGGATTTAAGAGCGCAATCCTAACCTGGAGTTAGTCCTGCCCAGTTAGGCCAGCAAAGTTTGGCCGGCACAAGGGCCACTGTAAAGTATGTTTGGACCACTCTCGGAGTCAGAGAGGTCAGCACACAGACATGCACCTGACTCCGCAATCCTCCCTGACTCTGAGAACCTGCTTCATGGTGGCTGTGTGCCCACCAAACTTCGCTGGCCTAACTGTGCAGGCCTAACTCCAGGTTAGGATTGCGCACGGGCAGCACAGTCCTGTAGACCACGCAGCGTCGGCGCAACAGAGTTGCACCGATGCTGCACGCTTAGCGCTGACGCGGGAGCACGATCTGCACCCCCGCATCAGCACTCAAGCAACAGGACAGGCGCTGCAGGCAGCACTGGCCCTGCTGCACCCGTGCTGAAGCCAATTGGCGTGAGGGAGGCTCCATGCAGAGGCAGCACGGGAATGGGAGGGATGGAGGGAGGCGGGGGCGGGACATGGGCAGGCTTGGGAGGTAGCCTTACGGCCACTTCCTAAACCTGTCCAAGAGGCCGCACGGCCCCAATTCAGGCTGCGCAGTCTCCTCGAATCTGCACCCGCTCTTTAGTGGGCACAGTTCCGAGGAGCACATAGGGGAGGCTGGAGCCTCTCCTATATAAGGGAGTGCACACTCCCTTGCTGTGGGGAGGCTCCAGCCTCACCTATACTGCGCTAGGATATGGCGTTGGCTGGCCCCTCACCATTCTAGCGCAGTATAGGATTGCACCCTAAGTTACATTTTGCATTAAATACTTTGGCCCTTTGCTTTATTTTTCCTCCTTTTTTCCTTTGTAAAGAGGGGGTTGGAATGTGAATTAAGAAGGCTATGATAAAGTGGCAGGTGTTTTGAAATCCTTTACATCTGTACTGCATTTCTGATGACAATCATGCCACCTTCCCCACCAGCAGCTGTTTTCCTCAGGAAAGGTGGTTTTTTCTGCCCTTTCTGTTGCTAGGTCAGCTAGCACTTGACTCTCATTTTCAGGAGGGCTCCTCTTCCAAATGCTGAACTGTACAAAAAGGATGAGCCACTGATAAAAAAAGTTTCTTTGAGGTCTTGCCATCTCATGCCTTGTGCTGAAGCCTGTGTCTGCCAAGTGGCTCTACTCTGCCACTGCACCACACTCACCCCATCTAGACTCAGTCTCTACCCCAAAGATCTACAGTCGAAGAATCTAGTTGCTTGCCATACAGAACAAGGGATTTTGGATACATGGATCATTGTGCTTTCATGTTCCTGTGTGTGGCATAAATGTGTCCTGCCATGTGTGTCTTTCAATTTGGAATTGCTTGCTTCTATGGTTCATCTGGATTGGTTCTGCAAAAGAATAGACATAACTAAAGCCATTTTGGATATCAAGTGTCACTGAAGGTGACAGGAAAGGGCATGACTGCAAATGGTATAATATATATGTTCCCTACACTGCACCAGTTTCCCTCACTTTGCTTAATACCATTTGCGGCTACAAACAAATGCTGAAATTAGAATTGCTGACAGGAAGGTATCCCACTCACCCACATCCCAAGAAGAATCACCCCGTTCTAGTCCAAAAAACTCCCACAGTGTTTTAAATATAGCAAGAGGATGCCTTACAGCTTCCTTGTGTTTTGACAGACTTGCCTACTCATATGCTCCTGCCATAACTACAGATCCAGCTTCTGCATCTCCCGTGAAGAACTTTCTTTCAATTGGCACCTGCTCACTAGATGTATGTCACATGGAGCAAGAGGAGCCAAATTGTTCCAACAATGAAAGCTGCTCACTTTGAAGTAATCATAACACAGAAAAAAGCATGCTCTGAACAATGATGCGCATTCTCATGAAAAAGAAATGTATTCTTTGAGACACACAGTTGGTGCTTCCACCAGAGCAGGACGTGGCATTACGATACTTGTGGGAGTCAGTCCAGGACTGGCCTGATTAGGTGTCTGAGAAAATATAGTGTTAGTGTTAGTGTTTTTAAATTTTATTCTGTACTAGCTTTTTGTGACCCGGCGTTGCCTGGGGGCAGACATTATCCCCAGGCTCTATTAGGAGGAGGAATGAGTTTGTTCTGCAGTGCACCCCCACCTCTGGGGGCGTAAGGGGGGCCCTACCCCCACAGTAGATCTGTCCAGATCGTAAGTAATAAGTGCACCACGTGTGGTGAACATCGTTCCAGGCGTTCCAGAGTAATGGTGGAACATACACACAAATATACAAACCTCCCTCAAACGTATGACATAGTGAGATCCATAGGTAGTCATATAGAACTCGTCCCTGAAATAACACAGTATTGCTGACGTGGAACCCAAAACGCACACTATCACTGTGAAATGAATGAGGAACAGGGACACCCTAACCTAAGAGAGCAATATGAAGGTCCCACTTACTGTCTGCAGGCCCTGTTGCAGGACAGCCCTGCTATCCTCATGTGGCAGTATGAGAAACAGGCAGAGGTGGCCTGTTAGCTCCCTGGACATAGGCCCCTCTCAGATCCGACTGGGTGCTGGAACTCCCTGGATCCTGCTCTTTCCACCCTGGGCCAGTCAGGCAACGCAGGCAAAGCATTTAGTTTCGTTTTCTGTTCTCCCTCTGTCTGGTAGCTGAGCTGCTCAGCCCTCCCACAGAACCTGCAGAATCGTCTGTGACCACAGGGTGGCAGCAGACCTGTAGCCCCATGCAATCCCCTTGGTTCCTGACGATCCGGGCCCCCTCCCTGAAAAACGGGGGCTTCCAGGCTGCAAGGTACGTGTGTGCCAAGTTTCGTGGCCGTGGGTCAAGGGACGGAGACGTGTATACGGAACATACACACACACACACGTCCGTTTTTATATATATAGATTTTTTATTGTAAGCCACCTTGGGTGCCCTAACAAGGAGCAGAAAGGCGGGATTTAAATTCATTAAATAATATTTAGTTAATTAGGCCATATAATAGAGCTGAAAGAAGATTCTGAAAGTTTGTTGGCTATTTTCTCCTTTTTTATTGGCTTCCCATCCATTACTCCATTCTGATACAGCAGCTGGTGGTCATGTGACTTTCCAACCAGGCTTCAGTACTGCTACATACTTGTGCCCCACTTCCTTGAGATGTGGAAAGTTCCAGGGTGCAGCTCTATCTGGTCTCTGCTTCCCTTGGGAGAGAAGATCATTGTAGGCAGATACTAACTTTGAAATACTTCCTTCATTCACAAATATCCGAGATTGAGCATTTGAATGGCATTACGGTAGCATATGGGACCAATCCTAACTAGGCTTTGTGATGCTAAGTGCGCAATTCTATGTTGCGCTGGAATGGCGAGGCCGGCAGGTGCGCTAGGGAGCCTCCCCGGGGCAAGGGTACGTTTGCACCCTTGCCCCAGGGGAAGCTCCAGCCTCCCCATAGGGTTCCTAAATAGCAGGCACAGAGCCAAGGAAGCCACACGCTCCAAATCAGATGGCGCCTTGGATGCAGGTATTTTTAATAAGCTGATGGTCAAATGCAGAAAGATTACACATATACATCCAAAAAGGTTTCCAAATCTCTACAAATGTATCTATAGATTGCTGACTTCTAAAAGAGGTAGATTCAAATTAAATAGAGAAAGAACCCATAGATCTTCAATCCAATGCATGTGTGTGGGTGGGAACTTGTCTTTCCAGACTTTAAGGATATGACATTTTGCAATTGTTAAGGCACACAAAATCCACCTATGCTGACTAATAATCTCCATACAGAGGGTAAGTAAATTTTCCATATCTAGGAGATCATGCATTGTCAGTATATTTCTAAGCCGGCTCTTCAATTTCACTTGATCTTGAGACTGAGTCAGCATCATTCATCCAGTATCCTGTGCGAATGTCTTTAGTTCCTATAACATTTTCTCCACAGTAATCTCTGTATTTAAGTAAATGCATGTAGCCAAATCCAACCCTGGTAAATTTCCAGTAAGTCAAACATGGAGACATTAGGGAGGCACTCCTTTGTCTTGAGTCACTGGTTTCATATTACTAAGTGATCATTATTTGCCCTTTTTAAAAATCATTATTTTGTACTATGTCTATACCTTTCCTTCCTCAGCACAGATAATTTTTGCAAATCTGTTTGTGATGCACAGATTAGTAATGCAGGAGATTTGGACCTTCTGTGGTATTTTCAGTCTTGAAATAATGATTTTAATTTGATGTGCTTGAATGTTTAAAAATCTTTGCTTCACTTTTGATTAAAATATCCATGCCTTTATGGAGAAAAAAATCTGTTACTGTCATCCTAGATCTGCATTGAACCATGCTGGTTATCTAACAGCTGCTGAGTGAGCCAAGTAATTCATATTCTAGTGAGGGCATTGTTCCCTGCTTTTTCTAAGAAAGTGACAATTGTGTATTTTCTTGTGCCTTTCTCTCCTTCTTGCTGTATAGCAGATGTGTTATCACTGGAACGCAGGCATGTGCATAGACCAGCATGTACGCACATGTGTATATCCAGAGTTATTTGCTTTTTAAACAATATGTTTATTGACCTATCTTTAAGTTCTACATTTTAAAGAGACTTGAATTAGCTGTTTTTCCCCAGAAGGCTGCAGCCCTAAAAGAAATCATATACTACCTATAAGTTTTGTATTTGCTATTATGTGTCCGTATACATAAAGCAAAAACACAGATCTCTGACCCAAAAGCTCACTATCAAAATGAGACAAAAGAAGGAAAGTGTAGGTAGGGAAAGACTGGGGGAGAAGATGCAGTTATTTCATTATTTGGGTTATTGTGTTTCTGTAAGAGATGTACACAACTAATATAAGGGCGCAATCCTAACATGCACGGGAACAGGCAGGCTGAGTGGCCTGCGCAGTATCCAGTGCAGGTTAGGAGCAGGCTGGGGCATAACTCAGAGTAAGATTTTATTCCCCTTGTCCCATACTGTGCGCCAGTCAGTCCTATGGGGCTACTCAGATCTGCACCCGCAATTTTGCGGACACAAAACTGAGCAGCCGGTTAGGCTGGGGGTTAGGATCCAACCTAGGTCACCGATGCTGAACCCACCCCCCTCGCGAGCCCAGTCTTTCTCCCAGACTCACAAAAGAGGTCCTCCAGTGTGGAAGTGGTAGTTGGGATGCCATCCATTTTTGGCGTGTGCACAGAATCAACAAAGTCATCACATCCACATCACCTGCACGGCTACAAGTACAATCCCACAAGAAGAGCTCAAAGCTCAAAATATTTAAAGCGAGACTGCCTTTTATGACACTTGGTAGGGAAAGAGAACATGCTCTGCACCATCTGTAAGAGATCACTCATTATGTTTATATTTGAAGTGTTCCTTTTAGGCAATGTATATTTCACTGGCCCCAACTGCATCCCCATAAGGATTTCCAGTGAGTTAAAAGCTCATTTCTTCTGAGCCGCCTGAGCAGAGCTCATTGGGTTGTCTCCTGTCACTTTTGCTTCCATGAGGAGCATGCAAATCATTTCCAAGCAATTGAAACATAGTACATATCTTTTGGGGCAATCAGAAATGCAGAACCAAGTTCAAATGGGGAATTATTCCATATCTTTGATGTGTGAAGTGGTTCCTCAAGAAATCTCCTGAGGCATGAGATCAGCCGCTGCTCCTTCCTGTTTATTCCCATTTATGATATGAAAGCTTTTAATGAGATTTTTTAACAAGTGAACATGGTAATTTGTCATTAGAAAGAAATAGTGCCACCGGGTGTCAGTGAGATTTGCAATGACATAGAATGTGAAAGGAATCAGGCTACCAGAAACTGGTGAGCCAGAATTCACCTTATCTGTTTTCAGTAGGACGTTCCTGAGAAATGACACAGGTAACTGATTTTTGGAAAAGTGAGAATGACATTCATAATGTAAGAACTCGATGGACAATTCAGGATGCAATTCAACCCCTGAGTTGGGCTGGCACAAATCTCCTGTGCTGGCACAGTGCTATCGCAAATAAGGCATTTTGGACTGCCTCAGGAGTTGGCTGGGCTGGTGTGAGGATGCCCGCAGAAGCCACATCCAGCCTCCACGTCACCCCAGGTAAGTGGGGAAGCGCTAGCTGAATTCAGCTGTGTTGGGCAGGGCGGCCTGGGGAGGGGGGAGGAGTCTGGTTCCAGCAGTCATGCCAGATCCAAACCCACCTGGTCCGTTCCTGGATCACATTGCTCTGATCCGGGCCACTGCTTAAACTTGCACCAGCTAAATAGCAGGTGCAGATCCAAGCAGTCCCATAGGGCTGGCTGGCTCTTACCCTGATTTAAGGGGACAAATGTCTCCTTAAGAAAGGGGAGTTAGTCTCATCTTGAGGGAAAGGGGATTTTCCGCAGTACACTGATCTGTTATCCAGTCTAAGATATTTTGATAAAAATGCTAAGTAACTAAAGAGATAACTTGTTATTTCCAATCAGCTTATGTGATGAAGAATGATATACTACTTTACCTATTCAATAAATACCCATGAATTAGCACTACCACAGTGCCAGTATACTCCTGGCGTCTCTAAACTCAAAAAGGAAAATTTCTCTACTATTGTTCATTGAATCATATCCTCTTTGTTGAGTAGTTTTTTTTTTTTACAAGGGCATAAATTACAAGCTAAATACAGGAGTTTTAATTATTTGTTTGAGAGCACAATCCTATCCTGGAGTTAGGCTTGCACAGTTGGGCCAGCAAAGTTGGGCTGGCACAAAGTCCACCATAAAGCATGTTTGGACCATTCTCGGAGTCAGGGAGGATGGCGCATGTCTGAGGTTTGGCCTCTCTGACTCCAAGAGTGGTCCAAACTTACTTTAAGGGGTCCCTTGTGCCAGCCAAACATTGCTGGCCTAACTGTGCCGGCCTAACTCCAGGTTAGGATTGCGCCCTGAATCACTCCTCCATCTAGCATCATGCATCATGCTATTGTTAAAACTGGGCCTCATGGTGTCAAGGCACATGAATGCTTTTTGAAAAATCTCAAATGAATATTTATCAATTGAACCTTTAACCCTATTGATTTTGAGATCAGTCTCTTGACATTAAAAGTGTCATTCATGCTGTAAACAAGGCAAGGAGTTGAATCACACCCACTCTAAGCAGATGCAAAAGATTGTCAAACTCCTCTACCTTTAATAGTTCTGTAACAGAGGAATTGTTAGTGCTGCTTGTTGTGAAAGGAGAAAAGGACACTATTGGATTTCCTTCTTCTACACAATAACAAAGGGTACAAGGCAGCTTGTGGCTATGTTCTTTTTTCCTTTATTAGAGGAATCACAGCCCAAGCCTATATAGTGGGGAGACACTCCTTTGGAAAGTAATTCACTTAAATTGTGTGTTTCTATAGTATACTTTTAGGGTGCAATCTTAAGCTGCACTGGAACAGGAAGGCCGGCAGGCCTGCACTGTATCAAGTGCAGCTTGGGAACAGGGTGGAGCCGCCATGGGGCAAGGGCACTCTTGCGTTTTTACCCCGGGGTAGGTGCCAGCTGTCCCAATTGGCTCCTCAGATCTGTGCCTGCTATTTAGCAGGTGCAGAGCTGAGGACACCATGCAGCCGGGTGATAGGAGCTTGGATGCTGCCTAACGGCCACATCCCAACTCCACCCCCCTCCCTGGGCTGGCATGCCTCCTGGCCCACCCTCCCTCCTGCCGAGACATGCCCCTGTGTCAGCCAAACCCTGTGCCGGCTGAACAAGCGGCTTGTGACAGCCCAAGGGTGCTTTGGGATTGTGCCCTTAATTTTATTTTCATTGTTTGGAACATGGCTTGGGCAGCTCAGGTCCCAGGTGATTCCAGGCGGGGACCTTGAGAATATTAGGGTAAAAAGCTGGAGAATAGTAACCCATAACTGACATTTAAGGCACTATAGAAAAAATGAATACAGTAGATGTACTCATCTAAGTCCAACTTCCTTCTTAGGGCACAATCCTAACCAATGTTCCAACACTGACCTAGCTGTGCTAGTGGGCATGTGCTGCATCCTGCAGTTGATGGGGGACAGTCATAGAGGCCTCCTCAAGGTAAGGGAATGTTTATCTTATCAGAGAGCTGCATTGCCCTTACCCCGGTGCTGGAAAGTTGGTTTGGATTGCACCAGTGGTGTCATTCAAATGATTTAGAAACAGGTTCTCACTTTTGATTGGCACTTGTTGGGGTCCGCCCACCGGAAGTGACATCATAAGCAGTGGTGTCATTCAAATGATTTAGGAACAGGAACTCACTTTTGATTGGCACTTGTTGGGGTCCGCCCACCGGAAGTGATGTCATGGCAGGAAGTGATGTCATCAAGCAGACCCAACAATTCCCAAACTATTCCAGATCACTCTCAGAGCATGTTAAGAAGGCCTGAGAAGGGGGACGTCAGCTCTTCCCAATCTAATTCTTTTGGGCTGTATGTGCCTGACCATACTCTAAAGGGTTCTCAGAATGTACACAAGGTCTTCTAAACCCATCATACTGTCAGTGATTTGGAGGTAGGAGGAATGCAATGACACAGGAAAATAGGATAATCTTTACAATTATGGGCAGAATTCAGCCAATAGTTCTCAAGGCTGAAATTCTAAACACACTTTCTAAAGAGTAAGCCATTCAGCAATATATGCATAAGTCTGCAAGTATAAGCCTGTCTTTTTGGAAGATCCAACTGAAAATAATGGGGCTGACTTCTGAGTAAACAGTTTAGATCAGTCTTTATGTCTTAGGGATTTCAACTGGAGGGAGAGTTAAGCACATGTTTGACTACTCAAAATCAATGCAATGTAAAAGCACTTAAATTACACTGGATCATGCCCAATTAATAATAATTATCACCTGTAAATAACTGCGCTGGGTAATCAACGCTGTGCAAACTTTAGAGTTGGCAGGAGGGAAAACCAGCCTTTAACAACAGCTTAATTCACAGAAACCATCATACTGAACTATGATTCCTACTTGGATTTACATCATATAGTGATCCACTTTGCAAGTTACTAGTCCACAGTATCCCCAGTTCAAGCTTCATTTTATGCCATCCAGACCAACAGGATGCTGCATGTCATTTTAGTAGACCTATGAATGGTCACAGACTATGTCTCATATTCACAAGAAATTTCTTGCTTCTCAAGAGGGACAGGAGAAATCTCGTGCTTCACTATGTCAAATAATGTTGCTTTAAAGTAGTACCCACATCATTTAAGATTCCAGCAATAAAAGCAACAAACCTTGTGGGAGGAAATCTAGTTAACCTATTGAGGGGGGGGTGTAACTCCCCTCCTCAGGTGTAGCTGCTGCTGCCACCAGCCCAGGCTCAACACAACAAAGGGAGCTCCTGGGCAAAAATCCCTCTTAAAAGAAAGCCAAATAACAGAAGTAAAAAACCCAATTTTATTGACATATATTACGAGTTATAAATAAACTACAGAGGCTCTGTACCATAAAACCTGAATATTAAAATGACAATAATCAACCCCTTTGTTTATAACTTAACTGAGAGGAACTCAAAGGACAAAAACAACAACAAAAAATCCTATAAGATTTTTACCTTACTGACTGACTACAACCAGCTTCCACAGCACATAGTGAGGCTAACCTTCCCTGAGAGCAGCCAAAGGGGTCTGTTCCCTGAGGCTTTTAACTTTATATCAATGAACTAATCACCCCCACCTGAGCCATTTACACTTGAGTAGTTCTCTCCCAACTAACCAGGTTCACATAAGACCACAATTTCATGACACCCACAAAGAACAACAACTACGTGTACATCTTCCCTTTACACTTTTCTAGAGAACTCACCACAGTTCCAAACACAGGGAAAATCAACTTCCACAAAGATCGATATAGTGAATTGCAGGCTACAAGGAAGTGCAGCAATGCTAAGCTCTGTGCTCACACAAAATCTCTTCATGCACAACGATCCTGCAAGGGAAGTCTGAAAGGAAAGGCATTTCTAGGAGCACTTAAAGGCGAGGCTGGGGGCGATCCTGCAAGGAGGGAGGGAGGTCTGCATTTCTAGGAGCACTTAAAGGAGAGGCTGGGGGGCAATCCTGCAAGGGGGGGAGAGAGGTCTGCATTTCTAGGAGCACTTAACAGAGAGGCTGGGGGACGGAGCAAACAACAACAAAAAACAAAGCCAGCGATGAGTGGGCGGAGCCAGCCCTAAGGTTAGGTTCTGGAATGCACGTTCCGGTGCCTTTCCCCTCCATGTCACCACTGCTCCTCTCCCTTGCTGCTGTAGCCAGTAAGCAACGCCAAGATGTTGCTTTTCCCTGTGAGGATTGGCTAAAATGGTGCAGGAGAGGAGTGATTCCACTGCAAGGTAAGGCTTCTTTCAAAACTTAAGAGCTTTGCCCTCCCTTAGATTTGCCTCTGCTTGCAATTGAAATTCAAATTCAAATGGGCGGGAAATGGCCCTGTTTTCTGGTCCAATTAACAAACGGAGCCACACACAAAAAACCCACGAAGTGCAAAGCAAAAAAAACACACACCAACACGAAGTGCAAAGCAAAAAAAACCCGAAGCAAAAAAAACAAGGAGCCAGCAATGAGTTAAGTGGGCGGAGTCCACTAATTGTAACAACCGGCACGCCGTTCCAGCTGCATGACAGCACTGGCGGGCCAGCTGCCGTGGGTGGGGGCCAGCTCATTTAGAAACAGGTTCTCGGAACCGGTGAGAACCGGGTGCATGACTACACTGGATTGCACCCTTAATGGACCATTTTACACCCTTGGGTAATGCAGAGGGCCAGCCAAACAAAAACTAAGATTGTATTTGCCATAGGAATGCAATTCTCAACCATCTGAACTCCAGGGGCCAACAAAATCCGTGACTGACATAATGAGAGCGCAATTCTAATCTGGAGTTAGACCAGCATAGTTAGGTCAGCAAAGTTTAGCCAGCACAAGGGCCACTGTAAAGCACGTTTGGACCACCCTTGGAGTCAGGAAGGATGGCCTATGTCTGTGTGCTGGCCTCTCTGATTCCGAGAGTGGTCCAAGCGTACCAAGTGGCTCTTGTATGGTGGCCCTTGTGCTGACCAAATTTTGCTGGCCTAACTGTGCCAGCCTAACTCCCAGTTAGGAGAGCGCCCTGAGGAATCCTTCTAAAAGATTGCTCGCTACCTCTGCAAGACAGAGGAAATGTATAAGAGCAGGAGAACTGTGACTGAAACTTGTGACTCTTAAAACTTTGAAGCCCCTATGAAGTAGGTGGTCCATTTTGGGGGACCAGTTTAGATCTGAAAATTGGAGCAGGGAGAAAGGATGTATCCCTTCCCAAACACATTAAAATCAGAACCCCCGTAAGAACATATAAAATATTGGATTAGGCCAACAAAGCTATTACACTAGCATCCCACCCCCATTAAGCACAAGAGACGGGCTTGGGATGATTAATTTTATTGAGATCAATAATAAAATAACCTACAACATGGAAAAACTGTTAAAATACCCAAGTGGGCTGGCTGCTAATCATTTGGGAGAAACAGCTCTGGCTGTTTATCTCTCTGAGACCTCTACAGACGTGGCATCCTGGCTCAAAGTGACACCCAGTCTGAGATTGGGCATCATGGCCAACTTTGAAGGGTTGAGACAGCTGGCCATCTCTGACCCACAGAGGCAAAGCCTTGAATTGGTCTTTTCTTAAACAACCCAGGGGGCTCGCCAGCCACTCACCAATCAGGACAAGAATTATCAGAGCGGTGCTGGTTCACCCCCTCACCTTTCTTACCTCTGCATGTATGCCGCCATGCTGTATTCCTGTAAGAACATGTGAGCCCTCTTGGATCAGGCCAACAAGGCTAATCTAATCTAGCACCTTGTTTTGCATAGTGGCCAGCTAGATTCCTCTGGAGATCTCACCCTCACAA
Organism: Lerista edwardsae; assembly: GCA_029204185.1. NCBI lineage: Eukaryota > Metazoa > Chordata > Lepidosauria > Squamata > Scincidae > Lerista > Lerista edwardsae. The sequence goes on from JAJKFI010000031.1 coordinate 13,042,116, forward strand.
CTGCCTTAAAGTTTTAAAAAAAAAAAAACCACTGGGAGACTGAGGGTGCAATCCTAACTTGGAGTTTAGGCCAGCACAGTTCGGCCAGCACAGTTTGGCCAACACAAGGGCCACCATAAAGCTTGTTTGGACCACTCTCGGAGTCAGGGAGGATGGTGCACGTCTGTGTGCTGGCCCCACTGACTCAGAGAGTGGTCCAAACATACTTTACAGTGTCCCTTGTGCCAGGCAAACTTTGCTGGCCTAACTGTGCCGGCCTAATTCCAGGTTAGGATTTCGCACTGAGTCATGGGTCTGCTACAACATACAATTTTGACCCAGAGAAAAGCTACTGATGCTCTGCATATTCTGTTTGCTGACATGTATGCTAATTTAAAATTGGAGTGACATAAAAAGAAATCATGCCCATGTGGAAATGCTTCTTGAGAAGCTGGCACTGAGAGTCAGATCCTGACTCATGTATATATCAACTCTGTATGTTTGAGAGCAGCATATGTCTGCATTCCAAATATGCCACTAACTGTTACAGAATACATTACAACACGAGTAGGATGCTGGGAGGGTGCTTTGATCTTTCTTTGATTCTGTCATCCATCCAGATTCTGCTTTTCTAATAAAGCCAGCACATAATACAGGTCATCCAAGAACATTGATCTTGCCAGTTAGTGTCATTTCTTTAGGCAGCACTGATTTAATAGCTTAATGACAACCTATTGCAGGCTGCAAAAGTGATGAAAAAATATTGTATTTAATGTATTTCTAGGTGTCATGGCTACCGGAACAATTATGGAACTGACACACACACCACCCACGGGGAAGACTGAATTGCCCTTTCCAGTTTTTCAGACAATACACACTGTTCTTTGGGCATTCAGGAAAGAAACTTGAATAGCCAATCTTCTTTACCATTAAAAGACAAATTGAACTGCAATATACTTTAGCTGGGCAATAATTTGTAATATCACTGTAGTCCTTATTAGTTGGCTGCCAATTTCAAATAAGCAAGACACAATTCAAGGTTTCATAATTAATCGGCTCAAAAAAGAATCCCAAAGTGATAAGGCCAAAAAACAAAATCAGCATATGGCTCCTATCTTTTTTGTCTGCTTGATACTACGGACTGCAAAGCAATTGCATCAAGGGGGAGTTTGCATATCCTCGGGATACAACATGTGCCTGGGAGTCATGTGAAGAATACAAAAACCACAAGTACTCAGCATACTTGTTATGACAAGATATTATTTTGTCCCTCCTCAATTGTGGCAATTAAGTATATACTGTACAGTTCATAGTGCACTTTCCCCATGCAGCCACAGGCATATGTGCACCTATGTGTAGAGAAACACAATACTAAAATGATTGCATTGGACGATGATGATGATGATTATTATTATTTATTTGATTTTTACCCCGCCTTTTTGCCCGGAGGCACTCAAGGCGGCATTGATTGCATTGCTGATGATTGAATTCGCTGGCCAGTGATTGCTAATTCTGCCTTTTTTAGCTTACAGTGATAGACTAGAGCAGTGTTCTTCAACTTGTGGGTCATTACCCCAGTTGGGTCACAAAGTCTCATTTGGGGGGTTGTTGTGTCTCAGCCATGGCTCCTGCCATGGGCTGAAGGCTCTTTTTGGTCAGTTCAAGGCAGATTTACAGGCAAAAAACAAAACTTTATTACAGATACAAACATTCAGGGCATAATCCTATATTGCGCTAGAATGGTGAGGCCGGCCAACGCCATATCCTAGCACAGTATAGGGGAGGCTGGAGCTTCCCCTACGGTAAGGGAGCATGTGCTCCCTTGCCGTGGGGAGGCTCCAGCCTTCCCTATGTGCTCCTCAGATCTGTGCCTGCTAAAGAGCGCACGCAGATCCAAGGAGACCGCGCGGTCCGGATTGGGGCCTTGCGGCCTCACGGACGGGCTTAGGATATGGCTATATGGCCGCTGCCCAAGTCCTGTTCCCGCCTCCCTCCCTTTCTCCAATCTCTGTGCTGCCTTGGCACGGAGCCTCTCTCGCACCAACTGGCTTCGGTCGGCATGAGAGAGGCTCAGCACGGGCGCAGTAGGGCCAGCACTGCCTGCAGCACCGGTCTTGTTGCTCGAGTGCTGACATGGGGGTGCAGATTGGCGCCCCTGTATCATCGCTAAGCACGCAGCGCAACCCAGTTGCGCCAACGCTGCACAGTCTATAGGATTGCAGTCAGTGGTGTCATTCAAATGATTTAGGAACAGGAACTCACTTTTGATTGGCACTTGTCGGGAACCCGGAACCAGCCACGGAGCCCGTTAGGATCCGGAACGCCCGTTCTGGTCCATTCCCCCTGAATGACATCACTGATTGCACTGCCCCAGATATAAGGCAGGTGAAGCTTTTTTCGAGTAAATAATTTTTATTTGTTTTTAGTTACGGGAAAGGAAGATAGTCATACATGGGTAAAGGGAAACAAGGAGTTACACATAAGGTATAAAGAGGGTTATAATCCTTATAATAAACATCTAGATCTACAATATAATTCCATTAATAACCACCGTATTACAACCTCAGAATTCCAGACATTCTTATAGTACCATTAAGTTATATTCTCAGTAGAATATATGTCTGTTCTTTAACATTTTATTCTCTTTCATCAGAGGAGGAATTACAGTTTAAGTATATATGAATCTAAAAAATATTCTATCAATTTTTATCTAACTTACCAAGTTATATTTTTCTATATACTTATAATGTACTAAATATATCTACTATATAAAAAATCCTAATCCTAATTATATAATAAGATTATATAATTCCATTAATGTCTTATGTTACAGACTGTATCTGTTTCCTTCTAAAAAAAAATAAAGTTCTACCATCAAATTTATTCAGTAGCTAAACTCAAATTTAATACTAGTGTCATAATAAAATCAACTTTATTTTTATCTGTAACTGGCTTTTTGGTACCCGGCGTTGCCCAGGTAACAAATGTCATCAGGTGTGTCACCAATCAGCTTAGTGACCCGGAAAACTGTGGATTTGACAGTAAGGTTGGTCATTTTGGACATTTTGTTTTGCACCCCTTCTTACCCCCCCCCCCATGCCGAGGGGGGCCAAACCCGGATTCCAGCGGCGTCGGGAGTGTTGCCGCTCGTCCTGGCGATCCCGGAAACTATGGATTCAACGCCGATTGCGGCCGTTTTTTACCGCTTTCATGCGGGGGGCCCTGCGTACCCCCACCCTCAGGGGTGGTACGGGGGCCTGTCCCCCACAGTGTTTGCCGCCAGGCCGCCAGGCATGTGCGTGCTGAGTTTGGTGCGCATCGCTCCAGGCATTCCAGCAGGGCATGGCGGATGTTTTGTTTCGCACCCCTTCTCACTCCCCACGCTGAGGACTCTAACAGCCAAACCCGGACTCTAACAGCGTCGGGAGTGTTGCCGCTCATCCCGACAACCCTGGAAACCACAGATTTGACGCCAATTTCGGCCATTTTCGACCGTTTTCACGCGGGACCCCTGCGCACCCCCACCCCCGGGGGCGCGAGGGGGCCCTGACCCCCGCAGCGTTTGTCGCCAGGCTGCAAGGCATGCACGTGCTGAGTTTGGTGCCAATCGCTCCAGGTGTTGTGGAGCCTATGCAGAATATACGTACATACACGCACGTGCGCGTTCTTCTTTTTATATATAGGTTTTTTAAATTTATCACAAGCAGTTTCAGAACCGACGAGGGGGGAGAGAGAACTAATCACATCCTTCATGATTACAATATCCATCTCTTTAATTAATTATTTATAACCCAGCAGGAAAATCTTAAATAATTCTCAAATACTTCATAGAAAGAAAGCAAAAATAAAGAAAAAAAAACCAAAACGATCAACCTAAAATCTATAATTTTCATTACTGCAATATTTAACTTTCTATCATTGACACAGAATTCAGCTTAGATTTTAAAGTACATCTCTTTCCCCTTTTCTTCCTTCCTCTTTTTCCTCCTTTTCTTCTCCTCTTTGTTCAGATCTACAGATTACTCTTGCTTCTGTTTTGAAAGTAAATGTTCACTTCTTGTATTTTAAAAACAGTCTTTATTCTTTTTTATCTTTCTAAGAAGCAGATCATCCATTTTGAAGCCGAGAAAAAAGAGGAGGAGGTCAGTAGCTGCTTCTTATTGTGACATCATCCTGGCTGAATTATTTAATTATATCACAGTGTGACGATCTTCTGAATATTTCCTTAAAAAATCTCTTTAAGTATTTTCTTTCTGTCTTGCTTAGCAGGCGTAGAAGAATCAACTTAAAATCTGATGTTTTCATTGCTGGAATAACGTCCCTTAGTCATAAATCATTAGTACATAGTTCTATTTGAAGATTTAAAATGGAGGTTTCCCCTTCTGTAGTCAACTAAGTTCAACTCTCCAGACGGTTCCATTTTGAAGAGACTACATCAATCTTAAATTTTTTTCTCTTGTTTTAACATTCAAATTTATTTCACCAGTAGATTTAATAAAGTAAGCATAACTTCTCTTGTGCTATTAGAATTCCAGTGACATCTAGATAATGTCCAGGTTTTTACAGATATAGCCATGCCCGATCCTTCAGCCAAAAATTTATTGTTCTGCATTCCACCAGCCCAATCTTCTTACCTCTATTGGGGTCTTCTAGGGAGGTAATTTCACGGTGTTGACATCTGATCTGTTTCTTCTCATAGTGTTATCCATCATCGTGTTTGTTTGTACGAGGTAGTGCCGGTGGACAGCCGGCGGCTTCCAGCTCACTGCGTCCAGGCAGCGACCTCTCTGGCTTAGCAATTATCCAGAGAGATCACCTTAAAGCCTGCTGCCCCGTGCCTTTTCTCCTAGAGGCTTGGGTGGAATTTCCTCCTAAAAGGATCCAAGTATAGTTGGAAGTTAGTTACAATCTCCGGAGCCAGGGGAGGTTGCAACCATTTTTCCCTCGACACCAAATCACGTCCCCAGGCAGGTGAAGCTTTTGAAACCCTTCCATGATGAGCTGCATCTGCCCAAATTCCCTCTTCTATACAATAGTTAAAGGTATAGGCACTCTGACCCAGTTTGTATCTGGCAACTGTACCTCAAAGTAAGGTGGACTCTATAGCATTTTATTTTCTTGTTTTATTTGAACAGCAAAAACTGAAAAAATAAACAGAGTACATATATGTGTATAGATTTATAGCTGTGCCTGTTTTCTATTATTTAATTTTGTTTTTGCATCATTAAACCTGTCAGATATTGGAGAAAAATCTCCTCTAATTGTTTAGACCAGTGGTTCCCAAACTGTGGGTCGGGATCCACCAGTGGTTTAGAACCAAATCTTTGGTGGTTCGCAAAACTGACAAGGCAAATTAGGCCATGTGCCTCATTTGGGGTTCTGTTTGGGGGGAGGGAGCACTGCTGCCCAGTCACCATGATAGCCACATCCCTCGGCACTCATAAATCAGGCAGCAGCAGCCTTTAGGGCAGCTCCAGAAGGCAGCTCCTCCCCACCGACCTCTGAAAAAACATAGTAAAAAGGATAAAAACAGAGCATAGTAAAGTGTGTCTGGTAAAGTGAACAGTGAGTCTGGTAAAGTGAGCAGCTAGTAAAGTGAGTAAAGCTAGGTGGGTCCCGACAGTCATTTTTTAAGTGTTTCCCGGGGCAACAAAGTTTGGGAATCACTGTCTTAGACTAAAAGGCCTTTGTGACCTAATGGGGTAGGTCTGGGTGGGGAGGAGGTTGATTTCAACATTTGGCAGCAGAAAAGTAGCTCTAATTATCAACAGCTGTGCTTTTTCTCGCTCAGACCTCTGTCATATTTCTAACACTGTGAATTCTGGTATTCTGAGCTCTGAATTCTGTGCTTGTCGCAGCTGCTTATCATTATGGAAACATTACTAATAGTTAGGTGGGCTTTGCCGCAATCTAAATGAGCAATGTATTTGAAGCATCATTGGTATGTCTCCATTTTATTCTCTCAGGTGGAATACTGCACAGTGAAATTGTAAATGTGAGAGTTCTAAACAAATCACAATACTGTACAGGATGAAGGTGACAAGGGAACCAACAAGTCTTTTGTTAAATGTTATCGTTAAGAATACAGGTATACCTACTAATTTATGCACTTTTGAAATTGCAGAATATTCTATAGTGCTCATTATAACTCTATAACATGCAGCATTTTAAAAGGCACATAAACCTTGCTTCTCCTTACTTTCTGTCCCCCTCCATACTGTTATGAACGTAGAACCACAATAATGTCCAGTACAGGTACTCTTACAGATATTTTAGCTGATCAATCAATCTTCCAAAAGAAACATTGATAGATAGTATCCACAGACACCATGACCTTGATGAAAGCTATTCAAGAGAGAGAGAGAGAGAGAGAGAGAGAGCTATATAATATAAGACTAACAAGTTCACATGGCCTCTTGCCAGCTGGCAAAAATTGCTTTTGTAAAAGTTAACCCATCTGGATTAATGCAGAATTTTAATAGCTTCTTCCTTGGCAGCAAAAGGTCAGCATTTGATCTCTCTTGGTAGAGAGTAGGGTTGGGGTACAAGGTTTTAGAAAGTCACACCCTTTCTCTGAGGTGGAAAAGTCTGTATGCAGTCATTTTACCAACTCATACTAATGATGAGCTGTTTGCGTGAAATAACCTCCACGCAAACGAGTGAATTGTTAAGTTGGAGAAATCTAGCCGTTACTCTCTGATATCTTAACTCTTCTGTTTCACCATTTTTTTCATATAATATTTCATTGTTTCATATAATGGAGACATCATTATAATTCTCACCAGTGATAATTTTTTATTTGGCAATAAATGTATGCTTGTTACCAGTGCCTGTGTAAAATTGCTACGGGATCTCGAGCAAAACGCTGCATTGCCGCCCCCCCGGCATCCCCTGATGGCACTGGCGCTGCCAGTGGTACTGAAGGTTCAGAAGTTGGTCTGCCCAGGTGGACCCTCGGCTAAAACCCAACTTTGCTGACCTCTGATACCATTCCTGGGTGTTACATAATAGTTCTGGGAGTAGCCAAATATATTGTCCCTATTGTATGTGTATGCAACTTTTCAGTTCCGGGCCCCACTTTTTAGAATGACAATCTATCCAGGACCCACTGGAAGTGATGTGTCTGAAGTGCTGTCATTGTGACACCAGAGCCTGCTACTTTCCTGAGAATGCAGCAATAAATTGGGTTATTTCTCAGTCATTTTCCAACAGCAAAACAACCACACCGCCCTCCCCCTTTCTTCTTGCATTTTACCATGCTGCTTGTTTCTGTGAATTGGATTTTCACCTCTGTTGACCACGCAGACCACAAATTATTGTTACTGTTTGCTGGCTGCATGTTTGAATCCCTTCTTTTTAAAGTCAGTACTAATCACTACTCAAGCCAGGCTGCTCTTAAGCACTAAAAGGCTTGCTGTCTAATGGCCCAGAGAAAGCCATCTGAAGTGCTGACGGTGGAATTGGAAATGCCGTTACCTGCCAAAAAAGTCAGCTTTGAAGGAATCTGAACTGCTGTGCCAGCAGTTAGACAATATAACTGCCAATTATCCTAACCTAGGGTATAACCTTTCATCAAGCCTGAGGAAAGTCTTAAGTACTTCTTTAAAACAATGTCTTTTAAACTTACGGTGCTCTTGGTATAGAGCAGGGGTTTTCAAACTGGAGTGTTGCGACACCCCTAGCTGAGAGCCTCTGGCCCTGTTCCCAGGGTGGCGAGGAGAGAAGGCAGCAATGTGATCCCCACAATTGCGCTGCTGCCTGGGCCACCAGGGGGGCTTCAATTGCCAAACTTGGCAAAGCACTGGCCTCCTGGGCAGCGGTGTCATGCTGGGCGGGAAAAACGGGTGAGCGGCAGCCTGCCCATTGCATCACGCTCCGTTTCGCCGTCTTCCCCGCCCCCGTGTACTGGTAGCATGACACTGCTGCTCCTGGGGTGTGAGGAGCTTTGCCGACACCTCTGCAGAGCTTCCCAAGCCTTGGAAAACTGGGGAAAAAAAGATTGCGATGCGGTTCTGGTTTCGCAATTGAAAACCGGAAGTGCATTGCAGTCTTTTTTTTTTAGTTTTCTGAGGCTTGGGGATCCCTGCAGGGCTTACTGCTCCCCTCCTACCAGTTTTTGATAATTTCGTGTAAAATATGTATTTCAAAATTGAGACTATATGATGAAGTCTGCTAGAACTTATAAAAATCTAATCAATCAGTGAATCTACATGGTTGTACAGCTTGTTTTCTTCTTACATCTTTTTAGGGTGACTTTATGATAAATAGCCCTCATGCTCCAAAACATACCTTATATCAGTGGTCAGGGAACAGGGGTAAATTACCCCAAATGGGGTAAAAATGAAATTCCTGGGGGTAATGGACAGATAGGAGTATGCCCCGCCCCCTTTTCCCTCATCCTTCCTTCATGATCAACGTTCTCTCTTCTGACCAGTGGGAAGTTCCTCTCATGCTTGATGGATTTCCCTTGCTTCCAATAGGAGATTAGAAGCGGCAAGGTATTTGGCCCCCAATAGGCAGCGTCCCCCTCCCTTCCCAGATGGCGAAAAAGGCCGTGGTTATCGATCCTGCTGCTGGTAGAGGGAGAAGGAAGCAACAGCAGAGAAAATGGCGGCTGTGGCTTCAACTGTGGCGGTGCTGGGTGATGGGGGAGCCGGCGAAGCCAAGCCTATTCCGGGCAGCGAGGCTGGCGCAGACTCGCTCCCGGCTGGCATTCAGGCAGCCATGGAGTCAGCGGTGTTTGATGCCAGGGAAGAGCCCGAACCAGCTCTGGGTGGGGAGGCCGAGGAGTTGCTGCCGTCGCAGCCACCCAGGAGCCCGGCAGGGATGCGAGACGTGCAGGCGTGGGGGAGGCTCTGGTGAGCGGCTGAGGTGTGTGTGTGCATGTGCCCGCAGGCGCGCACGTGTGTGTGTGTGTGTGTTGAGAGGACTTCTGTGGACGTGCCTCTTTGCTTGTGAGCAGCTAGGGCTTTCCCTGGGTTTGCCTTGTCTTGCTGTCCCAAGGAGTGGGGTGGGCGGGCGAGCGAGTGGAGAGAGGGCTGGGGTGCCTGCACCTGCGCAGGGAGTCAGGGACACAAAGAGAGGCGGGAGGCAACGAGGCAAGGCGAACAGCAGAAAACAAAAAAAAATCAGAACTGCTGTTGCTGGCCTCTCTCTCCCTCTCTCTCTCTCTCTCTCTCTCTGTGTGTGTGTGTGTGTGAGAGAGAGAGAGAGAGAGAAAGAGCCAGCCAGCCAGCCAGCCCCAATCTGAATTCATTATAGAGAGAAATCTTAAGTCCAAGCACCTAAACCTGTTGTCAAAAAAAACCTGTTGTAACCCAGAAGGGTTGAATTCTATTCTCTCAAGATCTGCAGGTGTACCCAAACTCTTTACAACTTCATATTTACATAGCATTAATTAAGCTCATTAATTAATCAAATAAAAAGCAATGGGTTCCAATATGTAATTTTTTTTCTTTTGTTCTGGCGGGGGGGGGGGTAACATCAAGGGGGTAACGTCGGCGTATCTAAATATATTTTGGGGTAAAAGGTAAAAAAGTTCCCTGACCCCTGCCTTATATGGTCTCACAAGATATAACACATGTCTCTTGCTGAAGATGTGAGACATTCTGCAGTCAACCTTCCATCCTTCATTCTAAGTATTTTCCCTTAGGAGTTTTGTTTTGCTCTAGCTATAAGAGTTTGACTTTTGTACTGGAAACTTTAAGCCCCATCGACAACTCCTCATTTTACAGCTAGTCATAAAAGTCTGTGCTCTAAAAACGTGTGCAATTACGTATTAGACATTTTTAGGTGAAGTAATATTTTCAGTGTTCTCAAGGAGCCAAATTCATTTTGGAGAGCAGAAATTATTCCCTTGTGACTGCTTCATAGGAGAACTGTTGCATTTTAAATAAGTCAGTATTATTTTTAGATGGGCTGGCTGGGTGGTGTGCAACCGGGCGACTGCAGGAGTATCAGAAATGAGGACCAGGAGCAGGGACAAAGCCAGGATCAAGGAGTCAAGCCAGAGTCCTAGACAGGACTACAACAAAGCCAAGTGAACCTTGTTGTTCAGTGAAGCCCTTTACAGTCCTGCCTGTTCAGAGAGGGAGCCAATAACCAGCTTGGGTGGATGGAGCCAGTCCAGACCCTGAGGATGCCAGTCCAGACCACATGAGTCTTTGTTGTTCTTGCTGTACCAGAGTAACGGACTACCTTCCTGGATTGGAAGAGGTGTTTTGAAAATTGTCTACGTTGAGGATCCTGGGAACACAGACACTTGCAGTGTACTGTATATTATAGCATATATAGATTTATGGTCCAATCCTATTGAAGGGAAGTGCTGGCAGAACACATGTTCCATTGACACTGGCTGCTGCAAAAGTGCCATAAATTGCTTTGCAGCAGCACTGGAAGCCAACAAAAAGGCCTGAACATTCCCCCATATGCCAGAGCAATAGACACCCTCTAGATCAGGTAAGACTGGTGCAGGGGGGTGGATGATGGGAGGGCGAAATGGGGAGGAGATGGGGTGAGATGGGCAGAAGTGGCATGGGAGGGGCCAGGTTGGCAATGGCACAGGCTGAATCCTGACCTCTTCTTGGCTCTGATCTGTCTTCATGGTTCAATGCAGACTTGCTCCAGCAATGTTGCTGGCACAGTTCTGCGTTGACCCATCATGGCTGCTGGGGTTGACCGCAGGGCAAGGGGACAAATGCCTCCTTACCTCGCGGAGACCTCTAGCAGCCAAAAATCCCCCACAAGTTGCAAGGTAGTTGTAATGGACATAGCTTGTGGTGTCAGCAGTGCCCTCCCTGCTGAGTCCAGAGCACACAGGGTTAACCCCAGAACTCCTGCTGTCCTCCGGAGCACAGCTGTATCCTAGGCAGGCTAATGAGGGCTGGTTAGAGGCAGAAGTGCTAAGTCACTCAGCAGGTGCAGATGGGTGTGGCTGATTAGCTATAGTCTGCCTAGCAACAGTCTCTGATAGGCCTGCAGATGTATAAATGTAGAGACAGGAGCAGCACAGCAGTGTGGGGTGTGGTAGGAGCAACGTTTGGTGGAAGTGGAGAGACCGGGCTGACAAACTTGTATCTGGCCCATGTGCATGGACTACTGACCAAGAGCTTGGATTCTGATTTGGCTTGGTGCAACTTGGACCTGGACTTTCTGGCTTGGGACTGATGTTGTGTGGTGTGGCTGCTGTGCTTAAAGAGGTAAGGCCTGGTCGTGTTCCCTCTATTACTGCACCAGGGCTGCTTAAAGGGGAAACCAGTCAGCCTAGTGTGGGTGTCAGGGCCCTCAGGGAGGCACAGCAGGAGTTTCTTGCAAAACAGTAGTCTGCAGAGGTGAAACTGCATTGCTGTGCTTAGTAGGATTGAGCTGCCCAGCTTTCTAAATCAGGAATATTCAAGCAAAAGCTTTAGTGGTTAAGCTTACTTTGTATTAGGCAGAATGTTTGACAGTTTTTCTGTAGGCTCATAATTATATTTTCATGTAAACTCATTCACAGATGTGGAGAGTGGATGGTGTGCCTCTGTTGCTATTCCATCTTTAATGCTTCACCATCAGCTTTGCCATTTTCAGTGCTAGTTTGTGCAGTATGGTGGGGTTTTATTCAGGCTGCAGTGCCATAAACTCTTCCCTGCACTATATTAAGGGAGGATTGGATTTAATTGGCTGCTCAGCAAGGGACATGCCTTTTACTTCTGCATCAAACTGCAGAATGTAGATTTGGGGCTGCATGCACAAAATTAATAGAAAAATACATGCTTGCTTGCAAAATTCAAAATATTTATACACCTAGAAATGATGACAGAGAAAAACTAGTACTTCACATATGAAATATCTACAGAGTAGCAAATGCTTAATTATTTACTACTTAGGAAATGTGAGCTGCAATTCTATGCTCACTTCCCTGAAAAAGTCCAGTTGAACATGGTGGAGATGCTGTCTGAGCAAGCATGCATACCAGCTGGCTGTTAGATTGCTCCTTGAAACATCCAGTTTATTTGACTGTGTGGTGTTACTGGGAGAAAGGTGGGGTATAAATTCATTTAATAAATAACAGTTGCATCTAAGACCAGTACTCCTCAAAGTGCAATCCTATGCACAGCTCCTCAGAAGTAAATCCCATTCTAGTCAGTGGGGCTTACTCTCCAGAAAGTGTGTATAGCAGTGTTTCTCAAATTGTGGGTCAGGATCCACTTGGTGGGTCACAACCTGATATCAGGTGGGTTGCAGAAAACTGGAAGCAGCCATCTTGGAAGCAGCAGACCTTACTCTTTTCTATATTCCTTTTGTGAGTGTTTACTTTTTGAATTTTCAAGTGAGGATTTTTTTAAAACTTCGTTTTTCGTTCTGTGCTTTTACATAATGTTTTGTCCTAATCTTGCTTTCTGTCAGGGATGTTTTATGGTTGTGCAATTGCTGCAGTCCAAGAATGCCAGTTTGCATTCCAGGACTGTCATTTAATTACATTACAATGATGGCACTTCTTATTTGATGATGCCGCTTCTGACCATGACATCACTTCTAGGTTAATGACATCACTTCCAGTGGATCCTGACACGAGTGCCATTCTAAAAAGTGGGTGCCAGTCTAAGCGGTTTGAGAACCACTGGTGTATAGGACTTCAGCTTCAAAGTCTTCATTGCTGAAGTTGGGTGGACCCAGCCAGTCCCTTAGAAGGGAGACCTCTGAAGTCCCATAAAAGAGCAGGCTGTCATTCTGTATAAGGTGTAACCGCATGTTTCCTTTTAGCCTAATTGCTAACCAACAGTCAAAAATTGATAGGATGTTGTAGAAATCCTCATGGATAATTCATGGAATTATTCCCTGCACAGTTGTGTAGCTTCTTCCTGCAAGCTAGTTTGGGATCTGCCAACTGGGAGCAACCTTCAATTTCTCATCTCAGCAGAGGGGGGGGGGGACATAGCTCAGTGGTAGAGGAGGTGTTTTCCAAGCTCTTTGCAATGAATTATAGAGCTCTGCTCCAGGTGGCGCAATGAGAGATGGCGTGATTTTGCACTGAACAGGTCAGACCCTGGGTTGAAGCCGCTGAACTGAGCACAACTTTGAGATGCTTTTATATTCTCAGAGCAAAAGAATACAGTGTGACTATAGATTGAAATTGCTCATCATATTAAGGGATCCTCATAGGTGAAAGGAAGATGTGGCCTCAACTGGTAAAGAAAACATTTTACCACTTGATTCTACTCAATGCACACAGTGGCCCATGTTCTATAAGAAATTGATGCAAGGTTTTTAAAAAGGCTTCTACTTTTGTGTATCACTTTTTCTATAAAGTAGGGTGCGATAAGTAGGGCAGATCCAGCTGTCCCCTACCTCCCCGGATAGATGCTATCCTCTTGGAATAATAACACTATAAAACTGGGGTCTCCCAACCCCAGCCCGGGAGCCATATGCAGCCCTCGGAGTCTCTCTATCTGGCCCGCAGCAATTCTCTGGTCCCCTATGAGCCTCTGTCCCTTCTGACCTTGGTGGCACAGGCTGCACCCTCCAAACTGTGCTCTGGTTGTGTGCAGAGGGTGTTCTGGGGGCCAGGCCTCCTGGTCCTTTCGAAAGGCTGAAAATAAGCTGCTCAAAACAATAAAGGGAACACTTACACAACACATCCGAGATCTGAGTGAACGAAACATTCCTATTAAATACTTTGTTCCTGACATAGTTGAATGTGCTGACAACAAAATCACACAACAATAATCAATGGAAATCACATTTATTAATCCATGGAGGTCTGGGCTTGGTGTCATACTCAAAATTGAAGTGGAAAAACACACTACAGCCTGATCCAATTTCGATGTAATGTCCATAAAGCAAGTCAAAATGAGGCTCAGTAGTGTGTGTGGCCTCCACGTGCCTGTATGACCCTCCCTACAACACCTGGGCATGCTCCTGATGAGGTGGCGGATAGTCTCCTGAGGGATCGCCTCCCAGACCGGGACTAAAGCATCCGCCAACTCCTGGACAGTCTGTGGTGCAACGTGGTGCTGGTGGATGGAGCGAGACATGATGTCCCAGATGTGCTCAATTGGATTCAAGTCTGGGGAACGGGCGGGCCAGTCCATAGCATCAATGCCTTCACCTTGCAGGAACTGCTGACACACTCCAGCCACAGGAGGTCTAGCATTGTCTTGCATTAGGAGGAACCCAGGGCCAACCGCGCCAGCGTATGGTCTCACAAGGGGTCTGAGGATCTCATCTCGGTACCTAATGGCAGTCAGGCTACCTCTGGCGAGCACATGGAGGGCTGTGCGGCCCCCCAAAGAAATGCCACCCCACACCATTACTGACCCACTGCCAAACCGGTCATGCTGGAGGATGTTGCAGGCAGCAGAACATTCTCCCTGGCGTCTGTCACGTCTGTCACATGTGCTCAGTGTGAACCTGCTTTCATCTGTGAAGAGCACAGGGCGCCAGTGGCGAGGTTGCCAATCTTGGTGTTCTCTGGCAAATGCCAAACGTCCTGCACGGTGTCGGGCTGTCAGCACAACCCCCACCTGTGAACGTCGGGCCCTCATACCACCCTCATGGAGTCTGTTTCTGACCGTTTGAGCAGACACATGCACATTTGTGGCCTGCTGGAGGTCATTTTGCAGGGCTCTGGCAGTGCTCCTCCTGTTCCTCCTGGCACGAAGGCAGAGGTAGCGGTCCTGATGCTGGGTTGTTGCCCTCCTACAGCCTCCTCCACGGCTCCTGGTGTACTGGCCTGTCTCCTGGTAGCGCCTCCATGCTCTGGACACCACACTGACAGACACAGCAAACCTTCTTGCCACAGCTCGCATGGATGTGCCATCCTGGATGAGCTGCACTACCTGAGCCACTTGTGTGGGTTGCAGACTCCGCCTCATGCTGCCACTAGAGTGACAGCACCGCCAGCATTCAAAGGTCACCCAAACATCAGCCAGAACGCATAGGGACTGCGAAGTGGTCTGTGGTCACCACCTGCAGAACCACTCCTTTATTGGGAGTGTCTTGTGACTTGCCTATGATTTCCACCTGTTGTCTACTCCATTTGTGCAACAGCATGTGTTGTTTGTTTGGAGTGTTTATAGCAGAGTTGGGGGCTTGTGGACCCATTCAGCGCTTGCCTAGCGCGATCGGAGCGGAGAAACGAAGAGATCGCTACATTTCAATAACAAAGTCTTTTATTGGTTACAGTAGCGATAGTCAGAAAGCAAGAAGTTCTATTTGCCGGTCAGCGAAAGCCGGCGAAGGCTTGCCGCGTACAAGCGGCTTTTCAACGCATGTTGTTACATTCTCAGTCTCAGTGCGCACACATGGTACAGACAGAAGAACAAAGGGTGCAGCTAGAGTATATCTGGTAGGTGGATACCTGGAGACCCTTGTGCCCCATGTTAACCAATGGGGTGCTCCTTTGAACATCATGATCTCATGAAAAAGTGGATGTTTGCTAGCCAGCGCTTCCCGTGAGAAACATTGCCTGCTTATGTTACACTAACTAAAGGGAGTCCAGCTACTGTGTAGCAGATTGCACTAACAAGCTGGGAAGCTGACCACCTCAAGGACACGCAGGTGCTCTATCTGATCTGAAGACGGAGAGACGGAATGCCAGTTTCAACCAGTTCTGGAGTGTGTGGTGTGAAACTGCAACACCCCCCCATTACGTCTCGGAAGTCATCCTTTGGCGCCAAATCTAACATTTGAACTGCTTGTTTGAATTGTGGCGCAGGAAGTGCTTTGGTCAGGATATCTGCGATGTTCTCTTGCGATGGACAGTAAAGCACGTCAATGTCCCCATTTTGGACCGCTTCTCTGACATGTTTGTGCTTTATGTCAACATGCTTAGAGTGCATCCGGATTCGTTCTGACCCAGCAATCTGGATTGCGGACTGGTTGTCCATCCAGATCCGGATTGGATTTGTTTGTGGAGCATCCAAATCCGACATCAATTGCCTGAGCATGTGTAGGTAGTTGGTCACATGACTTAGGGCTGTGTACTCACTCTCTAGAGTAGAACACGCGACAGTCTTTTGCTTGTGTGACCCCCAATCTATCACGCAATTCCCAAGGCGTATGGCATAGCCTGTGGTAGATCTCCTTGTGTCATCCCCCCCAAAGTCACTGTCTGCAAAAACTTCTAATTGCAGTGCTCCTTTTGGGGTAATGTGGTACTTGTGGCTACTTGTGCCTTTCAAGTACCTGAGGATGCGTTTCAAGGCTATCCAATCTGCCTGGGTGGGATTTGCAGCCTTTCTGCTCAGGTGATTGATTGCAACGCTAATGTCTGGGCGCGTCCAGCACGCAAGATGTGTGAGTGAACCCAACAGTGAAAGGAACATGTTCTGGTTTGGAAATGGTGCAGACTCTTCTGCTTTTTCCCCTCTCCCCATCACTATTGGAGTTGATACAACCTTGCAGTCTTGCATGCCCCATATCTGGAGTAGATCGTGGATCTTTTTCTCCTGGCTGAGGAGAAAACCAGCACTGTCAGCTGTGCGTTCGATCTCTACCCCTAGGTACTGACTGACAGGACCAAGACATTTAAGTGTGAATGCCTTTTGCAGTTGTAGTGTGATCTGATTGATCTGTTGTGTTGTCTTTGTGAGGACCAGCAAATCATCAACAAAACATAACAGAACACATAACTTTTCTCCTTTTCCCTTTCTGAAAAGGCATGGATCAGCTGTAGATGGGGTGAACCCCAATTTTTGCAGCTGCTCTTTAAGGCATAAGTGCCAGCTCCTCCCACTTTGCTTCATACCATAAACAGCTTTTCTGAGGCGAAAATGTGAGTAATCGCTTTGCACACCTGGAGGTATTGTAATGTATACCTCTTCCTGCAGGTCTGCGTGCAAGTAGGCTGTCCCAACATCAAAATGATGAACTTGGAAACCTTTGCTGGCGGCTACGGCAAGCGCTGCGCGTAGCGTGGTGGCTGAGAGTGTGGGTGAATAGATTTCCTCGAAATCTACACCTGGAATTTGTTTACAGCCACGGATCACTAAACGGGCTTTCTTTAACGGCTCAGCACCTTCCCGATCCTTGAGAACAAACACCCATCTGGAATCAATTGCGTGTTTTCCAGCTGGTAATGTTGCTGGCTCAAAGACCCTTAAGTCGTGCATTGCCCTCAATTCAGTCCGAATAGCTTGTAGCCATTCTTCCTTCTGGGCTTGCGGTAGCTCCATTACATCTTGGTATGTCTGAGGTACCTTTCCTACCTCTACTTGGTAGGTTAATCTTTGGGGTGGGACCCCACGCAAAGCCCTTGGAGGAAGGATGCGTCTGGTCGGAACAGCTTGTTCCGGTGTAGCTTCCTCTGAAGACGTGCTTGTATCTAACCCCGGAGTGGCCCCCCCCTCTTCCAGCAGCCTGTCAGGGCGTGCTGGTGTGGCGGGAGATGGCTCCTGTCTTTGTAGAGTTCTCTGAGGAGTTGATGCAGGCTGATCGGGAGTGCTTTCTAATCTTGCCTCCCCCCCCATTTTCTGCAGCTTGTGTGGGGATGCTGACTGTTCTGTCAGCATGATCTGGCAGCAAACCTTGCTCAGAGAAATCATAAGAGTTAGATATTGTGACAGTTTTGTGGTCAGGATTGAGGAATTTGAGCGCTTTGCAATTCGGTTCAATCCCAATAAACTGCAGCCGCCTAGCACGCGGGTCATCTTTTCTGCGTGTTTCCCGATCTGCATGTACAAAGGCGTATGATCCAAACGTCTTTAGAAATGCAAGATTGGGAGGTTTGCCGAATAGCTTGGTGTAGGGGACCCCGTCAATCGAACGGTGGTAAACTCGATTTGAAATGAATACAGAATATTTCATCGCCTCTCCCCACAACCCTTTGGGTAGTTTTGACTGCTCCATCAGCGCTCTGCCCATGCTCTGGAGCTCACCGTTTTTCCTCTCTGCAACCCCGTTATGCTCTGGGGTGCGGGGAGCGGTGAGCCTGTGGGTGATGCCCTGCCTTTCCAACCATTGAGACATCTCCCTACTCAGAAATTCACCTCCCCGGTCAGTTTGAATCGCTACTATGCGATGGCCAAACCGCCTTTCCGCCCACCTGACCCAATTGCGGATTTTATTAGCAGCTTCAGACTTTTGGCGCAATAAATATGCAAAACTATACCTCGTAGCATCGTCCACGAGCGTAAGAACATATTGCGCCCCCCCTGCTGTCTTCTTCATAGGGCCAATTAAGTCCATATGCACCAGCTGTAAGGGGGTTTGAGTCTGGCGGTTGCTGAACTTCGGGATGGATGCTCGATGCGATTTAGTCAGTTTACACACATCACAGTCTACAAACGCATCGCAATCTTTTAAGTCCATTCCGTGCACAAGTTCAGCTGTCTTCCTCACATAGTCATGATTTAGATGTCCTAGTCGCAGGTGCCACAAATGTCCACAGGATCGGTGCTTTGGTTGATTGAAGCACACAGTTGCCTGTTGATTCCCTGTAGTCTCCGCTCCAAGCACGAACAGCCGATACACTCGGGGGACAGCCACACAAAGATTCCCCCTCTCAAGTGTGCAGACGTCGTCTTGGAAAGTCACTTTAAATCCATCTTCTTGAAGGGTGCCAAGGCTAAGCAGATTTCTCGACATTGTTGGCACACACAGCACATTTCTCAAGGTAGTCTGCAGTTGTGGCAGAAAAACCTCTCCAGCGCATTTGACTGGCGCTGTTGTTCCATTTGCGAGTGCGACAGTTTCACGATCTGTCTCGCACTTGCTCGTGAGTAAGTCAGCGGAAGTCACGATATGGTGGCTTGCTCCCGAGTCCAACAACCAGGATCCTCGCGTCCGCCTACCTTCCGTTGAGCCCACGAAAGCGATACTCGCTTTGGGTTGCTGTGCATGGGGCTTTGGAAACTGTCCTTGCCCCGTGCCCTGCTTACCTTGGGGCTTTTTCTCCTTTTTGGAGCCTCCTTTCTTCTTGGCACACTGGTATGCGAGATGTTGGGTTGATCCGCACACATAGCACTGTCTCACACTGGCGCACACTTGCGCCTGGGACTCATTCTTGGGCTGCTGCTGCTTTTTCCCAGAAATGTTGTTTTTCCCCTTTCGGAATTCTCGCTCCCTCTGGTTGTCTTTCCTTTTGTCCGCTTCCTCGAGAAGCCGTGCGACAACATGGGTGACAGTCAGTTGTGCTACAGGGATAGATTCCAAAGTTAGGGTAAACATGTCCCACGTTTCATCCAGGGAATTGAGGATTGCAAAAACTTTGAGCCTCTCCTCGACACGTTCCCCGATTGCCTCAAGATCTTTGAGGTTTTGCTGCATTGCTCTTAGGTGGACTCGTAAGTCTTCTCCCGGTTCAAGACGCGATCGCCACAATTTGCGCGTCAGAACCATGCTGGAAGTCAGGGATGCACGTGCAAACAACTCTCTTAATGTGGTCCAATAGTCCATAGCATGTCCAAGATCGCGAACATAAACTAAGAGATCCTCAGAGATTGCAAGACCGATGGTCGCTTTTGCCTTCCTGTCAGCTGCTTCTTCTGCAGGGTTCGTGGGGAGCGCTTGAGTGCGCTGCCAAAGGTCTTCCTTTTCCAGCAGCAACCGCATCTTGTGTGCCCATTGCACATAGTTGCTGTCGTTGAGAAGTGGAATGGCAATGAAAGGCGCCGTCGGGGCGGCGGGAGGTTGCTGCGCCATCCCGGCTCCGGGCGCAGCGGGCTGCAACGGTGGAACTTGAGGTGGTATCAGAGGGATGAAAGGACCTTGTCCTGGAACGAGCGGCGGCGGTGGCGGGACTGGTGCTTGGCCGTCGGGAACCCCCCCCCCGGTGGGGGTAAGAGAGGTCCGAGATCGTCCGAGTCGCTCTCCTCACTTTCCCCGGATTGCTCGGGTTCTCCTGGGTCGCCAACGTCCTCTTCCCCCGCGCCGTCTCCGAGGTCTTCCTCTGTCTCCTCTTTGACTCCACCGGTAGCTCCTTCCTCATCAGACATCTGTCAGGACGTCTGCGAGTGTAGGGATGCAGCCACATTCACAACTCAGTCTCTGCTCCGTGGATCGGGTCCGCGGCAAACCCCTGCAGGGTTACGGCTGAATCTTCCATAACCTGTTGAAGTTATGGAACCCATAACCTGTTGTTTGTTTGGAGTGTTTATAGCAGAGTTGGGGGCTTGTGGACCCATTCAGCGCTTGCCTAGCGCGATCGGAGCGGAGAAACGAAGAGATCGCTACATTTCAATAACAAAGTCTTTTATTGGTTACAGTAGCGATAGTCAGAAAGCAAGAAGTTCTATTTGCCGGTCAGCGAAAGCCGGCGAAGGCTTGCCGCGTACAAGCGGCTTTTCAACGCATGTTGTTACATTCTCAGTCTCAGTGCGCACACATGGTACAGACAGAAGAACAAAGGGTGCAGCTAGAGTATATCTGGTAGGTGGATACCTGGAGACCCTTGTGCCCCATGTTAACCAATGGGGTGCTCCTTTGAACATCATGATCTCATGAGAAAGTGGATGTTTGCTAGCCAGCGCTTCCCGTGAGAAACATTGCCTGCTTATGTTACACTAACTAAAGGGAGTCCAGCTACTGTGTAGCAGATTGCACTAACAAGCTGGGAAGCTGACCACCTCAAGGACACGCAGGTGCTCTATCTGATCTGAAGACGGAGAGACGGAATGCCAGTTTCAACCAGTTCTGGAGTGTGTGGTGTGAAACTGCAACAGCATGTGCACTTGATTGTCAATCGGTGTGGCTTCCTAGGTGGACAGTTTGATTCCACAGAAGTGTGATTGACTTGGAGTGACATTGTGTTGTTTAAGTGTTCCCTTTATTGTTTTGAGCAGTGAAGCCAGAAGTGATGTTTTTAGACCCTTGGACGGCTTTTGGAGGGTCAGGGAGGCCTCCTCGGCCCTCAGAACATGCTCTGGGTGTTTCCTTTCCTGTGATCTAATTCTGAGATCTTCACTCTAGTACATTTAAGTAAGCTGCTTGTGGGGTGGAGGAATAGGAGTCCTCCCATTAATATGTGTGCTATATTTCTGTGGTATGTGTTGGGGCTGGGAAGAATCCTGGAATGTTGAGCCCATTCGTTTGTTCGTTCATCTTTATCTCTAATGTATGTATTTAAACTCAAATCTATTTATTTACTTTTCTGACCTTCAATACTGTGCCAGATATTTTATACGGCCCTCTGACTAAAAGCCAAAGAAATTAACCTCTCAAGAGTTTGGAGGGGTAGCTACTGTATAGGCACGCACGCACGGAGAGAGAATGAGTCCCTGTGGCACCTTAAAAACTGAGGCTGCAATCTATATGCACCTACCTGGGAGTAAGTCCCATTGAATTCAGTGAGATTTATTTCTGAAGAGACATGCTGAGGCTTTGATTGTAATAGACGTACCATGACCTACTATGCCTTCATGGACTAGTTGAAGCAGACTTTGATCTAGATGTGTTTATGCCACGGTTAATCTGTTAGTTCTCAAAATACTGCATGACTCTTTTGAGTTTGGAAGAAGTGCTACAGAATGGAGATGCCACTCTGACATGTGGCATTATATTAACATTCTCGAGGAGTCTGGTACAATCCATTCTTCTTCACAGCTGACAAAATGACGCACTGAGTTATCTGTTACAGACTCTCAGATCTGTCTCTTGCCCTTAAAGCTGTCTGTGCTACATCCTTAGCATGTTGTTGACAGTATGTTAATAATGAATTACAGTGAGTTAAAAATGCCTCCACTTCGGTCTACTGAAAAAGCAGGCATTTAAGAGGATTCTCAAGTTCCCATATATCAGCAGGCAAGACACAGCAGATGTTGGAGCCCTTCCAAGCTCATCTAGAGTTGATTAATAAGGAATGAATTCAGAATGCATTCAGGCTATGTGCAGCTATCAGGGGTTTGTCTCAATCTTTCCATAGTCAAAACAAAGAAAACGGAATGCAAGAGAATTTTCCCCTTGAGATCAACAAAGTTTTGCCACTAATGCACCTTCCAGGCAGAAATGACTTATTTAAAGTAGAGAGAAAGAAGAGCATAATGGTGCATGGGGATCTACGCAATAACATAATTTATGTTTACTGAACTGTGAATCTAACCAGTACCTACTAGCAAAAGCTCTTCTGACACTGAGACAAAAATAAGAACCCAGGTTGATTTCTTGACTTGAAAATCAAAGAGGTGAGAACAGACAGAGTAACACAACTGTATCTACCGCCCAACACTGCCTCCAGGTCCGCTACAAAAAGTGTGCTTAAAAAAAGGAAGAAAGGCTTCTTACTATGCTCTATTGCATGGTTTTTGCAAGCCTAGAAGTTCAGTACCCTGGTTCTGTTTCAAGGAACCATGTGCATGAAAGTATTCCTTCATTCCTGTGCTCCCTGTAAATAAAGCCAGACGTCCTACACTAAACCACACAACAGAGCATGGAAAGCAATCTACCTCCTGCTCAAATGAGCAGAAAGCGAATCAAAGCAGCTTATGTCTGTGATGGGCTGGGAGGGAGGCGGTAGCAGGCAGGTGAAGGCACCATGAATCCACTGCCCCTTGCCCTCGTGTTGTCCATAGCTGACACATGCCATCACAGGCGCCTGGGGAAGCACAAATGTGGGTGGAGTGGGCTGGAGAAAGCAGCAACAGAGAGCATACTCAGCTGAGTGCGTTGTATTGTCACTGACCCAATAATGCTGAGGTGGGTTCTGGGGTTTTTCAGGGGTTGGCTGGTGCCCTCAGGCCTGCGGCTAACTTGGTCAACTGCTGGGGCCAGCCTGGTATTGATTCTTCCAGGCAAATTGCTGTGGAAACATTTGGTGGGTCTGGTGAGGTTACAAAAGGAAACCAAAGGCATTCAAAAATTGAGACCAGCCGTGTTTAGAAAGTTATGAGTCACAGGCCTTAACATCAAATATTTTTTGGTGTGGATATTACTTTTTATAAAAACGGTGGCCTATAACTTTCTGGAATGCATCTTAGTGCTTAGCCCAGTAACTGTCACTTGAGAAAGTACTTTGGGGCGTGGGGGGGGGAAGGGTGCAAATGAAGCAAAAGTTTACCATTGTAAATGGACTTGGACTATGGAATGCTAATGCTGCCATAGCAACAAGATTTGAATTGCTTGAATTTGAAATGCCACTGCAGTAAAAATTCCCTGTTTGGAGGAAAGCAACTGCATTGTTCCTGTTCAGAGTAGAGGCGAAGAATTTCTGGAACTTGAGAGTAATTGAGATTTGCCTTAAAATGTCTCTCCAGATGTAACATTCACTATCACTCTCAAACTAACCTGGGCATCAGCAGGCTTTTGTTTTTATTTATTGCATTTATATCCCACTCTTCTTTCAGGGAGCATACGTGGTTCTCCCACCCTAAGAGTGCCCTAAGAGCACAATCTTAACCTGGAGTTAGGCCAGCAGAGTTTAGCCGGCACAAGGATGATTATAAAGTGTGTTTGGACCACTCTCTCAGTCAGGGAGGGTGGCGCACATCTGTGTGTTGGCCCCTCTGACTGGTCCAAAGAGTGATCCAAACGCACCTTACAGTGTGCCGGCCAAACAAGTGTCATGTGCTCCCACCAATCTACCCAGTAAACAACTGGGCAGCTGCAACAGTTGTACACTGCACTTGTTGCACCTACACCATGATCTACCACAGTCACTTGTGTGGTGTCCACCTTGGAGTCTGCATTGCAAGTGAAATAATGTTGACACTAAGTTGTCTCTGTATTACTGTGATTCTGCTCTTTGAGGTGCCAAGTTCCTGGTAGGTTAACAGTTCTTTAATCTTTCATGCTACATTTCATGGGCTTCAGATGTCGCTTTAATTCATGCCTGTATGCATACTCTTATTATATTTTATTTAACTGTTCATCTCTCTCTTGGAAAATAATATGCGTGCATTACACACCCTCCCTCTCCCCCACCCCACCCCTGAATTGTACAATTGGATTGTACATTTTCATTCATGCACCCCATAACCATTTTAAAATTGTATTGTAATTGGTCTACATACATTGAAGCATTAAAGCATGATTTGCTTTCAATACATTTAATTCAGGAGCCTTTGGGGGGGAAATAATGAAAGGTGCTAGAGAGAATAAGTGTATTGGTTTATGAACAGAGCGAAGAATGTAAACAGAGAAAATATTGTTTCTCCCAGAACCAAAACCTCCTTACTCAGAAGTAATACATGTTCAAACACTTGTTGCTGAAGGCAAAAATGATCTCTTGTCTATTAAAATAAAATCTCCTTTGGGCTGCTTAAGAAAATATGTATATTCTGTGCATAAAATAAATTCTTGGGTAGCATACATGGTATTCTACCTAATGAATCTCCCCAGCCAGGTGTACAAGTGAACTTACTAATAAACTCTGCTCCTGTAAATTAATATGTCTCAGTTGAATGCTTAACCCCACTATCTAATTAATTTTGTGAGTGGACCTGTGTTTCAGCTGCAAGTACACCTGCAATGCAACTGCACTCCCTTGGCACGGCTAATCATCCGAGTTTATCTTGTTCTTCTATCTAGCACCATAGAGCTTGCTGAAATGAGGGCAGCGAAGTGAATCATGGGTATTCTGTAGGTCACAGATTCGGGTTTACATTGTTATGAACAAAGCCTCACACTTTGTAAATCCATGTTCTGGGGCTCTCCATGATGCAGTTTAATCCATAATTAATGCCACACATTTGACCCTGGTTCAAACAAAGCCGGCCAGAAAGGTGGTTTATTTGCTCCTGCTAGCAAAAGCAGCACAATACTGATCTACCATAAAGACAGGTCAGCAGCAGCTGTGGTTCTCTTGCTTCCCCAAAGGGTGTGGACAGGGCTGGAAGTGGGATCTTGAGGCATGCAGCTGCTTTGGGGACCAGATGGCACTGCTGCTGAGATGCCTTTTTTCCATACGATGCCTTGTTATGAGGCCGGCGTGAGCTACAGGCAGATAGACAACATCGCTCTGAGCCTTTCACTAAAGGGGCAAATAGCGATAGATTATATGACTAGCTTTACCTTACCCAGCGTTGCCTGGGTATTTATGTATCCCAGGCTTCTATGAGACAGGAAAAGGAATAAATTCTATCTGTAGTGTAAAACTGAAGTAATTTTATGTACAGGTAATTAAAAGTATAAGTACAGTATAAAAATTATGAAGTGAAATCTTTTACAAATTCACTATAATATTAATTTGACTGAAAACTTGATTATAAACATTTTTAGTTTCACCTCTAGGAGCAAGAATAAATGAATTCTTGGGTGAACCCACCCTTGAGCAAGCAACATAAAGTTGTCTGTGGGAGAAACATGGCGCTCTCAAATCCACTCCGCAGTACTTAATAGGCTGCCCCTGTGACTTGTTGATCATGATGGAGAATGCAAGTCTCACTGGAAATTGCAGTCTCTTGAAGTTAAAAGGGAGATCCGTCTGAATGAGTGGTATCTGTGCGGGGAAAAACTTTCACCCTCTCCCTTTCTTGTTAAGATAGTTGCTTCAGTTATATTACCCAGCATCATCTTGACACACAGCCTTGTGCTGTTGCAATGTTTTGGCAGGTCAAGGTTCCATAGTAAAATAATTGGAGATTCCACTTTAAGTAAAAGGCAACATGGTGGCAATCCAGCTGGATCAAGTGAGTTTAGGAAGTCTGATGGGAGATTGACGACCTCATAGGCATCTACTATAGTATTGATAGACTTGTATTCAGTGACTATGCCTGGTAACATGGCAAGTATTTGACTGGAGTCCAAGACCGGGGCATAATGATTTCTAAAAATTTCCAGAAGGTTCTACAGAGTTTTATTCGTTCTATTCGACTAAACCTGGGCTTAAATGTAATTGGGACTGTCACCAATCAGCTTAGCGACCCCGAAAACTATGGATTTGACACTAATGTTGGCCGTTTTCGATTATTTTTACATGTTACCCCCTTCCCACCCTTAGGGTTGCGAGGAGTGTCTTACCCCCACAGTGTTTCTAGAAGTGGGATGAGTTGTAAAATCTGAAATCGAATGGGGTCCTCTACGCCACCATCACCGTGCTGCAGATATTCTAGTTCCAAGCACTGTATCTTGCACCCTTTCTCACCCCCCATGCCGAGGGGGGCTGAACTTGGACTTAAACAGCATCAGGAATGTCACCGTTCATCTCAGTGACCCCGAAAACTATGGATTTGACACCAATGTCGGCTGTTTTTGATTATTTTTACATGTCACCCTCTTCGCACCCCCACCCCTAGGGCTGTCTTACCCCCACGGTATTTCTTTCCAGATTGTAAGGCATATGTGTACCAAGTTTGGTGTAAATCACTCCAGGCGTTCCAGAGTTATGCTGGCGCACGCACACGCGCGCGCACACACACACACACACACACACACAAAATTTTATATACTGTGTATAGATTAGCTGTGTTCAGTTAAAAGCATAGTAAAGTGGACTGCCAGATGGCCTAGAGTAACCCTTTAAGACACACAGGTCCTGGGCTGTACAGGTCATATTAGCTACACCAGTTGAACCTCAGAGGGATACCTAAGAGGGCCTTCCTCCCTGATCTTAGTAGACAGGTAGATTCCTAGTTCCTCACCTTGGCCTCAAGTTTTGTGAGGCCATATTAAAATGTAATAATGAGCGTTTTGACTCTCAACTGGAAACAAACTGGCCATGTCCATGCTGCTGAACAATAATGGCACAACATGATAGAATTTTTTTCACCACCAAACAGCTGACAGGGTGCATTTTGCACTGCAAGTTTCTTAAGGGCCAGAATCTACCACCCAGACAATGGCTGCTTCCCAAATTTGATAATTATGCCAAAATAAACGCACGCACCGCACTTTGTAAGTGATGCTATGCATGTTTTTATTCCTACATCAAAATTCTTTTCATATAGGAGAACAAATTATATGAAGCAATATCTAATGCCTTAAATGTGGATTCAGCTGAAGCCAAAGTATTTTTCTATGGCTTGTTTTCAATAATTAAGGGAGCATCCTAATCTGCGTTGGAACTGCCAGGCCGTTCGGTGCAGCTATTTAGCTTGCGCAAATCCGAGCAGCCTGTGTAAGGTGCTGGGGATGGGAGTTGGAATATGGCGTGTGCTGCTGCTGCTGATCCAAACCCCTCCCACAGCCGATCCTCCCCCAGTTCCACCCTCCTTCTGCCAGAAACAGCCCCTCCCCCCTCTAGAATGCCCTCCCACCATCCTCTTCCACCTCTGTGCCGCCTGGCGCAAACGGCTGGCACAGAGGTGGGATCTGGCACTGACAGGCTGGCATATATCCTTGTGCCAGAGCAGCCTGCTCCTGAGTCAGCACAGCACCAAGTCTGGATCTAGCTGTAATATGTTCAACCAGAGATGGTGGGTAATCCAGCCAAATCCTGAGATTATATAGCATTCTGCTGCCCCAATCTAGCAAAAGCAGTCATCATGTGGAAACAGGGAGAAGGCATACCGGGTAATACATGATAACTCCATATGGCTTTCCCATTTCATAGGCTTATGTGGTTTAGGGCATAAGCCTAACCAACTTTCCAGCACCAGGGTAAGAGCAATGGAGCTCTGAGGTAAGGGAACAAGCATTCCCTTTCCTTGAGGAAGCCTTCACGACTGCACCACCACCACAGAATGCAGCGCATGCCCCTTTGGCATGGCTGCATCAGCACTGGAAAGTTGTTTAGGATTGCGCCCTTAGGCACTTTTTATCCAAAAGGAGTGTGCCCTCAACCTGCTTCTGTCACTACAGGTCATCCCCTTGGAAAAAAAAATGAAAACATATATTTTTGCAGTATAGATCATGCAGCTAAGAGCCAGAAAGAATAATTTATAGTGATTTCCTGGCCGCATACAAATATAAAAACTAGGTTTCCTGAGTCTTAATCTAATATTCTGTCTGCTGGAGCATGTATGTAGCTTTAAAATTCAAATGCTACCGCAGTTAACCTACTTGATTTACTGCAATCATGTTAGAAATAAAGGCTTGGCTTCAAGGCTCTCTCTGTCTGAGTGGAAAGCATTACAAATGCAAGAGAACTTATTGATCTTTCCTTCCCAACTGCTCTCTTGATCCTTTCCAGCCAGTACAAGGGAGTGTGGGGATTGCAAATGGGGAGAATTAGTGACCCATATTAGTTTGTTTTACGTTTTTCTAGTATTTAAAAGATTTATATCCCATCTTTCAAGAGCTCAAGGTGGCTAACAAATTCATATTCAATAACACAATAATCACAAAACACCATCAAATACATAATAAAACACAACATGCTAGGGAGAGGCAACAGGATACAAGTATCTTGTCTTGTGTGATCCTAGAAGCATCAGGTGGGACCACTGTGAGAAAAAGGAGGCTGGCCTAATGGGCCCTTGGCCTGATCCAGCAGAACTCTTATGTTCTACCAAGTAATCAATACCCAGAGCATCAGCACATACCCCATAAATCACCATAGCAGCACAGAGCAGAATGTAAATTAATAACAATATAAGCTACTAAGAGCAAGCCTCCAAAATAAAATAGCCAATCAAATCAGCATTTAAACTATAACAATCATAATGGCAGTGAATTAAAAATAACTCATTCCCCCCCCCTAAAATGCCAGCTAAAATAAACATGACTTCAGCCCCAACCAGAATATTGTACCTCTGTTGAGGGGTCTGGTCTCAAACCACAGCTCCACAGTTGCATTGCTGTGATGCTACCACAGAAAAGGCCCTGCTTCTTGCAGCCACTCCTCTAAAGTCTACCAACAGTGGTGCACAAAGCAGGGCCTTCTGAGATGACCTAAGGGGATAGATCAGGATATGGAGGAGTAGTCTCCAGTCCCAGCCATAAAGGGCTTTAAAGGTATCTCTCAGAATATGATAGTAAGGAGAGATAGAGCTGAGTGCTGTCCCATTTCCAAATCCCTGGATAACATCTCTCAGAGGTTTCTGTAGATGATAAACAGCAAGAGGACAAATAGAATCCTGAGACACCTCGCAAGATATTGACCAGGTGACATACAGATTACTTCAGCACCAGCTTCTGGGACCTGTCAGCCAAGGAGTGGAACCCTTGCAAAACAGCCCCTCCGAGCACCAGCTCATCCAATAGACCCAGAAGGACTCCACGGTTGATGGGGTTGAAAGCCACTGAGATAGTGGAGCCTTCTCGATAGGGGCAAATGGAATTTGGCCCTCCAAGAAAAAGGAAAGAAAAAATTCATTTAAATACTTAATTGCATTAAATTAATCCTCCCAAGATTTCTGTGTGGCCCAGGCTAAGTCACTAATTAATCCTGGTTTTCTGCTGGTTGTCGAATCCCATTGCTTTTCCCCTTTGTCTGAGTATCTAGTTTCAAGCTGGCTTTTCATTCAGGCCTCTCTAATGCTGTCAGGTCAAGATGAGGGAGCCTGCAGGCTAGAGAGTCACATTACAAGATGCCTTTACAACAGTCTTCTCTGTGCAGGGAGATTTCAGTTATTTCAGCCTTTCTTATCAGCAATGTTTGGTCAATTCCTTCTCTCAGTTTCAGCCAATTGCTGCTGTAGCTGCCAGCAGTCTCCACACTCAGCCGTAGATGTTCTCACTCAGCACATGTAGGAGTATCTTTTACTTACAGAGTGGGATATTTGAATCTCAACTCAATTACACCAAGGCTATATCTTGGGGCTGCATTTTCATTCCAAGCTGTTTGTTCCCATAACTTGGTCTAGAAAGGAAGCTTGAGGGTGTCTGTGCACGCAGGCATGCGTGAAATTTTCTTTAAAAAGTTATTAGTCTATTTTGTATTAAGGGTCAGATTCCAATATGCATTTTGATTCTTCACTAATATTGGCAGTAACATCCCTAGAGGGGGTGCTAAGTTTTGCAATGCGCCTTACTTTGCCATGTAAACGGCTCCTCTCCCTCGCTGCCATAGCCAGTAAACAACATGGAGACATTGCTTTCCCCGCAAGGACTGGCTACAACGGTGAGGGAGAGAAACAGTTTACCGGACAAGGTAAGGCGCCTTGCAAAACTTAGCATACTGCTCTCCCTCTAGGGGCACTACAGAATACCGGAGCATGTGTGCAACCTCTGCACATAATGAGAATAAAAGAAAACATGGTGCAAAGACAATTCAAAGATGATACTCCAAGACTGATTTCAAGAAGTGCAAGAAGTTGAAAGGCATATAGGTAGAAACTTCTATATGCAAGAAGTTGAAAGGCATAAAGATAAATTATCCCTTATTCAGACATCCAAAATCCAGACATTTTTGTCCAAGACCTTTTTTAAACTTTCTGTAGAAAGGTCTTGTTCTCATTCCCACATACAGTGCAGGGTACAGGGTGTAAGTTGTATTCTGCTGTGTACCTTATATGCACATTGTTGAAAAATGTCAAAGAGACCAGCAGACACCCAAATGGGCAACAGTGAAAAGAGCAAGAGGAAACACTTCTCATTCTATTTATGCAATTATTCTGAAATCCAGACAAATCCAAAATCCAGATACTTTGCTGTCCCAAGCAGTCAAGAAAAGGGATAATCAACCTGTATTTCAATGCTCAGTTCTAACTTCCCCCAAAGATAAGCACAAAACTCTAAGGGACCAATCCTGAGCCCCACAGCACTAGCGGTATGAGCGTACCGCAGGTGCTGGCGTCGTAAACGTTCTGTAAAGCACACCCAGTACCAGCGGTAAGCAGCGGGGGCCAACACCAATCCCCACCTCCTGGAGGTGGCAACGCAACACTGGTGAATGCACCGGTTGCAGGCATTGTGCTGGTTCTGGGCGGGGCGGGAAGGTGTTCCTGGGCGGGGGAGGGGCAGAGCGGAGGGTGAGACAAGCAGTAACTTTCGCTGCCAGATCCCAACCTCTGTGTTGGGCCGCACAGCCCAACACGGAGGCTCTCACCTCTGCACCAAAAAAATAGCCAGAGCAGAGGTGAATAGACCCATCACCCGCGCTGCGTCCTTACTGCATCCCGCGGAGCCTCCTGCGGCTGCCTGGCTGCTGCAGGATGCAGCGTTAGCCACTTGGCTACCAGTGCTCGCACAGGCAGTTGGGCAGCTGAGGATTGGGCTGCCCATGCACTCAGATTCATTGATGACCGCCAGTTGCCCAGAGACTGGAGAAGCAACTGGAGGTGTCCTCTGGCTGCTACCATGAGCCAGGAGACTAATGGCCCCTATAGATTGTACCCCCTTGCCTCACTGGATGAACACCAAAGCAAGCAGAAAATCAGTCTTCTGATCCCAGCTATTGGCCAGAGAATGGAGCAGCTGCAGGGAGCTGGCCTTCTTTTCCCTGCCTGAAAATTATTCCCTGTGCCAACTATCAGTTACCTTGGGACTGCAGAAGCAAGTGAAAGCATTAGCCAGAGCACTAATAGGCTCTTTTGTTATTATAAGCCCCCAAGAATTGTTTTTGGTCAAAACATTGAGTATAAATCTATAAATAAATATGTTGTAAGCTGCCTTGAATACTTCTTTTCCAGGAGCAGAAAGGTGAAATACAAATGTTTCAAGAAATAATCAGTGTATTAGACCCAGACATGTAATGTGATGTGCCTGTAATGTGATGTGTCTATTATTTATCAGCATCATGCATGCATTAAACATCATGTTTATCTTCTTCCTTTATTGTACACTGGAGAACATATACAGCTTTGCTGCAATAAATAAATAATAATGCCAAAATTAAAAAGCTATAGGACACTGGGGCTTGGAGGTTGACAATTATCTTCAGGAGCTAACAGTTTAGGACTATGGCTTTGCATGAAGCTCTTAACAGGAGTTACATCTTGGATCAAGGAAGCTCCATGCAGAAAAACAGCAAGATTTAGTGTAACATGAAAAAGCAGGGAGAATATTGCTTGCCTGGCATATGAAAGTACAGGTCTTAATTTAGGGCACCATCTTAAGTTTGCACATCATGATGTGGGTAATGCAAGTTAACAAGTGTTGGTTTTTTCCTATAATCAAAGGATTATAATCACAGGGTGTATTTGCCTAACATGTGTCAAGAGCATATTTATGTATGTAGTTTTAATAAACTGTTACCTTCTACCACCACCACCACCACCACCAATTGCAGAGGATAAAGAGGATACTTCTTCAGTAAGCGAATACAACAGTGCCACTTACTGGCTTAATGATGCAGTGTAACATGAACTCCTCTGAAGACTTGCAGCATCTCTTGCAAAGTGTGAGGAAAGCACACTCCTTTTTTTGGTGTATGCACATACTACATGTACCTGTTAGGCTCCAACATATCAATTTGTACCTGAAGCAGATTCTAGTTCAACATTCGTTGATTAATAGCCCAATCCTATCAGGGATTGGTCTGTTAAGCGCAGCCATTTACAACAGCTTAACAAGAGTTTTGCTCTCATAAAATGGGTGTGGACCAAGAGCCATTTTGAGAGTGTATTTTGGGAGCACTGCTACAACAGGCAGCAGTGCTCTCCATTCCCACTTCCTTCCTCTAGAGTTCTGGTTGACCGCTTCTTGCATTCCTACTCTAGCATTCTGTAACAGACTGCAACAGAAGAGAGATGAGTGCTTGGCGCCACAGTAAATATAGGGTTTTGCAGATACATAATGGGTGCAGGGGGTGGAGAACCGTGGATAAATGAATCTGCAGTTATGGGATCTGTAGATACGGCAGGATGCCTGTTATTTGATTATTTGGAAGCACCCACTTTACAGTAAACTGATATACCTAAAGTGAAAATTATCTAATATTATAATCAGAATTCAGATGTTCACAGGCATTTCCATAAGTAAATGAATGTATTCTAAAAGTCTGTCCCTTAGATGCTGGACCCTTCTTCAAGGTGTTGGTGTTTTTGAAAGATCACAAGATATTCTTAATATACAGGTTGGACCTTGGTATCTATGGGGTGGTGGTTCTTGGACTCCCAACTGATACCCAAAAATGTGGACATTCAAGTCACTATATTAGAATGGCATAGTATTATGCTTGTTGATGGCAGGCATAAGATCCAGAGGTAGCCTGCCTGTGTTGTTGATGTTCAGGTTTTTCAGGATTTTCTTTCCAATTTAACAACATTTTAAAATGGCTAAAATCAGATTTTCTGCAACATATAGTAATAGAGTGAAGGACAACAGAGCTCAGAACTGACATGCAGCTTGATTATGAAATGGTACACATCAACTAAAACAACTAAATCTCTCCTGCTAGGATATCATGTCCTTTCTGTGTCACTTAAAGGTCAAGAAAGGTTGGTAAGATCATCCATGCCATCATTTGCTGTTTTTAACTGTTCCAAGTGTACAGTGATGTTGTTGATCTTTACAACTTAAAGTGCTTTAAAATGGCTATCTCCTTGGCCTTGTGGGTTAGTGGCGGCCATTTCAGTGTGGCAGCCAGCATAGGATTGGGCTGTGAGACTTTACTTGAGGCCCTGGTGGCTGCATCTTTGGAGACAGAGAAATTGCACTGTACAGGTCAATGGTGTATCTAAGGTATGGCAGATAGAGCACATGCCCTGGGCGCTACTTGAAGGGGGGTGCCACTGAGCAAGTTCTATTCAATTCAAGCAAGTGGAGTCTCTCATTGAGCCGCAATAGGAGGGGGAATGAGGCAGCAGCCAGATGAAAGGCCACCAAAGTATAAAGAGGTGTTCCAGATAAGGCTAGACTGATTGCAAGGATCTGAAGGCCGCCACTGCCAGCACCTCTTCAGGGGAGAACTCAGAAATGATGTTCTTAACAGAGGAGAACTCAGAAGTAACATCATCATATGACATCACGGCATCACTATGTCATTTCACTATGTCACCGCCCTGGGCACCCAGCCTCTAGCTTCCCTGTTGGAATTGGTACTGTTAGCAATTGGAGTATCTAATTAATACTGTTAAATGTGAGGTATTCATGAAAACAATCATGGGAACTGTTAAGTGTTTCTAGGTACATTCTCAGCTAATGATGCTCCATCCATCCATCCATCCATCATATTCAAGATAGGTTCCCATGAGTATCTTCTTATTGGGCTCATCTTCCCAGTGGGATCCTACAGGATTCCATCTTGTATTTTTTCCTTCATATGTATATGAAATCACACATGGTTATCTAACAGTAGTCTCAATAAATGGCCTCTCAACAAATGGATGATATATACATCTGTAGTTCTGTATATTATCTGAGTCTGATATCTTTACTGCATTTTTTTTTACAGAACTCTTGACTATGACTAATGGCAAGATTCAGACAGAATAATTTAAAAGGAATTTAAAGAAGCCTGAAATAATAATGGGATCCTGTGATGTAGGGAGAGAGGTAGTGACACCTGACTTTGAAGCGAGTCCAACATCTCAGTATTATTCAATACTTTTGCATTTAACACCCTCCTAGACCCAACACTGCACCTGAAAAGGTCAAAGTTACTACAGTGGCCTAGGTAAGACATCTGGCACGCGGGAGGGCACAAAATATTTTACATCCTACCACATCACCCTCTCAAAATCTGGAGGTAATTTCAATAATGTGGTGATGTCACCTCCAGTTATTTCCTGGTTATGGTGCAACTGGAGCAGTTTCGCGCAGCTCTGAGTGGCCGATGGTTTTTTCCATCTTTTTTCTTGAAAAGGGGAGAAAAAGGGGGGAAAGCATAGATCATCCAACAAATCATAAACCAACAAAAAAACAGTGGCCAACTTGACACTCGTACAACTGAATAGGAGTTCTAGTATTAGCTCTGACAACTATTAAGAATATTCATGTACTTCAACCAAAAAACGTTCACAAAGCGATTTACAGATGAAATAACTAAATAGCTCCCTGTCCCAAAAGGGCTCAAAATCTAAAAAGATGCAGAAGAACACTAGCAAACAGCCACTGAAAAGACACTGTACTAAAGTGAATAGAACAGTTCTTGATAAATATAAGAGCACCACTTGAAAAAGTACCTCTTTACCCAGTTAGCGGGGGTAACTGTATAATGATACATGGAAATGGGAGCTGACGCATACTAACACCTTATTGATTCCAAACTGTATCATAATACACCATTTCAGAACAATCAGATTAGTTGATTAGTTTTGAGTTGAGTAAATCCAGTTTTTGTCACATAAGGCAGTTATGTTTTCCTTATCTGTATTCCTTTTCTAGAAATTTCCTTTTCTAGTACAAAATTTTGTACTGTTTCATTGTATTCTGCATTAAATTCAGTTTGTCTGCATTAAATTCATTGCATTTGGCATTAAATTATCCTATTGAATGATATATAACATGATGTTATTTTTTGTAAGTACCTCTACAATTTTGGCAACTAATGTCAGGCTCCCTTTACACCCCTTCAAGGCAAAGTATTGAGGGCAATGTATCCCCTACCCGTCTTAGCTATGCAAGGGGCCTTCAGCAATCCTTGCCATTGGCAAGGGATCTTCAGCAATCCAGCAATTTCTGTCTGGGCCTTCAACAATCTTCTACACACCATCATGCTCAGAACAGGGAGAGGTGATAGCAATAGTGTAATGCTCCTGTCTAATTGAGAAGTCTGCTGTGCTTTCATCACAAAGGTCCCCTGAGCCAATCAGTACTAGGCTCTTTGTGATGTCAGAGGTTTTTTCCCAAGGAGACTCTAGGTCTAGTCCAGTGTCAGAGCAGCTCTTGCTCTTTGGTTGCAAGGTAGCATGTCCTAGCATGACTTGATTGCAGGGCTGCAGGAGCTCTTGTTTCTGTTTCTCTTCACCATCTACTGGGGTTTCTGGTTGGTTTACTGCTCTCCGGTAACAACAAAGCCTCACTGTGGGTAGAAAGATGAGTCTTGGTCTGACTTGGGGGTCTTTGTACTGGGTCTGTCAATACCTCACCCAAGGAGGAGGAACTGAATCTGTCCACTACTTTTCTGAATGTAAGAACTAGATTTTTGACGTAGACCTGAGGAACGTGAAGGAGGGTTGTCAGCACTCCTCAGGTTCAGACCGTAGGACTGTTCACCTCATCTGAACAGTCCCTTCTCCATAACAGAATGGGGAAGGTCTGGTGGGTGGAGTAGCTACCAGTCAATGATTAACCCCTATCTCCCTGTTTCACCCTTTTAACTGGGAGTGAACAGGGAAAAGGGAGCTCACACTGCCACCACCTGCAGTTAAGAGAGTCTACATGGAAGGAAGCCTCCCTCAA
Source organism: Lerista edwardsae (assembly GCA_029204185.1). Taxonomy (NCBI): domain Eukaryota; kingdom Metazoa; phylum Chordata; class Lepidosauria; order Squamata; family Scincidae; genus Lerista; species Lerista edwardsae. The sequence continues at coordinate 13,078,113 of JAJKFI010000031.1, forward strand.
AAGAAAAGTAACCTCCAAATCTGGGGAGTCCCCTAAGAATCGAACAGCAACATAATATGTGTGGCAGTTTGTCATTGAAAAGCAACAACATAGGAATTCAAAAGAAAGGAAGACCAGATATCATGCCTCCACACTTGCCTAAATGTTTTATTTTCCCGTTTGTGTAACAGGTTCATGGCTCCGCAACCAGGTGGTCAACGAAGAAAGAGATGTGAACTGGTGAGCAGCCTCTCTTTTAGTCAGAGACCTCAGAGTTCTCCAATTTCATCCGTTCACATGGTCCTTTTATTTCATCTTGCAGCATTATTAATCTTTCTATCATAAATTACCAAAACATGTTCTGCAAGATATGCTGCTGGAAGAAGGCTGCAAGAGGGAAGTAAGTGGCAGACAGTGACCCCTTTTGCTGCATTCACAGAGAGCCACTACCCCATAGTGTCAACCTTAGACCCACTGCTTTCCTTAGAGGTTTTGGCGGATATGACATACAAGCATTATGCCTGCCATGTTTTGGTCCCTTCTGTGGCTACATCAGCCCTGACATCACTTCCTATATCTGGAGGGATGAGCCCCATTTCACATCTCATGGCATAGGATTATGGGTTCTTTGGGGAGGGTGCAAAGAAGCAACTCTGCAACCGATCAACGGTATTATATACCACTTTTCAACAAGAGTTCTCAAAGTGGTTTACAGGCAAAAAATAATAAAATTAAATGGCTCCCTGTTCCAAAAGGGCTCACTATCTAAAAAAAATGCAGACCACCACCAGCAACAGCTGTCCGAAAAAGAAACTGTGCTGGGGTGAATAAGGACAATTACTCTTCCTCTGCTAAACATAAGAGGAACACAGCTTGAAAAAGTGCCTCTTGCCCAGTTAGCAGGAGTTAGCCATGCTCAGCTCTACTTCATTTCCACTTATCAGCAAGTCAGTGTTCTGATGCATGATATATCTTTATTTCCACCAGATGCCAATCGCATTTGTCAAAAACATAATTGGATTCACTCTAATGGGCAGCACTTGGTAGGCAAACCCAAGACTGTCAGGAAGCCCACCGTCTCTACCAACTGTTGCTACAATGGAACACACAGTTGGACATCTGAGGCACCTTCCCAGACCCTCTGGAGTCGAGCTAAAGAAGATTTACTATGAAGCTATGATTCACCGCCTGGTCAAATTTAATATTTGAAAGAAACATTTTGAAAGGCTATGGGGGAGCTCAACCTGTGTCAGACTCCCAGGAAGAGCATATTTGCAATTTTTCCAGCCTCCAGGCATCATTTAGGTGCACCCAGGGCCTGAGGGAGACTGTTTTGAACCCTCCACAAGACTAACTGCTTGCACACATGCACACACACACCCAAAATTGCCAACAATTTTCAAAAATATGTCTTGTATGAAAAAATGAAAAAACACCAAACTTGAAACTGTTAAATTTTAAACTGCAAGAATAAGTAATACAGGTTGGCCCTCAGTATCCGTGGGGGATCCATTTGTGTGCTATAACCTTGTCTTTGTATTTAAGAAAGATAATCAAATATGGTTATACAGGTTGGTCTTCCTTATTGATTTGATTTAATGCAGGTCCTGACCAGGAGGTGACTCATTCTGAGTCTTCTGAGAGGCACTTTTGATTTGACTACATGGTGCCTCTCAGAAGCCTCTGGGAGGCCTTCTGAAGTGTGTGGAGGACACGCATGACACCCCAGTGCCTCAGAATGTCACCCTGAGGCTTCTGAGAGACATTTCTTTTGTGAAACTGGAATTGCCCCTCAGAAGCCTCCAGGAGGCCTTCTGAGGCATGGGGAGGCCACGTGTCACCTCCTTGCGCCTCAGGAGGCCTCCCACAGGCTCTTGAAAGGCACTTCCCAGTTTGATGAAAAACCAGAAGTTTCACAGAAGCTTCCAGGAGTCCTTCTGAGGCGTGTGGAGGCCATTCACCATGTCCTTGTGCCTCAGGAGGCATCCCAGAGGCTTCTGAGAGGCATTTCCAGTATTTTGTGAAACCAGAAGTGCATTTCAGAAGCCTCAGAACACCTCCTGGATGCAACCAGAAGACACTTCCAGTCACATCCAGGCGGTTTGGTGAGGCCCTTCAGATGCAGGTTGGAACCTGCCTTAAGTCAAATCCATGGGTCCTGAACCCACAGGTAAGGAGAACCAATGTGTTCATTTGATTTTCTTTCTCAAATACAGAAGAAAATATTATAGCACACAAATGGGAACAGGAGGTGTGGTCTAGAGGTTAAGTTGTTGTCTTGCCCAAAGAAGCTAAGTGGGAGTAACCCTGGCAGTTCTTTGGAAGAGAGACTGACACCACTAATTAGTAGGGTTACCAATATAGACAGGGACGAAGTGCCTATACCTTTAACCATTGTACAGAACAGGGAATTTTGGCAGGTGCAACTTAAAATGGAAGGGTTTAAAAAGCTGCAATTGCCAAAATTCCCTCTTCTGTACCATTGTACATTGCAAAAAGAATAGGCATTCTGCCCCTGTTTGTATCTGGTAAACCTACTAATAAGTCTACTAACTAACTTTCACAACTAATATTTGTGACAGAATGGAGCCACGAGGAGTTGCTATCACTGCTCATCACAGGGCTGCAAGAGGGCAAAGAAGTCACTGCAATCAGCCATGAGGTGGAGCGTGGAGGTCAGCGGTCAATAATGAATAACACATGACTAATTTATGGCTACTCCTGCTGGAAGCTCAATGGCATGTGTCAGCAAAAAAAATAATGACCATACTGTGAAGGAAGACATCTGGAGAAGTTCTATGAGTTTCTCATAGAACATTAAGAGCCCAACCCTATCCAACTTTCAGCACTGATGCACCCTCAATGCAGCCTCAAGGTAAGGGAACAAATGTTCAGGAGGCCTCCATGACTGGCCCCCCGACTACAGGATGCAGTGTATGCCCTGTTGGCATGGCTGCATCAGCACTGGAAAGTTGGATAGGATTGGGCCCTAATCCTAAGCATTTCATTTGTTAAAAAAAGGAGTTTGGTGATAGCTTGCCTATGTGAATTACCTTGGGTTTGGAAGACATTCATTGTGAGAGTCAGTAAGAAAGGCAGGTTTTTATTATAAATCATTTTGAATTATATGTACATATGTTTTATGTATGTCATGGTATCTATCTTAAAATAAATATAAATTGTCAGTTGCATTTTTTACATGGGTTAAAATAAGTCATCTGTATACAATTGTACCCCTCAAAGGTCAGTATTATGCATCTCTTGAGGTCTGCACCCTAGGCAGCTGCATAGTTGGCCTAATGATAGCTCTTTCCTTTGTTGTGGCAGGCGCAGATTGAGAGCCCCTGACCAGGGGCACGGAAGCAAAGAAGGATGCTCTTTCCAGTCCATGGCTCTTCTCATAGTGAAAGCCACACCAGTCCCTTTACTGCCAGTCATCATCTGGCAGACTTTCTGACTCTGTAGGAATACCAGGAGCTTGCGCAGCAAACAGAGCAGGAGCTTCCTTTTGAGGCTTTGCCCCTTTGAGGGCAGGAACTGCCCATATTATCCAATTCCCCACTCCAACTTCCAGTGTTCTTCCCCACCTTCTGCACCTCTGTCCTTCAATCAAGGAATGGGGTTCCTCCAACATGAAATACTTTTTGATAGGATGTACTTTCCAATCCTGATTTCTTGCAAGGATGATTCCCACATATTAAGTGAAGTGGGATCTCACGGCTGCAACCCACTGACCCACTGTGCACAATATATCAGCCAGCATCAATACATGCCTCTGCTTCCCAGTCCTGAAGTTTTAGAGGAGTGTAAGAAGAACAACGGGGGTGGACTTCTCCACATGAAACGAGGAGGGGGACATGATGCAAAAAGCAGGAATTCCACCTGCTAAAATTTCATGTGTGCTTCTAGTGTACAAAAAGACAAGCCATGTAACCCCCTCCCAGTGTTTGTTGTGTATGTGTCAGTAGTTTCCAAACTGAGGGGTCACAACCCAACAAGGGAACCAGAAAAGAGTAATTCCCCTTGAAGGGAAATGGCCCAGAAATCAGCAGCAACATGACCTCCACTGCAGGGAAGGGCTTTTAAAAATTTACCTGGGAGTCACTATGGCTTGCTGGAGGGTCTGGGGCGCCTGCAATCCCTTCTGCAGCTCACCTTGTGGCTTGGAAAAATAAAGTGGAGGGTTTTTTTACTTTTTTCATAGCAACCCCCAGGTAAGTTTAAAAAAAATTCCCTGGCCAGCAGCAGCATGATCCTCCCACCCACACAAACACAGGGTTCCCAAAGACCGAGTAGGGAACCACTGTATTAGGTAAAGTAGTATATTGAAGCTCTGTGTCATCTGTCCATCAGCCTTTGTCTAGTCTTTGAGAAAAGAATCCTGTGAAGGAGACATGCTAGATAAATCTTGTAAGGTTTTCTCTGTCCACCTAACAGCTACTCTTCCATCTCTTCACTGCAGTCGGTTCAGTGTAAAATAGAGAGGGCAGCCCATTCAGTGGTGTACCTAAGCCATCTGGTACCCAGAGCACAAAATTTCAAGAGAACCACCATAGAACCGCCACTGGACACTTCTTCGTCCAGTTAACAGAGCAACAATGCAATCCAATGCATGTCTACTCAAAATTAAGCCTCTTTTAGTTTAATGGGACTAAGGGCCCAATTCTATCCAACTTTCCAGGGCCGATGCAGCTGTGCCAACAGGGCATGCGCTGCATCCTATAGTTAAGGAGGCATCAAGGTAAGGGAAAATTTGTTCCCTTATCTCAGAGCTGCATTGCAGTTGTATTGGTGCTGGAAAGTTGGCTAGGGCATAGATAATTGCATATAGGTTTGTAGTCCAAGGGCCAAATCCTATCCAATTTTCCAGCATTAATCCTGCAGTAGGGGGGCAGTCAGGGAGGCCTCCTCCAGGTAAGGGATCATTTGTTCCCTTTCCTTGGTGCTGCATTGCTTGATGTGGGCATATGTTTGTATGCATATTGTGTATTTATGTGCATTCTGAACATTTGACCTGCAAGATTCCTCACTGATGGTCTAATCCTATCCCACTTTCCAGTGCTGATGCAGCCATACCAATGCAGCACTGTATCCTTTAATGGTGGGGTAGGCTGCCTCCTAAAGGTACGGGGATGTTTCTTCCCTTACATTGTGGCTGCATCAGTTGAATAAGATTGGGCCCCAAATCGCTTAACAATTAAAGAGGCTGCACTTTCCTAATCTCTGATTGTGACTTTTAAGACTAGTTAGGGTAAAGTTAAGTGATGTTCATTTACCACACCAAAACCTGTTCTTCGTAGACATTAGTTTTCCCTACTTCTCCCATACAGGCTTACAGCACATGAGTGAAGAGGTAACATGTGCTGGCATTTCTGGCAACATGCTGCTGCTTTTCATTCACATGGTGTTACCAGAAACATTTAGTATTTTAGTCACTAAAAGAGCCAGTAAAGTGCACTTTCTCAGCAATAACATCTATATAGCTTTTTGGAATTACATGGGAATCAGTAGGGACAGAGAAGCTTTTATTGCGACAGCCCATCAAACAGATATCTGTCCACCACCCCCACCCCTGGAAGTTTGCCAGACCACAAGAACAGCACAAGCTCTTTCTGCTTGGCCTGTCACATGACAGCCATGGGTTAAACTGATAAGCAATTAACTGAACACTGTGTATTCTCTCTCTTTTTACTTGCTAATTTCTATCTTGTTTTTAAGCACATTGCTCTTCCAGAGTCATGGGCACAAATGTCAGTACAGTAAATATCCAAAGATTTGATTCAATCGTTCATTGAAGTTCAAGTGCTAATTGGTTTAATTAATATCCACGGGGATGTTCTGAGAAATGAATTGCAGTTCATTCATTCATGATGTTAGGCTGTAGCAGGTCACAAACGATCCTTTATACATCCAGAAGGTGGCAGTAAATAACAAGGCTATAGCAATGTTTTCCTAGAAGACTCATTTCCCCATTCATCAGAAATCAACACATCATTTTGTAAAATGGTACATGAGGCTACTGGAAGTTTTCTTTTTATCTTTTTTTGGTGGCAGGTGTAGGATGAAACTGAGAGCGCAATCCTAACCTGTGCTGGAACAGGCAGGACGGCTGGTCTGTGATGTATCCAGCACAGGTTGGGAGGCTGCTACAGCCTCCACTGGGCAAGGGGATGGGGGTTTAGATGACTTTGGTCTTTGGGGTTTGGTCTTATGTTAACCTCAACTGGCAAAATACTATTTCTATTGTAATTATTTGTATAATACCATCAACATGCATGCTGCTTTAAAAAGAAGCCACTACCCCAGGGCTCACAATCTGAAAACAGCACAAAAGAGACAATACACGGAGGGGAGTGCAATGCCAGGGGTGGCCAACCCTTCAATTTTAAGGCTTCTGGACTTTTAACAACTATGTAGAAGAGTGAATTTCAGCAGGCTCAACTTTCAGCTTGTCATCTTGTCTTGGCTACCCTTTGTACAGGTCCTTAGACTTAGGGCGCAATCCTAACCTGGAGTTAGGCCAGCACAGTTAGGTCAGCAAAGTTTGGCTGGCACAAGGGACATCGTAAAGTATGCTTGGACCACTCTCAGAGCCAGAGAGGCTAGCCTGCAGACGTACGCCATCCTCCCTGACTCCGGGAGTGGTCCAAATGTGCTTTACAGTGGCCCTGGTGCCAGCTAAACTTTGCTGGCCTAACTCTGGCGGCCTAACTCAAGGTTAGGATTGCACCCTTAGTTGCAGCACAGAATGGGAATGAGGGGTTTGTCTCAAGTCTTTGAAGAAAAGCTGCTTTATGAAGACTGTTTTGAAGACCAAGGGCTCAATCCTATCCAATTTTCCAGTGCTGATGAAGCCACAATGTAGCCCTGAGATAAGGGAAGAAACATCCTCTTACCTTGAGGATGCCTCTGGGACACCACTGCAGGATAACAGTGCACAGCCCATTGGTATGGCTGCAACAGTACTGGGAAGTTGGATAGGAAGGATTGGATCCCCAGGGAGGAGGACTCTTGCGGGCAATACGTTCAGAATGCACATAAATACATAATATACATATACACATATAAAACATAAACATACAGTATTTTCTGCAGTGGAAGGTGCTGTGACATTTTAGTGTCAGATGGACTAGGTGTCATAGAGCTGGTTCCTTATTGCCATGCATAAATCTTCTGCTTCAATGCCCTGCCCATGGAGCAAGGGCAATGCCACTCTATGACTAATACATACTGGGGTGGTGGTGTGCTGGGGTACTGGCTGACACAGGCTTGCAGCACCACTGGAGTTGTTATTTTTTAATCGCCTCCCCTTTTTGCTGACTAGTACAGGATGCAGACTACAGTTTAGCCAATGTAGCTAGTCTCGTAGTTTAATAGTTTGAGCATACGATTGCACGGTTAAATCGTCATAGCCAGTTGTCCCAGTGCTTCTTGGTAAATGAAGGCTGCGATCCTGTGCACACGTACTGAAAGTAAGCCCCAGAATAAACACGCATAGGATCATGATGCATAATATGAAATAAACTTGGCAGCTTTAAAAAAAAAAAAGCGCCTGCGTCCGAATGTGGGTAGAGTTTGTGCTTATGCCGCCCGGTTTGAAATCATATATGTTGCATCGAGTACATAACGTCCTGCACTGCACAACTCCGCTGTTTAAAATCATCACCCACTATTTAAGCTTCGAGGCAGGCTTTCCTGCTAATGGCTCTGAGCGCGAAATCCCAGTATTCAGATTCACCTCTAGGGGGCGCACATCCATTAATTCCATCCAGACGGGGAGGGGGGCGAGCGTTTCTCCGGGCCAGCCAGCAGCTGCGTTGTGCGCCTGCGTGCGTGGCATCTTGCGCGGTGGCTGGAAGCTGCGTCTCGTAGGGAACGAGCGGGAGCGACCGAGCAGCTGTCGCCATGTTGCTCTCCGCTCCTTTGCGCGCCGCCTTAGCGCGTTCGGTAAGGAAGGGGGTCAGGGAACCGTGAGGGTGGCGGCCGTGTCCGCAGCATCAGTGGAGGGCAGTGGAAGCCAAGGGCACGGCGGCCTTCCCCTTCCTCGGGGAAGGGGAGGAGCTTAGTCACTTGCCCTGCTGACAGCACTGAAACGGGAGGGTGGAGGGAAGCTGGGCTGCAGTCGGTGGCCGAGCATTGCGGGGTCGGTGGAAAGGAGAACGCGCTGGTGTTGCTTTCCTCGGCTTCGAAAAGTCCTGTGTATTTTGCGGTTCCTACCTTTGGGCTACCCAAGCTTGAAAGAAATCCCGGGAGAAGGGGAAAGCGTTAAGCGCCTTCTCCCCTGTCTAGGGCAGATCCCTTCATGCTGAAGCTGGGTTTTTCCTTAACATAAACGACACCCAGGGTTTTGCTGCACGCATTTGCCTGTAACGTGTAACTAGATCCTGAGAATCCAGTTACACGTGACAACGACTGTCTCAGTTAAGATCTTGCCGAATCTGTGGGTAGCGGGGCGTGGGGGAGGGAATAGTTAAGAATGCAGCATGAGCGAGAACCTCTGAACTTTCTTCCTCCACAGGCGCTTTTCATCCTGGAACCGCTACACCCCCAGTTGTTGCTTGTCTGTGCAGAGAGTATGTCTGGTTTTGGAGACCCATTCAGGAAGCCAGGGGGATACCTGGCTTGCAGCTGTTCGTATGGCTCGTGCTGCACTTTAAATCAGGGGACCCCCTCCCCCTTACGAATTTGGACTACAGACCTGATTTGAATAGCACGGATCCGTGGATCTAATTTGAACCACACAGATCTGCTGTTAGCACATCTAGTTTATGCCTGTGTTGACTTTTAAAAAAGATTAGATAGATTCACAGAGAATGGGTGTTTTAGCCATAACTGTACACAGCACCCAAGACCAAAACCAGTCTGCCTCTGAATAGCCATGGTGTGAGCAGGCAAAGTGTTGCCTTGTTTCCTGCTGGTAAGCTCCCCTGAGACAGCAAGCTGCTATGGGAAACAGAATGCTGTACTGAGTGGACTTTTGGTTTAATAATCCATCAGGGTTTTTATTGTAGTCTAATGTGCAGCTGGTCCTGGAGGAGAGAAGAAACATGACCGGGAAAGGGAGTGGATTGGTTTGTGCCGTGTGTTCACATCTGCTTGAACCTCCTGTGCTGTCATTTCACCTGCCCAGAACCTGAGCTGATTCTTCTTCTTCTTGCTCTGAAAAAGCAGACATACAGTCTGGGGATAATTCTAAACCCGGCTTTACTTCTGGAGCCTAGGGAGCATCTCTGGCCAGGAATGACTTTTCCCAGCTTTGCCTAGTGTGCCACCTAGTGTGCCAGCTGTAGCCCTTTCTGGAGAACATACAGTTGTCTATGCGCTGGTCACATCCTGAATAAACTATTACAACATGCTGTAAGCAGGACTATCTTTTAAAACCATGTGGAAACAGCAACTAGTGTAGAATCCTGCTGTTACTGACTGGATACTCTAGGGTGGGTCACATAGCTTCTTTGCTATACAGTCGGCACTGTCTTCCTAATTGTTTTCACTTGCAATTTAAGGTGCTGACTGTGACTTTTAAAAGACCTAAATGACTTGGCCCTAGATCCTTAAAGATTGCTTCGTTGAGCCATTTGGGCAATACTGTGGCCTATAAGCAGAAAAAACAAAAACATTTTTCTCTGACCACAGAGCAGCATGAGCATGCCCTGGGTAAACCAAGTCATCACAGAATGGGATGACCGGGAACTGTTTTGTACAAACTGCTTCCTTCTCCTCTGTCCTTCCTCAGCCTGTGATGTTCATGTATGTGTGCATGCACACTCATGTCAAGAGATAGCACTAAAGGGCTAGGCAAGGAAGGAAACATACTGCCATTACTATTTCTAGATTTGGGGAATATGTTGGTCCCCTTCCTTTTCCATACTATCCTGTTAACAACAAATAGCAATGCTAGTATAGTTTCACTGTGTTCTCTTCTTTCTCTCTCATAAGAACATAAGAAGAGCCCTGCTGGATCAGGCCAAAGGCCCATCTAGTCCAGCTTCCTGTATCTCACAGCAGCCCACCAGGTGCCCCAGGGAGGCATGAGACAACAAGATGCTTGCATCCTGTTGCCACTCCCTTGCACCCAGTACTCTGAAGTAGCCTACTACTCATGTAAGGAGGTTACAACCCATCATTGCCTATATCCCACAATGGACTTTTCTTCCAGAAATCTGTCCAATCCCCTCTTAAAGGCATCAAGACCAGATGCCATCACCACCTCCTATGGCAAAGAGTTCCACAGATTAACTACCCGCTGGGTCAAAAAGTACTTCCTTTTATCTGTTTTAACTCTCCCAACCCTCAGTTTTAGCGGATGCCCCCTGGTTCTGGTGTTTTGAGAGAGGGAAAAGAACATCCCTCTATCAACTCTATCCCTTCCATGCATTATTTTGTATGTCTCAATCATGCCCCCCTCAGGCGCCTTTTTTCTAGGCTGAAGCGCCCCAAACGCTGCAGTCTTTCTTCATAAGGGAGGTGCCCCAGCCCCGTAATCATTTTCGTTGCTCTCTTCTGCACCTTTTCAGCTCCACTATGTCCTTTTTGAGGTGTGGCAACCAGAACTGGACACAATATTCCAGGTGCGGCCTTACCATCGATTTGTACAATGGCATGATAATATTGGCTGTTTTATTCTCAACCCCTTTTTTAATGACCCCAAGCATGGAATTGGCCTTCTTAATTGCTGCCAAACACTGGGTCGATACCTTCATTGAATTGTCCACCAACACCCCAAGATCTGTCTCTTGAGCTGTCACAGACAGCTCAGAACCCATAAGTCTATAAATGAAGTTTTGGGGTTTTTGCCCCAGTGTGCATCACTTTACACTTGTCTATGTTGAAACGCATCTGCCATTTGGCTGCCCATTCCCCCAACTTGGAGAGATCCTTCTGGAGCTCTTCACAATCCCCTCTAGTCTTCACCACCCGGAAAAGTTTGTCATCCGCAAACTTGGCCACCTCGCTGCCTATCCCTGTCTCCAGGTCATTTATGAACAAGTTGAAAAGCACTGGCCCCAAGACAGATCCCTGGGGCACTCCACTTTTCACCTCTCTCCATTGTGAAAATTTCCCATTGACCCCCCCCCCACTCTCTGTTTCCTGGCCCTCAACCAATTCTGGATCCATAAGGGGACCTGCCCGCTTATTCCTTGACTGTGAAGTTTCTTCAGCAGCCTTTGGTGGGGGACTGTGTCAAACGCCTTCTGAAAATCCAGGTATATGATATCCACAGGTTCACCCACATCCACGTGCCTGTTGACCTTTTCAAAGAATTCCAAAAAGTTTGTGAGGCAAGACTTACCCTTACAGAAGCCATGCTGACTATCCTTTAGCAGTACTTGATCCTCTACGTGTTTTAGGATTTTATCTTTGATGAGGCTTTCCACCATCTTACCCGGAACAGACATTAGGCTGACAGGCCTGTAGTTTCCAGGGTCCCCCCTTCTCCCTTTTTTAAAGATTGGCGTGACATTGGCTATCCTCCAATCCTCTGGCACTGTGGCCGTTTGAAGGGACAAGTTGCATACTCTAGTTAAGAGGTCAGCAACTTCGTTCTTTAGTTCCTTAATAACTTGGGTGTATACCATCTGGGCCTGGTGACTTATTTGTATGTAGTTTATCAATTTGATCTAAAACATCTTCCTTGTTAACTGCTTTAATTCCTTAGTTAGGAAGGGCTGTTCGGGCTGTGGTATCTGCCCAAGTTCTTCTGCTGTGAAGATGGACGCAAAGAATTCGTTTAATTTCTCTGCTATCTCCAAGTCCCCTTTTATCTCCTTTTTCCCTCTCTCACCATCCAGAGGGCCAATCGCCTCTCTGGCAGGTTTCCTGCTTCTAACATATTTGAAGAAGCTTTTATTATTCCCCTTTATGTTGCTAGCCATGCATTCCTCAAACGCTTTCTTGGCCTCCCGTATCACCTTCTTACTTGTCTTTTGCCAGAGTTTATGTTCTTTTTTATTCTCCTCACTGGGGCAAGACTTCCATTTACGGAAAGAAGCTCTCTCAATTTAGGCTTTTTAGTATTTAAATCAAGTATATCTTTAGTGCTTCCCATAGTTTTCACAGGAAATACTTAGAACTTTACTGTTATCTCAGAAAAGTCTCCCACAGAGTATGTTTTTGCAGATAATTGTCTCTGGTGAACTAATTTATGTTGGTGCCTGTATACGTGGAACGAAACCTAAAGCATGCTTCTGTTCCTAAGCATGATTATTAGGATGCAAGGTCCTTTCAAATCAGTTAAGAATTTTGAAATAAACTACTTCTGTAGGACTTTCTTTAAGCTTTCACTGTGCTTTCTAGTTTTGATATCAATTCTGCAAAAGTTATATTGAGGCAAGTCATTAATGTTCCAATTATAGAGATGAATGTATTGAGATTGAGATCAGGAACTTCACCAAGGTAATGTGGGTAAGATTTAAGTGATCTTGCTTCAGAAAAACAGAAGTAGAGCCATCTTTAGTTCTAAGCTTGAGAGGCCAGCCTAACAGGCTTGATCCTTTGGTTGAGATTAGTACTATCATCCTGAATATGTTGTTGGGAATATTGAAACATGTGGAACTTGTATCTAAATAATTCATTATTTAGAATTAAATAATGATAACACAATTTTAAAAAGTATTCCACAGGAGATACATCTAATATTTTTAGTGGTTAATCTTGTTGCTTCATGATAGTTTGAGTTTTATGGCTATCAAGTGGCATTTTTGGAACCCCTATTCAGCAGTACTTCAGCATTATTTCAGTGAAGATAAAAATATGTTGTGGTTTCAGTGTTGTAAAAAGGCACTGAAGACAGAACGTATTGCCAGCCTTGCTTTGGCCTTCTCTATTCTAGTGGAAAAGAAGTATTTAGGGGCAGTTCTCATCAAGGAAAGGTCAAATGCTAACAGCTCAGAACCCAATCCTATTCACATCTATTCAGTCTGTTTAGACCATTACAGTCTAAACTGGCTTACCCTGTGGCTAGGATTGCAGCCTCAGGGCGCCGTCCTGATCCTCTTAGCACTGGTGGTAAGTGGATACTGGTGGCTCTGGGTATCACGAATGTGCTGTGAAGCATGTTTGCGGAACCCAGGAAGGGTGCTGGGCCAGTGCCAGTTGGTGCTGAGCCTTGGTGCCAAGAAGACGTTGGAGAGTGGCTGCCGGAAGGTTTCACCACAGGGAGGGGGCAGAATTGGATTATGTCTGGGAGGGGGGCAGAGGAGGTAACAGCCTCTGCTGCCATATCCTGTGCTCCCTTCCTGACTGGGCAGCCCAACATGGGCTTCCCCAATTCTCTGCCAGCTCAGTAGTGGGCACAGAGCTGAGGAGACCCATTGTCACCAACTGGCTTCTACCTGGGGTAAGGGAGCAAATGCTCTGGTGCTTCCCAGCATCCATAAGCATAGGATTCAGTAGTAGTCATTTTGGTGCCGCTGGAGCACTGGGTACTGGAAAGCATATGGAATTGGGCTGCCTGTTCCCTAACTTTTCTCTGAGCTCTTCCCCCAGGGTTGTAGAAGTATTCCCTGGTAGTTACTTTTTTCCTACTTTGCCTCCCCCCCCCCAAAAAAAAAACCCTTGCCTGTTCTCTTTCATCTTTGATAATGCCTACACATAAGTGGGTGGCATGGGGAGTTTACCTCTGTGTTTAACTTAAAATATGATTTGTAGGTGAAACGATGCTTTCATAAAACGGCTGCAAACAGTGGTGCTGGAGGAGCCTTGTTCGTGGTAAGTAATTTTGTACACAAATTTAAAATAAATACAAGTTGATATTTTTTTATTAAGACTCAATCTTCTACTGAGAAAAAGTTTTATCCTCCTAGAGTACTGTTAAAAAAATCTGTTTTGCTGCATCCGGAAGTGCTGGAGTTGTTTTAGAATGTGGTCTTATCGAAACTTACCTTGGATAGCATTCTTCCTGGATTGTATTAAGCAGGAGTTTTATGTTGTTTGAAGAACTGTGCTTCATAGTAACTTCTCTTCTATTTGCACACATGTTTCCATTTCACTATACTTGGGGCTGAAAAAAATATTACCCTGTCTACCTGTATATTTAAAAGCAGCAGGAAATGTGGTACAAAAGCAGCAAAATAGTAGTTACAGCATTCGTTCCACTCAGCAGTATAGCCCTGTCTTCTCCTTTTACTGTATGTGGGTTATTTGGCAGATGCCCCTGTTGTGTCACACCTAGCCTTGACTACTTTTCAAATTGTGCACTGAGCCTCAAAACAAAATAGTAGCAGCAGTACTGTCCTTTGACCCACTTCAGATGCAGTTGTATCATGTTTCTAGATGTATGTACTAGAAAATGAAGAATACAAAATAGGCAATGTTGTACCTCTTAATGGTCAATAATTTATAGAGGTGGAAGAAAACGATGACAATGCAATAGGAACACAAAATACTAATTTCTGCAATTCTCATTTTTGGACAAAACAAACCCATAAATCTGCAAAAAAAAAACCCAAGCTTATTGGTTTTTATTTATTATTTAATGGGCAGAGATACCTGGATAATTACGGTGGCTTCATCTGTGGACAGTATACCACCTACCTGGTACTTTTTTTAAGTGACTATAATTTAAATTTTGAATACAAACACACCACCACTTTCTGTACTTCTACCTTTGGAAAACACAGAAATCTGTGAAAAAATAAAACTATTTTCTCTCATTTTTACTTATAAACCATTAAGATGTATAACATTGCCTATTTTGTATTCCTCATTATAGACTATAAATGTTCAAGCAGCAGTCACTCCATTTGAAGCCACTCGTTCTTGGATTAGGCACAGAATTTACTGTATATATTCAAGTATAAGTCTAAAAAATTATGTCTGAAAATTGACCCTGAAAACATGGATCGACTTATACATGGGTCAGTAATAAAGCTTTTAACAGCAGCTTGGGTGGGGGCTGGCTTAAGAAGCAGAAAGCTGGGGGGGGGAGTTAGGAAAAAAAAAGGAACCAATTTTACTTATCAGTAATTGTTCTCAGGCATCAACAGACAGCAAGCAAAAAACCAGTACCCATTTTCCTTCTTCTCCAAACAGGCAGAGAGGTGAAGGTGCTTTTGGGAATTCATTATGCTTTGGGGTAGTCATTATGAAGGCTGCTGCTATGGAGATGCTGTGCTGTATTCCTCACAAAACCTACAACTCCAATAAGCACCTTCATCTCTCTCCCTTCTTGTTCGGAGAATAGCTCCATTTCTGTGCTGCCTCAGAAGAATGTGAAATAGCTCCTTTGTTGGTTGGCTTTCTGTTGCTGCCTCAGAACAATTACTGGTAAGTCATTCTCAAAGAATTTCATACCCGCTCCCTAAGTTTCACCCTCGACTTATGTATGAGTCATAGCAAATTCTATTATTTTGGGCTTAGAACTTGCCCTCAACTTATCCATGAGCTTGACTTATACTTGAGTATATATGGTAGTTGTTTGGGTCCTATCCTATGTCAGGAGCCACTTGAATATCTACTTTCAATGCATGTATCTGAAAATACAGTTTTCTGATGTTTTGAGAACAAACAAGTGGGCATGACATTGTTTTGGATGTGTGTTTTTTTTCCTGCCCTAGATATTAATGTGGCAGAAATTTGTGAAACAGTTCAGTATCCTGTAGGAACCTTAACTGCACATAGTGTCATTAAATGCCATAACAGACAGTGGAACAAGACAGCTTACCAAGAGTCTGTACCATACGGAGTCTGTTTAATTTGTATAGTATTTCAATCCTGCACACATACGGACTCTTCAAAAGTTTCCTCGTTTATAATATAACCAATACCTAGGGACCTTCTGCTGTCTTGACTGTAGAACAAAATAATGCTTCAGTTTTTGTAGGGTGCCTAATTTAGTTTTAATCTTGCAAAATAGAAGGTAGTTCAGAGCAATGACAACTGCTGCATTGAGCAGTCTGTGCACAGAAAATATATGGAATTCATAGTAGCACTAGAAAATATTAGACAACGTTGGAAGATTGTGGAAATGGCAATGATTACTTGCCCCTCTAGAGAGTACACATTTTTCTTTGTGTGTATTTCTTGCTTTCCTTTCATAAAAATGACATTCATGGCAGATAACAATGGTGGGGGAGAACCTAACTAGAGTTCTAATTCAACGGCTGAAGAATTAGCTGGCCAAGTTTACCATCTAATTTTGCACTAACATGAATGCTTCATGCTTACTGAAAATAAACTGAACCTGATGTTACTTTTGATGCATATGAATATGGTCTTGCTTTGAGATAGCTAGTTCTGAAGCCCTAATTCATCTTTTGTGGGCTCAGGTCATTGAATAATAAGCTTGGTGTATTCTGCAGCAAAAACCATCTGTTAGAGATACCGTAAATATTGGGTACAGTATATCAGATTTGGAAAATCTGCTAGCTACGGACATGCCAGCACTTAGGTTTTATGTTCTTCAATTGAAAGTAGAAAATGAATTCCATTTGGGATATCTTTTTGGATTCAGTACTTGATTTACAGTAGAGACGTTATTTGCACAAATGATCAAGTTATAGTGTTTGGTGAAGCTTCAGGATATTGGCTAAGAAGCTTGATATACATGGGACACAATCCTATTCAGAGGAACCTTGAAGGGGAGCTATTAAACTGTATTCTTGCTGGCCCTTGAGATTCTGCTGATTAGTTGGCAGCTATATGCTGCTTTTAGGTAGCACTTACTACATTAAAGATTATATAGCTTAAATCAGTGTTTCTGAAACTGTGAGTCAGGACCCACTAGGTGGGTCGTAAGCCTATTTCAGTTGTGGGTTGTGTAGCACCTAGCGCAGCCAGCATTGAAAATAGGGGAAGATGGGACACTGGAAAGGAGGAGGGCTGTGTGGTTATTTTGCTTGTGTCAAGGTTGTAAATAAGCTTTTTTCCTTTCTGATTCACTTTGCTATTAGAAAATGGTTAAGAAATAACCCAACTGATTGCTGCATTATCAGGAAAGCAACAGGCTCTAGCATCACAATGATGGCATTTCTGGTCATGACATCACTTTTGGTGGGTCCCAGACAGATTGTTGTTCTAAAAAATGGGTCCCAGTGCTAAATGGATGGGAAAGATTGAAGGCAAAAGGAGAAGGGGGCAGCAGAGGATGAGATGGTTAGATAGGGTCACTGAAGCAATGAACATGAAATTGGGCAAACTCCGGAAGCTAGTGAAGGATAGGGAGGCCTGGCGTGCTGTAGTCCATGGGGTCGCGAAGAGTCGGACATGACTTAGTGAGTGAAAAATAACAAGAAGTGCTAAATAGTTTGAGAACTACTGGCTAAATCAGATGTCACTTGAGCTACATATTTAAATTTCTGGGTAAAAATACAGAGTTTATGCTTTTAGAATAATATTTTTTAAGTAGCATTTATGAATGACTATTATAACATCATAGTAGAAGTTAGTTGTTCTTCTCTTCCTAGTCCACACCACGTGCCTCAAGTTTTCAGTCATGTAATTCCAGTTTGTAATCTTGGACACAAGACAGCAATCTTGTGCATTCTCCACAGCAAAAATTTCTGGATTTAAATGGTATTTATGCACATCATTATTATGGAGAATTGTAGCCCTGGTATCTTAACAGTCCACTGAGGTCTTAATAGTTTTGTTTAATGAGATACAAGTTAAGTATCTTTAAACTGTAGGGAGCAATATTGCATTTCAACCATGTCATCTGAAATGGGCTAACCAGATGCAGAGGAGAGGATTCCAAACTTATAACTACTAAACAGAAGAGGGGATCTTTCGAAGTGCATTTTCCATACTTACATGACAAGTTGTACCTATCCAAGTTGCTGCTTCTATACAATGACTAAAAGTGATAACAGCCCTGTTTTCTGTGTGTGCAAACATCTCAAATGAGTGGTGTTCTAGTATGGCTTGAAAATATGTACTTCTGTTTTATCTTTTATATAGCACAGAGATACAGCTGAAAACAACCCAAGCACCCCATTTGATTTTACACCTGAAAACTATAAGGTATGTCCTGATGGATTTTAAAAACACTAAACAAACCAGATTTCTGTAGCTGACTAAAATGCTAGGCTCTTGTAATATTTACTTTCTTTTAACAGAGAATAGAGGCAATAGTAAACAACTTCCCAGAGGGTCACAAATCTGCTGCTGTGATGCCAGTGCTGGATCTAGCCCAAAGACAGCATGGATGGTTACCTATATCAGCTATGAATAAGGTATTTCATTGTTCTTGTTTGAATGTGATTTTTTTTGCTATCAAGTTTTACTGTTGAAAAAAAATTGGATTTCCTGTAGCAAGTTATTAATATTATTAATTTCATGCAAAACTACACAAAATAGGTGATACTAATGCTAGCAGTCCTTTTCATGTATGAAGATTAAAAACTTATTTCTGAATTTAATTGTATAATGAATATTTTTAATCGGCTTCTGAATATAAGTACAGTGTCTGGTCCCTTTCCCATTACTTGGCCAATATCCTAGATAGAGGTGTGGGGTAGCACACACATAACTACAGAAGTGTGGTAGGAGATTTCCTATTCCACAATTTTTTTTTACTTAAATTTTTAAATTTCTTAAATTTAGCACTCAAGAGATTTATTAATGCCTACCAGTGTGATTGTGTAACTAATGATCTGGGTTTATATGGTTTGGGACTCACTAGGTGGATCAAGAGCCAGTTTCAGGTGGGTCACCATTCAATGTGTATTTTATTTTTAATAGGTTTGATGCTGCCATGGTATGTGACTACATTTGGGGAAATGTTTCTGATCTTTACTTTTAACAGGTTACTATATAAATGCTTTAAAACAATGATAATCAATGGGCCTTTATTCTGGGTATCTGGATAAGATTGCAGCCTTTGGAATGTTTCAGGAATTGATTTTAAAGAGATGAGCAACTGCTTGGGAAGATTAGGAGAGCTCTTTATTTGAAGAAATTGTTTTTAACTTATTGTAATCTTATTAGATTTTGTCATACAGGATTGGAAAAATTTTCTGCTCAATAATGTCACTTCTGGCATGAAAATCACTTCCAAAGTAATGACATCACTTCTGGTGGGTCCCAACAGACAGTCATTCTAAAAAGGGGGTCCCGGTGCTAAAAAAGTTTAAGAACCATTGATCTATAAGATTTAATTCTGAAGGTTATTTATTTTATAACACAAACTCTTGGGAGGGATGGTATTAGCATGCCATGTGTGGCAATACCCACATCTCTTGAGTAGTACTCAGTATTGCATTCTGTGAAAAATTCTGGATTAAAATAAGAATTCAGATCATAGTTAGTAATGTAATAGCTTTTGAAGCTATTGGTAGCCATTGAAACTGCTTATGGTATTTAATTCCCTGAAAAGATAAAATTCTCTTCTCATTTATTACAGGTTGCTGAGGTTCTACAGATGCCGCCCATGAGAGTCTATGAAGTAGCAACCTTTTATACAATGTATAATCGTAAACCTGTTGGAAAATACCATATTCAGATCTGTACCACCACACCTTGTATGCTGCAAGACTCTGACAGCATATTGGAAGCAATTCAGAACAAGCTTGGTATGATACCAAAAATACTTTTCCTATAATGAATACACTGTTATCTAGTGTTTTATTTACTGTAGTGTTGTATTTAACCCAATGTCCAGTATAATGTAATGCAGAAATTTATTTGATGAAAGTGAAGCCTCAGGGAATGACTGGTTGAGTTAGTCTAATAGTGAAAAGTGAGGCAGATGGATCTTTGGCTTTTCAGTGATGGTGCCTGGAGGCTGTAGGGTAGTGTTTCTCAAACCGTGGGTCGTGTGGCACCTAGCACAGCGATCATTGAAAATATGGGAAGATGAGGAAAGGAGGAGGGTTGTGTGATTATTTTGCTTGTGTCAAGGTTTAAAATAGGCTTTTTTCCTTTCTGATTCACTTTGCTATTCGAAAATGGCTGAGAAATAACCCAAATTATTGTTGCATTCTCAGGAAAGCAGCAGGCTCTGGTGTCACAATGATGAAACTTCCAACCATGACATCACTTCTAGTGGGTGCCAAACAGATTGTCATTGGAAAAAGTGGGTCCTGGTGCTAAATGTTTGAGAACCTGTAGGGTCTTTTTGTAAACAAAAGGGGGTATTCACCTAGAAATTCACCAGTGGCTTGAGAGAGCTGTAGGGAAAAGTTGCAGTTTGAGCAAGAATATGCCTGTAGAAATGAAAAGGAAAACTAGAGAGCTGCATATTATGAACAGGTGCTGCAAAGACTAATTGCATAGTGGTCTAAAGTAATCCACCAGATTATTGGCTACAGGTCCTTAGTAAGGTTTTAATGTGCATGTACAATAATCTTAGCACAGAAGAGAGTGAACATGCAAATACCGAAGCAGAAGTATTCTGCACTTGAGTATAAAACATGAGAATTAAAAAAAAAAAAAAACTACTATAGCATGGAATCAAGAAGGCTAAACATTGCTTTGGAATAGCCTTATTTGGAAATTTTAGAGATTGAAACTTAACAAGACATTGAGTTCAAACTTGTTCCATTCTCAAGAGTGATGCATGACTCCTTGACAGGAAGTTCACAGAATTTGGAAGGTTTTCAAAACAAAATTTTAATCTAGACCAGTGGTTCTCAAACGTTTTAGCACTGGGACCCACTTTTTAGAATGACAGTCTGTCCGGGACCCACTGGAAGTGATGTCATGGCCAAAGTACTGTCATTGTGATGCCAGAGCCTGCTGCTTTCCTGAGAATGCAGCAATAAGTTGGGTTATTTCTCAGCCATTTTCCAATAACAAAGTGAATCAGAAAAGAAAAAAAAGCCTATTTACAAACAACCACCACACAACCTTCCTCCTTTCCAGCAACCCATCTTCCCCTATTTTCAACATAGGACTAGAGAGTTAAGCTGCTCTAGGTGCTTTGCAACCCACAGTTTGGAAACCACTGATCTAGACCATTATTATAGAATAGAAAATTTATTTGTCATTGTACACGTGTACACATGTACAACGAAATTAGGTGCTTTCACATGGTAAAAACACAATATACTAAAACAAAAACAAACATCACACACAATCCCACTTTGCTTAAACTCTGCTCAACATATCGCTATACCATCACATTTAGTCTAGACACTGTGCTAGGATAAAAACTGTATTTTAATCTGTTCGTTTTTGTTCTAATCGCCCTGTATCTGTGCTGTAGCTAAATAATTTGCTTCTTTGGTACTCAAATCAAAACTGTGTTTAAGTAAAGCAGGCCAGTCTCTGGTGTGAACTATGTCCTCAGAACTGGTATTTTAAAAACGAATGTGAAAGCTGTATAATGTATTCTACTGTTAAGTATATGTTAAACATTACCTGGATTTTGCACCAATATTGGAAACACTGAGAGCAGAATGGGAGGCCTGCTTGAGGGGAAATAATGTCCACCTCTATAAAAGTTTACATGCACAAACATTGGGAAGATTTAATGTATATTATATATAAAAAGTCCACACTAAAGCTAGTAAGTGTGTGGCAGTTTTTGTGGGCACTTTTCTATTTTGAATGGCAGTCTTATTACATTTAAGAAGCAAGTAGGATTGACATGACTTTGGAAAATTAGGAAATAGTCATACAAGTGACTCAGGTCCATTGGTTTTCTTCATCACAACCTCCTCTCCCAGTTCCCTCCATTCCAGTGTTAAAAGTCTGTGGGCACAATCCTAAACAGCTTTCCAGCACTGACATACAGTGAGGGGAAAAAACTATTTGATTCCCTGCTGATTTTGTACATTTGCCCACTGACAAAGAAACGATCGGTCCATAATTGTAATGGTAGGTTTATTGTAACAGTGAGGGACAGAATAACAACAAAACAATCGAGAAAAAAACATTTCAAAAAAGTTATGAATTTTTACTGTACCCTCACTGTAGCTGTGCCAATGGGGCATGTGCTGCATCCTCCAGTGGAGTAGTAATCATGGAGGCCTCCTCAAGTTAAGGGAAGGTAACAAACATTCCCTTATCTCAGAGCTGCATTGCTCTTACCCCTGTGCTGGAAGGTTGGTTAGGCTTGTGCCCTGTGGCTCTTTTATGTTAGTGCTACATTACATAGAGAGTCAAGTTACAGAAACTAACTCAGGCCTTGCAGACGGCACATCATTCCAACTCCCACCCTGTGTTAAACAGCCAGTAAGCTTTTAGTACAGGGAAAGCACCCCCTTCAAAGCAGATAACCTTCATGAGGCTTGGAGTAGTAAAGGCACATTCAGTCCACCATAGCAAGGCTCTCTGGTAAGCACATGACAATAACAGACACTGTAGTGATACTAGGGCTGGCCTAACAATGAGATCAACCAAAACATTTGCTTCAAGCAGTTAACGGATGAGGAAGCAGGAAAAGGATTAGGCCACCAGAATCCCACCTCTTCCTTCCTTCCCCACACTGCTGGAAGAAAAAAAAGTTGTTCTGCCACCACCACCACCTCCCCTTGCCTGCTTGGCAGCTTTCCAAAGCAGTGAAATGGCAGGGGCACACACAGTGGTTTTTTTGGGGGGGAAGCAAAATTTGCAGGCTGCAGCAGGCAGCACTTTGGCTTGGACTGGGCCTGAGCGATGTTGCTGTCACTCAGGTGCTTGTACAGTCGTTCAAGCAGCCAATTTTGTAATCTCTGAGGTCTTTCAGACTATAGAGATTAGGTTCTTCTTTAAGTATAGTTAGGATTTTTAAATAGTCTTAAAACTGAGCTTATGGTCCTGATCAAACAGTGTAGATGTTGTAAGAAAAGCTGGATTCCACAAGCTGATCTAGCAGTCAGCACACAATACAATATGCAAGTATTATCCTCATATGGCAACTAGAAAGCTGAGGCTAAGGCTGTGCTCCTACCCTCCTGGGAGTAAAGCTCAATTGAATACAAAGTACTATGCAAAATTATTACTTCTGAGTAGACGTGCATAGGCTTGCACTGTAAGAGGGAGTGCTTGCCTAAGGCTACCTATAAGTTCCAGGGAAAGGCGAGATTGAACTTGTAAGTATGAAGTTGTAGCTCAGTCTTCTAGCCACTACGCTACACCAGCTTTTTATGGCATGTATATTGCTTTGATTTCACATAAACATACTCATACTCACAAACATACTCATTTCTCTTCTCATAGGTATAAACGTTGGGGAAACAACATCTGATAAACTGTTCACTCTGACTGAAGTGGAATGCTTGGGTGCCTGTGTAAATGCACCAATGGTACAAATAAATGATAACTATTATGTAAGTGTGACATTAATATCACATTTTATAAGTATAAAATCAGGGTATGAAATAACTTTGCTCAGGAATAAATCTCACACCATTTATAGACTTTTTTGGGAACTGGTTGGCTATGAGACTGGTAGAGTATTTGTAGTGTTTGTGTGAATAGTGTAACAATGTTAAACATTAAAACCCAACCCAGCTTGCATGGGAATGATAAATTAGGAGACTTGCTAGGACTTCTGTTGTATGGGGGAAATTGCATCTCTTCAAAGTTACAGTTTAGTGAGGCTCACAGATTCTTGGGTATCAAATATTTATTTTTCACATTTTTGTATCTTCCTCCAAGGAGCTCAGGGTGGTGTACATAGTTCCTCCCTTCCTTTTGTCCTCACAACAACCCTGTGAGGTAGGTAAAGCTGAGAGATAGTGACTGGCCCAAGATCACCCAAGAAGCTTCATGGCTGAGCAAGAATTTGAACCTGGATCATCCAACTCCCAAACCATTACACCATATTTAAGCTTTAATTTAGCAGATGAAGTATAACAAGATAGCCTTGTCCACATGCTCTTAATCTTTTTTTTTTTAATCCTGTGAAGAATAGTTTCATTGGCAATATGGATTATTGAGTACTACTAAATTTTCTTGTTTCATATAACAGGAAGATCTGACAACGAAAGACATTGAAGACATACTTGATGAATTAAGGGCTGGAAAAGTTCCAAAACCTGGCCCAAGGTATTTGGGGGGGGGGCTAAATATAGAATAGATAATGGAAGAGTGGGTACAAAACTAGTGCTGAACTAATCAATCTAACATTGCATGATATGATGCTTGGCCTTTCAAAATCCATTTTTTTTATTGTAATGTAAAAATACTCAAAAGTAATTTTTTATGTGAAAAACAATGATATCCAGAGAAGCAGAAGCTTGGAAGAGGATTATTCTTTATTTAGAGGATCCCTTCTTTTTCACATGCCATCCTGTCCTTGAAGGTCCCAACATTCACAAATGTAGTAGAATTGCAATGGTGAGGAAGGATAGGGAAGTCCCCTTCCACAGGCTTCCTTCTATTTTTGTTTCTTTTGATATAACCTTATTAATATACATTTCTCATGACTGTCAACTCTTCAATGGCCAGCTGAGGGGCCATTTTCTAATTGCCAAGAGATGGGGAAGGGTGGGTGTGTAAATGTTAAATAATTGATAAGATGAATTTACAGTTTAATGCTGAACCTTTGCCGGACTTGAAAAAGACTGATTGCTTTTCATATACAGGTATGCATCACTTACTGGGGATATATTCTGAGGAATGTGTCATTAGGCAATTTTGTTGTTATGCGAACATTCTTAATGCTCAGCATCATCTAGTGAGGCAATCTGGTATAACCTATTGCTCCTAACCTGCACAAACTTCCATTATAATCTTATGGGATCACTAGTGGTCCATCGTTGGCTGAAACATCATTATGCGGCACATACCTGTATTGCAAAAGGAAAACAGATTACTATGTGTGGACTAAGGTTTATTTTGCGGCTTATAAATTCACTTCATTTCAATATATACCCATTTAGGGCCTCCCAGGAGCTCAGCTTTATGTGGTTTAGAAATGTATGCAGATGTCAAGTAGAAATACCTTTATTGGATTCACTGATTTGGGACTAATTTAACTGCATTCACTGATTTGGGACTAATTTAACTGCAGTGACAGAACAATGTGACTCAGATGTTTTATTTTTTGGGAAACCAACCAGTATTTGCTCCAACCAGTTTCTCTTAGAATCTTAGCAAGTTGTGTGGTGGCTTTGCAGTAGCTTGATTATGTATTTTGGAATACCCAGCTTGGAAGGTATTTTAATTGTAATCTCCTCTATGTTCAGACATACTGGTACTGATGCTATGCACTGACTTAAAGTATGTATGGCTAAATTTGCAAATAGCAGTTCACATTTGACAGTGTGACTGAATTAAAATGTACTAAATATTTTCAAAAATGCTTTTCTAAAGAAGCTTGAAAAGAAAGTCAGCTTAAGGATGAGTCAGACTTTGGTTCATATTTGAAGATTGGTGCAGTGCTGAGTAATGCTTAGCAGTTAATTGTTCTCTTCCTTTTCAGGAGTGGGCGCTACTCATGTGAGCCAGCTGGTGGCCTGACTTCCCTTACAGAACCACCAAAGGGACCTGGATTTGGAGTTCGGTCAGATCTTTAAGACTTTTATACTAACTGTAAGAAATTACTTGAAAAAATAAAACCTAAAGTGTTGATAACTGAAAGAGTGTTCAATTGTGAATATAAATGTTAAGACTTTGTTTAAAACAGTGGTCAGGGAACAGGGGTAAATTACCCCAAATGGGGTAAAAATGAAATTCCTGGGGGTAATGGACAGCTAGGAGTATGCCCCGCCCCCTTTTCCCTCATCCTTCCTTCATGACCAACGTTCTCTCTTCTGACCAATGGGAAGTTCTTCTCATGCTTGATGGATTTCCCTTGCTTCCAATAGGAGATTAGAAGCAGCAAGGTACTTGGCCCCCAATAGGCAGTGTTCCCCTCCCTTCCCAGGCGGCGAAGAAGGCCGTGGTTATCGATCCCGCTGCTGGTAGAGGGAGAAGGAAGCAATAGCAGAGAAAATGGTAGCCGTGGCTGCAACTGCGGCAGTGCCGGGTGATGGGGGAGCCGGTGAGGCCAAGCCTATTCTGGCAGCAAGGCCGGTGCAGACCCGCTCCCGGCTGGCACTCAGGCAGCCGTGGAGTTGGTGGTGCTCGACACCAGGGAAGAGCCTGAACCAGCTCAGGTGGGGAGGCCGAGGAGCTGCCACCGCCACCGCCATCCAGGAGCCCGGCAGGGACGCGAGACGTGCAGGCATGGGGGAGGCTCTGGTGAGCGGCTGAGGTGTGTGTGTATGCATGTGCCCGCAGGCGTGCGTGTGTGTGTTGAGAGGACTTCTGTGGACGTGCCTCTTTGCTTGTGAGCAGCTAGGGCTCTCCCTGGGTTTGCCTCAGTGGTGTCAGCCTACCGGTTCGCTGGGCGGAGTTTTCGCGGTCGCTGGGCGGGTTTCCACGGTGATCGGCAGCGTGCTCGCTGCGTTCCATTGCGTAATGGCGAAAGCCCGCCCGCCCAGCGACCGCGAAAACTCTGCCCAGCGAACCGGTAGGCTGACACCACTGGTTTGCCTTGTCTTGCTGTCTCAAGGAGTGGGGTGGGCGGGCGAGCGAACGGGGGGTGGGCTGGGGTGCCTGCGCCTGTGCAAGGAGTCAGGGACACAAAGAGAGGCGGGAGGCAACGAGGCAAGGCGAACAGCAGAAAACAAAACAAAATCAGAACTGCTGTTGCTGCCCTGTGTGTGTGTGTGTGTGTGTGTGTGTGTGTGTGAGTGCGTGAGAGAGAGAGAGAGAGAGAGAGAGAGAGAGAGAGAGAGAGAGAGAG
>JAJKFI010000031.1:13104700-13115127 GCA_029204185.1 Lerista edwardsae
GAGAGAGAGAGAGAGAGAGAGAGAGAGAGAGAGAGAGAGAGAGAGAGCGCCAGCCAGCCAGCCTGCCAGCCCCACTCTGAATTCATTATAGAGAGAAATTTTAAGTCCAAGCACCTAAACCTGTTGTCAAAAAGGTAAGCTAGTTGTAATCCAGAAGGGCTGAATTCTATTCTCTCAAGGTCTGCAGGTGTACCCAAACTCTTTACAACTTCATATTTACATAGCATTAATTAAGCTCATTAATTAATCAAATAAAAAGCAATGGGTGCCAATATGTAATTTTTTTCTTTTGTTCTGGCGGGGGGGAGGAGGTAACGTCAAGGGGGTAACATCGGCGTATCTAAATATATTTTGGGGTAAAAGGTAAAAAAGTTCCCTGACCCCTGGTTTAAAACAACTGGCGGTTCAAATTCTGGAGACAAACCAACTGAATTGAAATCTGTCTTATTATTGAAGGGTTTTTTTGTTTGTTTGTTTTTTGTTAAGACAATTGAAAACCCAGATTGGGTTACAGTATCTATGGGCAAAGTAATGTAAATTTTCAATTTATTTTTTTACATTAAATTATAGGATGAAACCAAA
Source organism: Lerista edwardsae (assembly GCA_029204185.1). Taxonomy (NCBI): domain Eukaryota; kingdom Metazoa; phylum Chordata; class Lepidosauria; order Squamata; family Scincidae; genus Lerista; species Lerista edwardsae. The sequence goes on from JAJKFI010000031.1 coordinate 13,105,283, forward strand.
AAGCTATTTTGATATGAGTGTAAGATGTTAAGACCAGAAGAGGGAAAGAAGGCATGGAAAACACACCATGCCTTGAGTAGAATTTCAATTAAGCAACAGGTTAACTAAATTCCATTCCATTCCTAATTCAGTTAAGCAGTTAGGAAAACTGGGCCATCCTTCACCCCAATTCTTCTCACAGGTTAGGATACAACCCACTTCTGCTGAAGTGTTTCTGATTTCAGATCAGGAACCGGTAAGTCATTGGACTGGGAAAAGTGAAAAAACACAAGAAACCAAAATTCTGCACTAGATAGTAGAATAAGCTTAAGTAGTCAAAAGCACTGTAACTTAGTAATAACCTTCTTCCTCAAATGCCATACATCAATGTTTGTGCAACTGAGATGAAGGAAAATACAAAAAACTCAGTTGTATCCTAATGCATGTATGTTTATACATCTAAATATACCAGCACTTAAAGATTAACAATAAACTATTCAATGTGAAGTGAACTCCTAAACTGAAATTGCAATCTAAAGATAGAACTTCAGTTTCATTATTGCTTCTGCACAATCCTCTGAAGAGTTATTTTAAACCATCCAAAAGCTGTGAGGTCATTGGACAAATGTTCATATTCCTTAAAGCAGTATTTCCCAAACTGAGGGTTGCATATATTTTTGGTGGGTTGCAGCACCAGAACAGTCTCCATGAAAAAACACAGGTGATGAAAAGATCAGATTGCCACAAGCCCTGAGGCTATTCAAAAACCACGTAGCTGTTAATTGCCCTGCAAAGAGCTCCTACAGTTTGTTAAATAACATGCATGTGTTAAATATAGGGAGATCATGGTTGAGTATCTTCTGGTTATTATTACTTGGAAATAAATCTTTGTAGATCTTTTAAATATCACAAACTTAGGTGGATACTGACATTGTTATTTTTACAAGTGGCTCCTGGTGCTAAAACATTTAGGAACCACTGCCTTAGAGCAGGGGTCTTCAGGCCTTCTTGGCACATGTGGAAACTTAATTGTTCTAGCCCACAGCAAACAGCTGACAGGATAAATACAGTGCAGCCTTGGTATCTGCTGGGGTTCTTTTCCAGAACTCCCCACAAATACCAGGGTCACACTTTAAATGCCCTTAAAAAAGAAAAATAACAAAATTGCATTTTTTACCTTTGCTTGGTCAAGCAGTACATTTCCCCACCCTCTCAAAGCTTAAAAATAGCTCAGAAGATGCACTTCTGGGTCTCCCAGAAAGGACATATACCACATTCAGCCACTAGAGATGCGGAATGGAATGAAATTATTCCATTACACTGCATTACATTCAGCATCTCTAGTGGCTGAATGCAGTACAGGCTTACCCTGGTATTTGCTGGGGTTCCATTCTGGACTTCACTGTGGTTATCTGAAATGGTGGGAACTAGGGTTTCCTTTTAAAAAGATAAGGGAACATCAATGGTTTTGCTGCAACAAGGTAAAAAAGGTTTAATGTTCCCCTATCTTTTTAATAGGCGTCCCCACTATCCATGGTATCCGTGGATAACTGAAACCGAGGACACCAAATCAGTGGATATTAGAACATGTCTGTATATATCTACCCACTTATTGATTCAAACTCTTAGCACATCAGTTCTCTTTATATTATTTATTTTTTCTGGCCCTCAACACCATGTCAGATATATGATGCAGCCCTTGTGCTGAAAAGTTTAGAGACCCCTGCCGTAAAGCAATAGTATGTTAATAATAAGAAAAGCCCTCCTGGATCAGGCTAGCTACCCAACTACTCCACATACTTTCCACTAACTGCCCTCTGGACAGTCTAATAGCAGGAAAGAAAAGCATAATGGCTTGTTCATCATTGCTGCCTCACAGCTGCTATTTGGAGACATACTGCCACTGAACCTGGCAGTAGCACACAGCTGCCATGACTATTAGTCATTGATAGACCTGTCCCCTATGAAATTGCCTTTATAAAACCATCCAAGCTAGCACCTATCACCAAATCTTGTGGTAACGAATTGCATTGACTAATCATGCCATATGTGAAGAAGTACTTCCTTTTGTCTGTCCTAAATCTCTGGCCAATCGGTTACATTGTATGGTCCTTGATTCTAGTACTGTGAGAGAAGCTTTCCTCTAGCTACCTACTCTGACCATGCAGAATTTTAGAAGTTTGCATGTGCATACACATATTTCTGTCTCAGTCACATTTCCCCCACCGCCAGCAATTGGATGTATCCCCCAAGCTAGAAAGTCTCAAATGTAGTAGCCTTTCCTCTTAAAGAAAGGATTCCTGCCCTTTGATCATTTTGGTTACCATAGCTGCAGCTCTAACAATATTTTAAGGCAGCGGTTCCCAAACTCTCCAGGAGTGCAAATAACAACTGCTCTCTGATGACCAAACAATAATACATTATATGTACAATTGGTTCTTCTTTGGTGTCACACAAACTGGACGGATTTATACAGGTGGCTGCTTTGGCACTTTCATGAAAGCGCTGTGTGTCCTTTGTGGTTGTCTCATGTAGGCATGAGCTCTAGACCAGAAAGGGTGAAGTGCTTTGAGGTACAGACCTCCAGAATAAAACTGGTGTGTGTGGGTGGGTGGAACTTACAGCCCAATTCTAACCAAACTGCCTGTGCTGCAACAACACTGAAACAGTGCCACAGTGTGGGCAACAAAGCTGCTGGAGGTCTTCCAGAGGGGACATTTGACTCTTGGCCCAGGTAAAGCCCTAACAGCGGATATGAGGTTTCTTGGGCCTGCACACACACACAAAATCATTGGTTCATTTCCATGTCAGTGGATTGGGCCCAGGGGAAATAGGATGTGGTCCCTGCTGCTTCTGCTGTCCCTGCCCCCTGTCCACCTCCACACTGTTTGGCACTGCAGTTACTGCCCCCAGTATCTCTCCCACAGGCATGAGAGGCCATCACGCACCCACGTAGGCTTCTAAGGTGGCTCCTACTGCTTGGCTGTCATGAAAGTGCTTTCTGGTACTTTTGCAATGGCTGTTACCAGGGCAGCCCATGGGAGACCAGTGCTATGGCCATGGAGGATTGAGCTGTTAGTGTTTCAATATCTATAGAGCCACTGCACAATTTTGGGCTGCAGAAATAGTTGCTGGGTTACCTTGATGCCAGGAATTTTTTTAAATCTATGCTACAAGTTGGAACTTTCTGTGGTAAGAAAATACTTTGACCACAAGCTTTTAAACAAGTGGCTGGCTATTCAAGTTGGCAGAAAGGCTACAGTCTGTCTTGTTAATAAGTTCCATTCATCACATCAAGTTATCCAGTTTGAAGACTCATTCATCAATAAAAGTGTTTCACTGGAGTTTCCTGTGTACAAATATCACTACACCTGCTACCGTTTGTTCATTCTTAGCAGAATGGCAGCCAGACATTACAAATATACAAGCCAAAAATACTTGGTACTTGCTTTTTGAGAGGAATTCTATGTAAGTCATTAATTAAAATAAGGGCTTGCTCCATCACCCTCAGTACCATTTATCAACATTATGTGATTGGCCTGTGCAGCAACGTATGTTCCTGTCCCTTGCATTATAAAAGCTTTACACATACATTGGAGTCATCAGTAGTCCTAAGGATTTTACTGGGATCAGAATCTCAGATTTTACTGGGGGGTTGCATTTACCATAGAATGCTTTACAGAATAGTTTGTTAACAAGTCATATCTTACTTCATTCAACTACTTCTCAATTGTAAACTGCCTTGGGGCATCTGCCTTGGCAAAGGAAAGGTGGGGTAGAAATCTCTTAAATAAACAGTCTACATAGCCATCCCAACAAGATTAGTTTCAAATAAAATTGCTTTTAATAGCAATTCCTACATAGATATAATTGTAGTGGAAATCTATAGTCACATTGCGGTGCAATGGGAGGAAACTGTATCACCCCAGAATTTATCATGCACCATCTTTAAAAAAAATAAAGCCTAATAAAATAGTAACAATCTGCAGCTGAAATAATATTTTCATTAAGATTTTATCACGGTTGGATCTCAACTGAGGATAATTTTATTTTAAGACACATTTCCCACATTGTTTCTGTACTATTGCAGTTAATGACACTTAACTGGCGAGTTAAGAAGAATCAAGAGTCCGTCTGAAAGCCACCTCACAAGGTATCCTCCTTTAATAAAGTATAAGGCATGCAATCACTATTGTTGGCGATCGTTTCAAGCGACCGGTATTTACCTTGGGATGTTGCTATGCAGTCAACACCGCAAAAAAAGACCACAGGGCAACGTGTGCCAAGCTCGAGCAACGTGCACCTAGGCCGATCTGTGACAGAAGTATGTGCAGAAACGGTTCTCCCACGCCCATCCCAGGCGAGATTCTGATCCTTCAAAGGGGCAAAACTGTGTCCCGCGGCCGTACGATTTATTAAGATGCAGCATAGCCCTTCAGACCAGCCGCGCATGCGCCGTCGCTGTTTATTAAAAACTCACTGCGCCACTATCGCCGGAAAGCCCTTCCCTGGGGAAGGAAGCGACCGGCTCAGGGGAGCGAAGGCAGCTCGGCTACTATTCGGTTCGCCCCAGAAAGCAAAGTCCGCGCACAGTTTTCGTCTGCCTGCCTCTCTCTGGAAAACACCCCACCCTCCCCTGCCTCTGTCGCTGCTATTTCCAGAAAGTTCCAACCGTACCACCCAAAAAGAGAACTAGACCACGTCGGCGCCTGCGCACTGGCGCGTGCCTGTTGTCTCCGCCCCTTTAATCGTGTCAAGGCCCGTTATTCGCCTTTCTGGTCTTTTATCTGTACGCGCGAAAGGAATAGAATAAAAGAGCGTTTCTACGCTGAAATGCCAAGAAGCCCTGAGAAAAGGAGATGGTGACGCCGGCTCCTGCGCTTGGCGCCTCTTCTCCTCAGTCTAACATTCACGACAGCGGCGCGTGCCTACCCGTTTCTCTTGCCCGTCCGTCGTCACGTGAGCGACTCCTCAGCCAATCCAGGCGGCCAGTCACAAACCGACATTCTGACGGACGGGGCGGTGGGGGACCGAGGCGAGGCAAGGGAAAGGGGAGCGACTGAGCTGAGGGGAGGGGAGTCGTCAGAACCTGACTCTCGCAGTGGCTTTCCGAGCGGCGCTGAGACTCGGGACGCCGCAGACAGGCAGGGGGCGGCTGAGGAATTCGGGGCTGTTCCGAGGAACGGCGCGTCTTGTGAGGAGCCGACTCCCTTCTGCTGAGGGAAGGTAAGGAGAGGAAACCGCCAGTTCCGCCACCGCAGACTCCGGGGGTGAGGAAGAGGAAGAAGAAGGGGCAGTGGCAATAACATGGATGACACCCCTTTTCGGGGGTTGAGTGGGGGGCGAGGGAGAGCTGCTTTCGTCGCTTCACGTTGGTTTGAGATTCCCTTTCCGTGTGTCATATGCGTTGTGTGTCTGTCAAACTTCCTCCTTGTTCCAAGTGTGGTTCCCGTTCTAATCTCCTCTGTTGTGGAAGTGAGGGTGTGTATCCGCCCCTTTCGGTGCCTTTCCTAGCGTTCTAAATGTGTGTGTGTGTGTGTGTGTGTACGCGCATACACGCGCGCGCATGGAAACCCACCCAGTAGATGTAGCCCCCTGCCATTCAACTGTAGCTTCCTCAGGTGGGGGGGGGGAGAAGAGAGTCCGTATTGTGTATACCGTACTGTATAGTGCTCTTGCTTCCTTTTGCTCTTTTCTGCTCCCACCGTGCTTCGTGTGTGTGTGTGTGTGTGTGGAAAAGAGAGAGAGAACACTCCCCCTTCTTCCCCACCCCCTTTCTTGCGCTGCCTTTCCTCGTAATGGAGGTACTGCAATCCTTTTGCGTCCCTGGAACACTGCACGAGCCCTTTTGGAGCTCTCCCGGCGCCCCTTCTTTCAGCCTGCCCGTCCAAACGCTTCTTCACGGCGACTGTCAATCAGATGAAGGGGCTCTGTCTCTCTATCAGCAAGGCTCTTGCTCCCTCGATACTAGCCTGTCACTGTTGGCTGCTGCAGCTGGAGCCATGGCTGCCGCCGCTGTCACTACCTCTCCCTCCTTGTGGGGCTGTCTTTCGGATATGTTTTCTCTCGTATTCTCCGCCCCGTGCTGAGGCTGATATTTTTGTGGGTGAGAGCAGGGTTATCGCGTTCGGTAATAACAACAATGCTGATAACACTGAGTTTTGATCTGCAGCATTGTCAGCCCTTTCTGAAGGGAAGAGACGGCAGTGAGCGTGTGTGTGTGTGTGCGTGCAATGTGTGTGCGCGCCCGCTTGCGTGCATCTCTATAGGCTGCTGAGGGGAGAGAGCGGGCAGAAACAATGAATGTGCAGTAAGTTTTAAAGGGAGGTTATGGAGCATAAAGGAAACGGTTTGGCACTATTGTATGTAAACATTGAGTGCGTTAGTTCATCCACGCCAGTTATCCTTGTTCAAAACGCTTCTGTATAGGGCTCCAATGGCTTATGAATAAAACATTTATTCGGTTTGAGCAGAAGTGTGTTAAGCACCAAGCTGCTTTATGCTTCAAGATTCAGTATTTTTTGCTGCGGACTTGAAGTGTAGTATCTTCCCTCCTAATTTTTGCATTGCTAAAATTGCTGTTTCACTTTCAAGCACTGAATGGCATAGAAGCAGGATAAAAATAATAACGCATGGTTCAGCCAAAAAGAACCAAAGTAACTTTTAGAATTTTAAAAAAAATTATATTCTCTAATGAGTATAGCCAATCCAGTTTTCAAACGCCCTGAGAGCATGTGAATAAAAGAATATCAGTTGGATCTGGTACCATGCATTCATATGCAGCCTTGAGCAAATACTTGCTCTGTCCTCAGTTCTCTATCTGTAAACTGGGGGTAATAACAGTGGTGTATCTCACTCTGTGGCTGTGAAATTAAGCAACAGTTGTAGCACATTTTACAAATGAAAATGCTACAAGATATTAGTGATAATTATTTCCAGAAATGATGCCAGTATTCTTTACATCCTTACCCTAGCTATATTTAATGGTTAGTCATTTCACTGAAATGTTAATAGAATTATAGATCCTTGATCACCATTTTCATCTCTCATATATCAACATACTATTGTGCACCACATTGATTACTATTGTTGGGTGCACTGGGCAGAGAATAGATTCAGGATGCTGTGTGCCACAAATGTTTTAGTAAATAATGCATTTATTTATTTATTTATTTAGTTAGTTAGTTAGTTAGTTAGTTTTAGTAAACTAAATTATTTTAGTAATAATTAGACCATGCCTAGACCATGCCTAAATGGGGGTGGCAACCTTCTTTGGGATAGGAACCAGAGGCCATGTATGTGAGAGGATGGTGGACCACTGCATTGCGACGCCACTCCAGACACTAGGTGATGATGTTACCATGTAATTGTTAAACTTCCGGTTATCAAGTTTGGAGGTGCATGGCCACTCAGCTGTGGAGTGAACAGTGATGGTGATGCAGGTTGTGGCTGAACACACACATTGCCCGTCATCAGTAGTGTCATTCAGTAACAAGGAGATGGAACGCGAGGCGGGACTTACCCCTTGATTGACAGGGAGCCCGCGTCGCCGCCTGCCTTTCCGCCGCGGGGACTCCTTCCGGGTGGCGCGCCCCTCCGCGGCTCTCCTAAGCACCCAGCGCGCCACCCAGGCAAGCGGGCACCCCCTCCGAAGCCAGGGGTGCCCGCGCGGCGCTCGGCAAGGCGGCGACGCGTCAGAAACGGGCAGCCAATCAGGCGGTAAGTCCCGCCTCGCGTTCCGTCTCCTTGTTACTGAATGACACTACTGCCCGTCATGCTTGTTACATATGTGACCAACATCATTGTATTGCACCAAAACGCCCACAAGGCTGCTGCAGCCTTCCCCGGCCTCTGCCTCTTCATCGCTCAGCACAGCACTCATGTTGTGCTCTGTAGTGGGCAGCAAAGTGTCCTGCCCAATTTGCAATGTGTCCTACAGAAGTGTTATTCAAACTGTGGGTCAGGACCCACTTGGTGGGTCGTGACATGATGTCAGGCGGGTCGCGGAGAGCTTGGAGCAGCCATCTTGGAAGCTGCAGACCTGACTCTTGCTATATTCCTGTTGTGAGTATTCACAAATCTTCCAGTAAGGGTTTTTTAAAAATTGTTTTTAGTTCAATGCTTTTACTTTAATATTTTGACCTAATCTTTGCTTTCTGTGTGGCATGTTTCATGGTTGAGCAATTGCATTCCAGTTTGCATTCCAATTGTGTCAGTTTGCATTCCGGGGTATCATTTGATTATGTTATAATGATGGAATTTCCTGCTTGATGATGTCACTTCCAGCTATGACATCACTTCCGGTGGGTCCCACCACGCGTGCCATTCTAAAAAGTGGGTCCTGGTCTAATGAGTTTGAGAACCACTGCCCTACAGTCAATGGCACAGCTGCTGTCCAGCCTTTTGGAGTCCTGGTTCTGCTGCCACTTGAGAAAAGTGACACCCCTCCTTCCACTATGGGCTGGAGGCCTTAGGTTGCCAACCTCTTTTTTTCAAGGAACAGCTACTTTCTCCAACCTCCTGTGGTTGCTAACCTGTCTGAAATGGATATTTCTTAAACCCCAAATTTAGTGACTAATTGGTTTCTGAAGATGAAGCAAAAAACACTGATTCTTAAAAAAACAAACAAACAAAAAAAACCCCTGGGTATTACTGCTATTGCACCTAGGGTAATCCAGCTTTCCTGCATCAGGGTAAGGGCAATGCAACTTCAAGGTAAGGGAACAAATATGCCCGTACCTTGAGGAGGCCTCTGTTAATGCCCCCCCCCCCAAAAAAACCTGCAGAATGCAGCACATACCCTACTGGTACAACTATGTCAGTGACGGAAAGTTGGTTAGGATTTGGGCCTTAGTAGTACTAATTATGGTAGTCTCTGATGACCCTAAGTGGGAGCAGGGAGGGGAGCTCTCTGATTTAAGATGACAGAGTAAAACCTTTCCAGATCCCAGTAGGCCTTAGTTGAATGGTCGTTCTGTTTTTAAATAGTCTTTCATTTGTTCATCTTAGATTATCATGAATTTATTATTGCAGACATAATAATTATAGACACAATTATTTATTATAATTGACCCAGATTTCCTCTCATGCGGTAAGATCCCATTTGCATCTATAAATAGATAGATTATATATTGTACAACAGTGGTTCCCAAACTGGTGAGTCATGACCCATCAGCCTGGGAAGCACTGGCCTTTGCCTCTTTAAGGGGTGGTGGAAGGCAGCAACGTGATCTCTAGGATTGTGCTGCTGTTGGGAATGGGAGAGATTTTTCTGCTCACCAGCCTTCAGGAGTCCTGTGGGTTCTGGGGAGCCCTCCGCAGGGTTTCCCATGCCTCCAAACATGCCTTAAAATGGGCACTCCCAGTTTTGCTTTTCAGTTCTGCAACGGCCTCCAGCTGTGTAGAAGATGGTACATGAAAGTGGAAGCTTAAGTCTGTATAGCACTAGGACTACAGTACTGAGGCAGTTGAAAATGCCATTAGTTTTGATGGACTTTGAGATCAGGACTGCAGCAGCAGTTTAGGGTTTTTTAATTCCTATGTTTCTATAGGTCTAACCCATGAGGGAGGAAGCAATTCAACTGCTCTTTACCCCAGAACCTCTTTGATGCCAATAGGAGATTTATTCCAAGGTACATAGTAACTGGATCCAGTCTCCTGTGAATTGAGATTGTGGCATGGGAGAGTATTGATACCTCTAGAAGGGTTATTGTCAAGAAGCCTGATTGGATGGCATTTCATTAAGTCAGGGGTCAGGGAACTTTTTTACCTTTTACCCCAAAATATATTTAGATACGCCAACGTTACCCCCCGCCCCCCGCCAGAACAAAAGAAAAAAAATTACTTATTGGAACCTATTGCTTTTT
>JAJKFI010000031.1:13125127-13199186 GCA_029204185.1 Lerista edwardsae
AGTCGGACACGACTTAGCGACTGAACAACAACAACAACAAAATTTCTTTCACATTTCTAGACTGCCCTTCCTCCAGGCTTCATGGTAGTTTTTTTCTGTTCTCTGTAATAAGAATATTTATATTCTTATCTTATAAGAATATGAATATTTCAGTGAATAATAGTGGGAGTGGGCAGTGACAAGGGTGGGGTGGGATAGACAGTGACAAGCGGGTGGGATAGACAGTAGGATCCACAGTCTAATTTTTTATGTATTATTGGGTTGTGGCATGAGAAAGGTTGAAGACCATTGCTATAGAGGATACCTGAAATTTCAGGTAGCAGTGAACCCTATTCAATTCCCCCCTCCATTGTAGTGACTCTCCTCTTTTCAAATGCTTTGCAAAAGGCAGCTTTTTTCTTAATTTCATTTAGCAAGAATCTAGATTCATGCTGCTTCATTTCACTTTGGAACAGGAGCAAACAGCAAGAACCTAGTGTCGTGCTACTTCAGGATGCTATGGGAAGCGATTGTATGGACACTAACTGGAAGTGGATAGCAGAGGACTTCCTGTTAACATTCTCACAATTACCTCTACTCCTGTAGCATCCTCTTGCATAGAGGCCTCCAAATTACAGGCTATAAGCCAGATCCGGTGCACCACAAAAAGCCTCTTGGGTATGGTGTGGCAGTGATGAAGCCTTACTGTTCTGCCCTGCTGCTTCCCATTGTTGTGCCTGATCTTTGCAGAAATTTGCACCACTGCTGCTGTGAATTATCCCAGAAGAATTTGAGCCCTTATTTCCCGCAGTAGAAAGAAAAGAGGGTGCTCTATGCACTCTTTCCTCTTCCGTTAATCTTCATGGATTCCCAAATTTTGATGTTGCTTTATTATTGTATGTTGATATGTTTGAATAAACAGTAAATACCAGTCCCACCTCCATACCTGCAGATTTGGGACCCTCGGTTTTAACTAACTGTGGGTTTGGAACCCGCAGTGGAGATCTGGATCTATACCCTTCGGTCCCATCTGGAGTGTGTTGCAAGGCCCTGCATGGCTTCCTTATGCCTCAGAATGCTCTCTAAAGGCATAAAAACGTCACTTCCTGTTTTCCCTGGCACTCCCCAGACCTGAGAAAACCCTCTGGATGTGACTGGAACAAGCTATCCTTGTGATCGGGGGTCTGGTGTGCCCTGACACGCAGATTTCATTATCTGTGGGTTTTGGCATTTGTGCAGTTCCAGGAACTGAACTCCATGGATGCTAAGGCATGACCTATACTACTCTTTTAAATAGGTACGTCAGTAATTCTTGGGTAATTCCTCCCAAACATGGTGGATTAATGAAAATTGCAAAGGAAGAAAAAGATTTCAGTAACTGATGTAAATCAATTCATAAACTACATAAAGTTCAGATATTTTCTGAACTAGTGTATGTATTAGTTGTTATGACTCCTAAAGCGTATTGGTTTGCAGTTAAATAGTCTTTATGCCAGTGAGTCGTGAACCAATTTCAGGTGGGTCGCGAAGCATCTAGAGCCGCCATATTGAAAAGGGAAAGATGGGGTGATGAGCGAGAGCGAGAGAGCGCGAGCGAGCGAGCGAGAGAGAGAGAGAGAGCTGTATGGTTGTTTTGCTTGTATCAAGATTATAAATAGGCTTTTTTTCTGATTCACTTTGCTATTGGAAAACGGCTGAGAAATAACCCAACTTATTGCTGCATTCACAGGAAAACAGCAGCTCTGGTGTCACAATGACAACACTTCTGGCCATGATATCCCTTCCGGAGGGTCATGGAAAGATTGTCATTCTAAAAAGTTTGAGATCCACTGCTTTTTGCAATTTAGTATCATAATCCAAAACTACTGTTCATGCAGCTCGCGTGAACTATATTTCCTTAGAGACAAGAGATACATTTCTGTTTAGTGGTCTCTCAATATAGAAAGGATACTAAACAAAATCATTCATTGCTGGATAGCTAAATATGGATCACATTTTGCTCAATTTTATACATGTCAGAAGTATAAGCATCTCTTGTTTTATGTGAGGGTTACATTCATGAAAATCAACACATAATTAATTAAAAATAATAAACTAAAAATCAAAGCAACGCGCACAAAGCCAGCTGAAAATAATACAGGAGTTCCGGGAAATTTCACTGCATTATTTTGAAAATTAGTGCACATAAGTTAGAACATCATTTCAAAAACATGCAACTTAAATCCACGTAAAACAAGACGTGTCTGTTATTCTCATTGTAGGTGCCGAGGGGAGGGGGGAGAACATGATTGAGACATTATGAATATGATGTATAGAGTGGATAGAGGGATGCTCTTTTCGCTCACTCACAACACCAGAACCAAGGAACATCAACTAAAATGGAGCGTTGGGAGAGTTAGAATGGATAAAACAATTTTTACCTAGCGGGTAATTAATCTGTGGAACTCCTTGCCACAGAAGGTGGTGATGGTGTCTGACCTAGGTGCATTTAAAAGGGGATTGGACAGATTTTTGGAGGAAATGTCCATCATAGGCTACGTACCATAATGGGTGGTATAACCTCCTTACATTAAAGTTGACTACCTCAGAATGCCAGATGCTGGGGAGTGGCAATGGGATGCAGACATCTTGTCTTGTGTGCTGCCTGAGGCATCTGGTGGGCTGTTGTGAGATACAGGAAGTTGGACTAGATGGGCCTTTGGCCTGATCCAGTAGGGCTCTCCTTATGTATTACCACCCCATGCAAGTATGTATAGAATTGCATCCTTAAAAATATTAATCTAATTTTAAAAATCTAAATCTTATATTTTAATTTTTAAAATAGTGTCTCTCAATCAGAATGCTTGTAAATAGAAATTAGTTATAATCAATACATAAAATACTGTGCTAACTAGGCAATGAATAACATTTTCAAGTGGTGCTTATCTTGTATTTAGTAGGGGAAGAGTAAACTGCTCCTTTTCATTCCAGCGCAGTGTCACTTTTAGTGGCTGTTGCTGGTGTTCTTCTGGATCTTTTTAGATTGTGAGCCTTTTTGGGATAAGGAGCCGTTTAGTTATTTTATCTGTAAGTTGCTTTGTGAACTTTTTGTTGAAAAGTAGTATATACAGCGGCATCACTAGGGTGGCCTAGGGGTGCAGATCACACTGGGTGACACTAAAATAATTCGGACTACATCTGTTTTGCCTGGCTTGCTGGTAATGCTGGGGGTCAGTTGGGGTACCACAGCTCCTCACTGGATTCAAGACGCCTTTTATGCTTACCAGCACCAGGGCTCCTAAGCTTCCCTCATTCCCTCTCCTGCTTATCTCTCACTTCACTGACATCTTTTACTTCATCCAGGCTGCTGTTTTTTGCAAGGGCAATCCTTCTTTTCCCTTCCTGTCCTGCAGGCCTTTTTGCCACCTGACCATGGCACAAGAAGACACTCGTGTTGGCCTCTCAATGCCGTTGGGGCTGGCCAAGCAGTAGCCTCAGAGGCCTCCAAGGCACTAGGCCACAATCATTTCATGATACTAGGCCCAGGTTTCAACTACCACCCTTAAAGCATTGCTAGTGTCTCTGGGTGGGCCTGTTTGTCCTTTATGGGGCCCACTGCACATTGCCATAATGCTTCTGGGGATTCAAGTGGCGGATGGCCTTTACTTTAGACCACAGGCAGCACTGTTGGGTTTTTACTAACCTCTTGTAGTGTTAGAAATGCGGGGGCCATTGCCTCCTTTTGTGTGAAAGCTGTCTGTGATGGCAGTGTGGAGCCCTTCCATGGGGGGGAACCCAACCCAATTTACACCACTGGGTGTATGGATATTCTTAATAATAATCTGATTTAGTTTTAAGAAGTCCTCTTTCAAACATTCGGAATTGCAAGTTTCTTTGTCATTAAAGAAGCATGGGGTGCATCTTTTTGAGATTATACATTATAAATATAATATGATAGGCTATATAGCTGGCCCTCATTATCTGCGGGGGGTTCCATTCCAGGATTCCCCATGGATAAGGAAAACAGCAGATGTTGAAATCCATGTTTTGTGCCCACTCCCACCCTGTGAATCTGACTGGAGCTTGGCTCCGCTTAGGTCCAGAAACTCTTCTCTGCTTCTGAGAATACTGGAATCCCCCAATCTAAACCCTCTGGAGGGCTTCCCCAGCCCTTGGAAAGCCTTTTAAATATAAATGTCACTTCCGGTTTTGCTGAAAAACTGGAAGTTATTTTTTTAAGAGTCATTCTGAGGTTCGCAGAAGCTGCAGTTGGATTCTTGTGGCGTCTGTGGGGCTCAAAAGAGCCTCCAGAGGTGAGGGAAGCACAGCTCTGCTGGCCCTGCAGGTCAATTGGCCCTGCATTTTCAGGGACCCGTGGATACTGGAATCCTCAGGTCCCAAATCCGTGGATACGCAGACCAACTGTAGTACTATATTGTTGCTGTAGACTCGATACAGCAGTCCAGGAACCTGTCCATCCCCTGGCTCCATGTGATCATATTCTCCCTATATATGTTAATAGATGGATCATTCATTTTGTCTGATTATTTTATACTTTTTACAGTTATGCTTTTCAACTATACTGTACTGCAATTTGACATGCATAATGAACAAACTTATTCATTAAATAAGCAGCATACTATCAATTTTTTAAAGTATATCCTAGTTAATGTAAACATTGTATTTAGTTGTACGTTAATGTGCATTTAATAGTTGTAGATCTTATTTTGCCAATGGGAAACTTTATTTTAAACCTTTTAGTTAAATGAGCATTTTTTCTTCATAATTTAAGTGCAATTTTACTGATTCATATGGCAATTGTGCATGTTTGCTGAGAAGTAATCTCCATTTAGTACAGCTGGACTTGCTTCTAAATAAGCGGCTTTGCTTAAAAATTGAATAGGGTGGACTAATTAATAAGACCTAAGTTCAGGCTGCAATTCTGTATACACTTACATGGAAGTAAATGCCCTTTAACAAAGTGATGCCTGCTTCCAAATGAACACGCATAAAATCTGGTTGAAAGTGTCGGAAAAGCTCAATTAGTTCCTGGGTAAAACAATCCATGCTGTTCATAAATCATCATATTCGTAATTTGGAATACTCAGTAGTACATTGCAAAGCCAAAAGAGTACAGGCATTTGTGTGGACTTCTTGGTTGCTCTTGATGAGATAAAAAAGGGTCTTTTGGATTGTAGTATACCTTGCTAGTCCCTGGTTTCAATAGGAAGCTCTCAACAATAAATACAGCAAATTAGTGTAATCTATAATGCTTAATGAGAAATATGATCTTCCCAATTGTTTTTTTCTTTTACTTTGATAGATGGTTGCAATTCCAGTTTTGAGCCATAGATGCACATTTTTTGCAGTCAAATTCAGATTTCATTTTTCAGATGGCTTAGGCCAGTGTAGGCAAGAATAAAGGCTTGCACAATGAAACTTTCCTACTTCTTCCTCTGTACTGCAGCCCCTATGCACCCAGAAATCTGCTCCTGCTGCTTGGAGATCCAGTGGTATAGGGCAGTAATTCTCAAACGGTACACTGAAGTGCCTAAGGGTGTCATGGCAAACTAACAGCGGTGCCACAGGATGTCCCCACCGGTATCTTCCAAAAGCTCCCAAGCTCTGCCACCTTCGATTATGTGAGATAGTGTGTGATCCAAAATGTTGGAGCCTGGGAGTGCCAGGAAGAATAGGCCACCATGAAAAAAGGGTACCGTGGCAACCATTGGTATAGGGGGTCACAGTGGGAGAGGGAATTTTAGGGAATTTGGTAGAGGCTGTGTAATCAGACAAAACGTTTGCTACACCATTTGTATCTTGACAGCTGCTATTCCTTTCCCCTCAACTCCCCAGCAAACATTTTAAATCAGTGTCAGGTAACTTTGTACTAAAATGTTTTTCCTTGTTTAATATTGAAAGAGTCAACACTTCTGCTACCACCCATATTTGCTGCATGAGCAATCTGTTGCAAAATGTTTTGGCATTTTTCAGTGCGATGGTAATGGTAAGCAGCTGCCAAAAATAGAAGAGTAACTAAATTTCTCAGTATGCTGAATAAAGTAACAAAATAAAAACCAAGGTTTATTTTATATAGCTTGTATTCTAAATAACTTAACTAATACCTATTTAATAACCTGAAATGTTAGAGTTCTTTAAATGGTGGGCTGTAACCACTATAAAGGTCAGAAAAGGGCCATTAAGAGGAGTGACCCCAAAATCACTGCCTGGCGTCGCTGCTACGATCGAAACACCATGGGCATTTAGGGGCATGTGCCTTACCCTGGGGGTCCAGAAGAGTTGGGGAGGCCCGTTGCCACCTCCGCAGGCCTCCCTGATGCTTTAAATAGCTCCGTGGCCAGATCGGAGCTTACTTCCTGCTTTCGTGCGAATGCAAGAAGTAAGCTCCAGTCTTGGAACAGAGCTATCCTATTATATGTACCAAGGAGGCCTGCGGAGGTGGCTGCGGGCCTCCCCAACTGGACACCCCCATTAGGGCACATGCCCCTATATACCTGAGGCATTGCTGGATCCTCCCCCCCCCCCCCAGCCACCGCAAGCACTTACAGCATCTTCAAAATCCAAGTAGGGCTTTGAAGACCACTGTGTTGAATTTTAAAGCATTTGTTTTAAATTCAGCTACTTGTATGAGAAGAATTTTCTGACTATGTTCTGACCACATTTAGAATCAAACTATGAACTATGATTCGATTTATATCCCACCTTCCTCCCAGAAAGGTTCCCAAGGCAGCTTACAACATTTATAGTAAATCTATATACAGTATATATAAAAGGGGGTGTGTGTTCGTTCCAGCATCACCCTGGAATGCCTGGAGCGATGTGCTCCAAACTTGTTACACTTATGCCTTATGATCTGGAAAGAAATACTGCGGGGGTAAGACCCCCCTAGCGCCCCTAGAGGTGAGGGTGGGAAGGGGTGCCATGTAAAAATATCAGAAAACAACCAATATGAGTGTCGAATCCATGGTTTCTGGGGTCGCTTAGATGAATGGTGATGTTCCCGATGCTGTTTATGTCCACGTTTGGCCCCCATCAGCATGGGGGGTGAGAAGGGGTGCAAAATAAAATGTCCAAAATGACTTGTTGGAATGCCTGGAGCGATTTACACCAAACTTGGTACACATATGCCTTACAGGCTGGAAAGAAATACTGCAGGGGTAAGACACCCCTTGCACCCCTAGGGGTAGGGGTGCGAAGGGGGTGACATGTAAAAATAATTGAAAATGGCCAACATTAGTGTCAAATCCATAGTTTTTGGGGTCGCTGAGATGAATGGTGACACTCCCGATGCCGTTTATGTCCACATTCGGCCCCCATCGGCATGGGGGGTGAGAAGGGGTACAAGATACAGTGCTTGGAAATAGAATATTCACAGCACGCTGATGGTGGCGCAGAGGACCCCATTTGATTTCAGATTTCAAAACTCATCTCACTTCTAGAAATAGTGTGGGGGTAAGACACCCCTTGCACCCCTAGGGGTGGGGGTGGGAAGGGGGTGACATGTAAAAATAATTGAAAACGGCTGGTATTACTGTTGAACCCATAGTTTTCAGGGTCGCTGAGATGAATGGTGACACTCCCGATGCCGTTTAAGTCCATGTTCAGCCGCCATCAGCATGGGGGGGTGAGGAGGGGTGCAAATTAAAATGTCTGAAATGACCGACATTAGTGTCAAATCCATAATTTTCGGGGTCACTAAGCTGATTGGTGACAGTCCCGATGACATTTAAGCCCAAGTGTAGTCGAATAGAACTCTGTAGAACCTTCTGAAAATTTTTAGAAATCATTATGCCCCAGTCTTGGACTCCAATCAAATACTTGCCATGTTACCAGGCGTAGTCACTGACTACAAGTCTATCGATATCGTAGTAGATGCCTATGCGGTCGTCAATTTCCCATCAGACTTCCTAAACTCACTTGATCTGGCTGGATTGCCACCACATCAGCTTTTACTTAAAGTGGGATCTCCAATTAGTTTACTACGGAACCTCGACCTGCCAAACGTTTGCAACGGCACAAGGCTGTGTGTCAAGAAGATGCTGGGTAATGAATTGAAGCAACTATCTTAACAGGAAAGGGAGAGGGTGAAACAGTTTTTATCCCGCGGATACCACTCATTCCGATGGATCTCCCTTTTAACTTCAAGAGATTGCAACTTCCAGTGAGACTTGCATTCTCGATCACGATCAACAAATCACAGGGGCAGCCTATTAAGTACTGCGGAGTGGATTTGAGATCGCCATGTTTCTCCCACGGACAACTTTATGTTGCTTGGTCAAGGGTGGGTTCACCCAAGAATTTATTCATTCTTGCTCCTGGAGGTGAAACTAAAAATGTTTATAATCAAGTTTTGAGTTAATTTAATATTATAGTGCATTTATAAAAGATTTTACTTTATAATGTTTATACTGTACTTATACTTTTAATTTCGTGTACATAAAATTATTTTGATTTTACACTATAGATAGAATTCATTCCTTTTCCTGTCTAATAGAAGCTTGGGATAAATAAATACCCGGTCAACGCAGGGTAAGGACAAGCTAGTACATATAAAAATTTTAAAACTCATAAATATAAAATACAAAAGACAATATAAAGTTCCTACCCTCCCCCCTCAAAAGCTAGCTGAAAAAGACATGGTTTGTAAGCCTCATCAGAACTGCTCCACAGAAGGGGTGATTGCAGATTAAAAAATCACATTTACAGTGGCAATATATAATCAGAATAACTTCTGTTTAAGAAGATTTTAATGAGAACTCTGAAATGTTCTGAATTTTTAGCATGAATTAAAGAAATAATGTTCTGGACTTAGTTTATTGAGAAGACCTTTCCTCCTGTGAATGTGTGCTGCCTTATTGATTTACAGGTATTCCCTCATGTCTCAGTTGTGGCACATTGCCTCTGGAATCTGCTGCCAGAAGATCTGAGGGCAGCTTCCTCAGTATATGGTTTTTGGTAGGGTTTGAAGACTTCTCTTTCACCTGGCTTTTGAGGAGGGAGGTACTCCCTGTGTACCCCTTCTTAACCTTTATGCTGCTTTACCTTTTACATGTTAATCTGCTCTTCTGTTGTTTAAAATTGTTTTACTGGTTTATATTCTATTCTAACGTTATGTTGTACACCATCTTGGGTCTTTTAGAAAAATGGTATAATAAATAAATCTACAGGGGTTCCATTTTTTGTCCCCCCGTAGATATGGAAAATGCAGATACAGGGGAACTCTATGTAAGTAGCAGCCCCTGCACCATTACTTTTGTTTTCCTTTAATAGCAATTGAAATACAAGTATTTCTTGATTAACAAAGGACAATTCTTGCTTTACTGAAGAATGTTACCTGCAGGCAATCAGCCTGAATGCTACAGTGAGGAAACTATCCAAATGTTAACAGGAAGCAGGACAGTTCCCCCTTCTTATTAATGTTCAATCTCCCTCTAGCATGCAGGCTGGTTGCCTACACATCATGTTCTTCAACGAAGCACAAATGTTGTATGCTTGTATCAGGTGTATGCCTAATTGTGAATGGCCATGAAAACAATTCTCAATAAGAAGTCACGACCTCTATTGCTCCATATGTTCTTTGGAAAAAATTGGTAATGTTGAAAAATCTTGAACTATACTTTATGTACATTTTTATCCTGCTCTTCCTCCAATGAGCTCAGGGGAGAGTACATGGCTTCCTCCTATAATTTTAATTCTGCCAGCCTAGGAGGTATGGTAGGCCAAGAGATATTCATTATCCAAAGGCCATCCGCTGAATTGAATTGGCTGTGGATTTAAACCCAGGTATCCCTGGTCTAGTAACTTAACTGCTACATCACATTGCCTCCTACAATACTTATCAAATCGGAAGTTATTATGCAACTTTCAGAACATGAAATATAGCCATAGGCTGAAATTCTGTTGGTAGGTGATACCATGGGTTTGGGAGATGGGAACCCTAACCCAGTGGTCCCCAAACTTTTGAATACCGCGACATATCTTGTGCATTGTGGTGGGTAATTATGTAGTGCTCAGTGCTCCTCAAAAGGCTTTAGCTGGAATCCATGGAGGCTGCTTCAAAGTCGTGCTGGTCTGCAACCCACTCCACTGGCCTCCACGGGCTGAAAAATGCAACAGGAAGTTGTGGAAACAAACTAGAAATTGCTTCCGTGAACTGGAAGTAGCTTCCAGTTGCGTTCCAGAGGCATTCTGAGAACCATGGAGGCAGGTGCAGTTGGCTGGCGAAACCCAGAAGCAGCCTCAAGGGACTCCCAGGAAGGCTTTTGGGGCAGTATTAAGCATTGGGTCATGACCCAAAGTTTGGGAACACTAGTCTAATCCAGCTGTCTTCAAACTGGAGACAGCTGAGCATCCGAAAAGGCTTCCCTGGCGTGAGAAGAGCATTCTGTTCTGCAGGGGAACTTTCTGTGGGGGTTGCCGCATGCCCCAAAACTGAACTGCGGCCTGGTGTTTCCAGATTCTGTCACCTCATCATGCCATGCACCTGGATTTCCAGGCAGCTGGCCAAGGCTCAGTTTTGGGATACGCAGCAGTAAGGTAAGAAGGTTCCCCCGTGTGAACAGAACATTCCATTCATGCATGGGAGAGATTCAGCAGTGTGCCTGGCCGTAGTTTGCTGGCTGCTGGTCTAATCTGTTCTGGATGGAGCTGTGTCACTCTTTATAGAACGTGTTTGCTGCTTGGCGTTGTTGTTATTAAACTTTGCTTGTGGATAATGCTGTAGTGGGGTTGTGCCCTTTATCGAGTTTGGTTGACATGGCAGTTACAGCTTCTCTTGTATGAGAATCTCAAGGGTTAGGGCAGTGGTATTCAAACTATTTAGACTGGGACCCACTTTTTTAGAATGGAACATGTCGGGACCCGCCAGAAGTGATGTAATTAACCTGGATGTGATATCACATCAGGAAGTAACATCAAGCAGGAAGTACTGTCATTGTAACTTAATAAAATGATACTCCTGAAGTGCAAATTGGCATTCTTGGACGGCCACAATTGTACAGCCATGAAACATTCCTGACAAAAGCAAGATTAGGACAAAATGTTATTAAAAGCACTG
The DNA here is from genome assembly GCA_029204185.1 of Lerista edwardsae. NCBI lineage: Eukaryota > Metazoa > Chordata > Lepidosauria > Squamata > Scincidae > Lerista > Lerista edwardsae. The sequence continues at coordinate 13,136,163 of JAJKFI010000031.1, forward strand.
AACTAAAAACAATTTTTAAAAAAACCCTCATTGAAAATTCAAACTGTTAACACTCCCAAAAGGAACATAACAAGAATAAGGGCTGCAGCTTCCAAGATGGCTGCTCCCTGCTTTCCGTGATCCACCTGACACCAGGTTGCGACCCACCAAGTGGGTTCTGACCCACAGTTTGAATAACACTGGGTTAGGGAATCCTCCAGAACAGCATGAAGTATTGTGCAGACTGGAAGGAAGAACAAACTAAAATTAGGGTGATCAGCTCTGTACAAGCAGAAGTCCCTTATTGGCTTATCCATATGCTTGGTGAAAACTTTTGTTCAAATAAATAACTATATATACATACCCTTACGCCAAAGAGACTTTCCACTTGCTCCTAAGCTGCATTGGATGCCGCCCAAGCCATGTGGATGCAGCCTAGTTTAGATACTTTTCTTTCCCTTCCTTTGTGTTTAAAAGAGAGAATCAGGAATGTGTAAAAACAAAACCTCTACCTAATTACTTCTCACATAGGATAGGAAGGAACAGAAATGAAGAAGAAGAAGAAGAAAGGGATAAAGGTGAACTTGCAAAATGTAACTGTTTCTGGCATCAATCTACAGTCTTGTGTTCAGCAGGAAATAATGGGTATATCTGCTCAGATATAGGAAACATAGAATTCAATGCTAATTGCTACCAGGTTTTGTTTCCTAGCATAAGCATTTTAGAAAAATCAGTTGTTGCTGCCAAGTATGCCTCTTGAGCACTGTTTCCTTTAAGCCATGCAGTTGCACAGCTCAAAGCCCTGGGAAGTTGAACTCCATGCAGCTTGGAGCTCTGCATACCCGGAAATTAGAACTGATAAAATTAAAACAGATTTTTAAAAAGAAACGCAAAAAACTTTACAGGTATAGACAGATAAAGGGGTGTTCTTTTCCCTCTCTCACAACACCAAAACCAGAGGACAATAAACTAAAATTAAGTATTGGGCGGGAAGAAAAATGTTTACACAGCAGATAATTAATCTGTGGAACTCCTTGCCACAGAAGGTGGCGATGGCCTCTGGCCTAGGTGCCTTTAAAAGGGGATTGGATGATTTCTGGAGGAAAAGTCCCATCACAGGAAACAGGCCATAATAGCTGGTGCAACCCAAGGATGTTAGATAACTGGATAGGCCATGTCGTCACATTCTTGAAGCCGTGGACTTACTAAAATGGCTGACTCAGATCATTGCCGCGAAGGAGTAGAGGAGGATTGCCGCCGGAGGGGCTCTCTCGCTCGCACAGCGCACGTGTAAAAGTTAATTTCAACGTCTTTAAGCATGCCTGCGTGTTCTGCATACGGGTGTGCGAATCGCTGGACGAAAAATGGGACTTAATTTCCCCGGAAAGATTCATGTATTCACATTACATCGGCTCAATAAAACGACCGGTAATATTTTCGAAATTCTGAACATTAACAGACATTTTTTTAATGGGGCATGGCCATTTTATTCCTGCTTGTGTAGATTTCAAAAAATAAGTCTGTCAAAACAGTGCAATCTGAGTTAAAATAGACAGCATTTTGTCCGGTGTGTTCAGTAATATAATTACGCGGAATTAAACCTTGGAATTGCATATTAACTCATAATATGGTTACCACTGACGTTTCTCCACGATCACACGTTGTTATTTTGGTAAGTTTTTACTTCAGGAGTAAACAATTCAGCCCTAAACATCATGCGAAAACCCATTGGAAATGCTTGGAATGAGCAATGTTTTGGACATACTGTCATGGCCGCTAAGCCCGCCTACTGGAGTCAATGCGTTCCCATTCATTCTAAAGGGAGGGCCTAGCCCTGGTGCAACCTCCTTATTTTCGAAGCAGGCTACCTCAGGATACCAGGTGCAAAGGAGTTGCAACAGGATGCAGAAATCTTGTTGTCTTGTGTGTTCCCTGAGGCATCTGGTGGGCCACTATGAGATACAGGAAGCTGGATTATGGGCCTTTGGCTTGATTCAGCAGGGCTCTTCTTATGTTCTTAAATTCGGCAATTATTTTTGGTACCATCACTGTGCATCCAGGAATGCTGAAGGGGTATTTGCAGCAGCCAAAGGGGTATTTGCAGCAGCCAAAGGGGTATTTGTAGCAGTGTATGGGACTTTTAGTGAGAATATTGCTCTTGAAAGGAATCTTCAGGAAGTATATTTATTTTGCAGTTGTTGAACTATCTCCAGGAAATGGAAATGTGAAGTACTTGCTGATAAGTGATGCCAGCTTTGATATTGGATTTGATCAAGCATGAAGGGATTGGATAATTCTGGATACTGGGCTAATGATTGGACAATTATGGCCTCGAAGAATTCAGAAATTGGTTATCTGTCAAATACACAGTGCAACGGCAAGAGTATACAGAAGAGTTTGTATACTTTTCATCATGAGGTAGCATTGGAGAACTAGATGCAAAGCAGGAAAAATGCTATCTCAGCAATCTAGGCAGGGTACTCCAGTATATTTATATTTTATCTATGGGCATTTCTGTGCTGCTTTTCACTCTCCTTAAGGCAGCTTACAATTAAACACTTGGCGTAATTTAAAAGCATAGCAGGCAGAGGAGGCTATGGTGAATTCTGCCTTGCTGGCTTTCTTTCTTCTCTTGCTTCTTGGAGGCTGTTGCTATTTTTCTGGGAGGGGAAAGAGCGTAGTTCAGATACATTAAGTTGTATGGCAAAAGTGATGATCAGATTTATTTCTCTCCTCCACCCCAATAGGCAGCTATGGCAGTCTCTGCTTTGCAAGGTCAATCAGTGGCTGTTTTTCTTTCCTCCTGTAGATGGCAGCAAGGTCTCGGCTCCTTTTGGTCACAGCAGTTAACACCTTCAGATTAGAATTCCCTCATTACATCAAACTAATAGTGTTGTTGTTCAGTCACTAAGTCATGTCCATCTCTTTGCAACCCCATGGACCACAGCACGCCAGGCCTCCCTGTCCTCCACTAGCTTCCGGAGTTTGCCCAATTTCATGTTCATTGCTTTGGTGACACTATCTGACCATCTCATCCTCTGCTGCCCCCTTCTCCTTTTGCATCCAATCTTTCCAAGCATGAGGGTCTTTTCTAAATAGTCCTCTCTTCTCATGAAGTCCAAAGTATTGGAGCTTCAGTTTCAGTGTTTGTCCATCCAGGGAGCAATCAGGCTTGACTTCCTGTAAGATTGACCGATTGGATCTCCTTGTGGTCCAGGGGACTCTCAAAAGTCTTCTCCAACACCATAATTCAGAAGCATATATTCTTCGGAGTTCCACCTTCTTTATGGTCCAGCTCTCACAGCCATACATGACTACTGGGAAAACCATAGCTTTGACTGTTCAAACCTTTGTTGGCAGGGTGATGTCTCAGCTTTTTATTAAGTTGTCTAGGTTTGCCATAGCTTTCCTCCCAAGAAGCAAACGTCTTTTAATTTCATGGCTGCAGTCACCATCTGCAGTGATCTTGGAGCCCAGGAAAATAAACTCTGACACTGCTTCCATTTCTTCTCCTTCTATTTGCCAGGAAGTGATGGGAGTGGTTGCCATGATCTTAGTTTTTTTGATGTTGAGCTTCAAGCCAATTTTTGCACTTTCCTCTTTCACCCTTATCAGGAGGTTCTTTAGGTCTTCCTCATTTTCTGCCATTAGAGTGGTATCGTCTGCATATCTGAGGTTGTTGATATTTTTCCCAGCAATCTTGATTCCAGCTTGTGAATCATCCAGCCCAGCCTTCCTCATGATGTACTCTGCATATAAGTTAAATAAGCAGGGTGACAGTATACAGCCTTGGCATACTACTTTTCCAATTTGAAACCAATTGGTTGTTCCATGTCCGGTTCTAACTGTTGCTTCCTGACTTGTATACAGGTTTCTCAGAAGACAGATAAGGTAGTCTCTTCAAAAACTTGCCACAATTTGTTGTGATCCACACAATCAAAGGCTTTAGCATAGCCAGTGAAGCAGAAATAGATGTTTTTCTGGAACTCTCTTGCTTTCTCCATGATCCAGTGAATGTTGGCAATTTGATGTCTAGTTCCTTCGCCTCTTTGAAAACCAGCTTGCACTTCTGGTAGTTCTCAATTCACATACTACTGAAGCCTAACTGTACTGTGTTTTTCCATGTGGGAATCCAGCTCACTCCAGCTGCCCCAGAGATGCAGTGACCTTGCCTCTCATTGGTTCTAATGACACCATCATTGTTATCTGGGTGCAAACAACTGTTAATGTTAGTGGAATATAAAGGGAAAATTTCTGCATTCAACTAAGACTTTTTTTGCAGTTGTTATTACTATGAGGATATGAAAAAGCAGATGACCCCCAGTGATGCCCCCAAAATCTCCAAGAGGTTGTCTAAATCAGTGTTTTAACCCATGGGTCGTGATATGTGGGGGGAGGTAGCTGGAGTTGTCACTAAGTCCCCCAATGATGGGCAGGAAGCAAGTGAGTCAAGCACCAGCTTGTGCAGCACAAGGTCTGCCTGGGTGCTCACAAGCCTGCACAGCTGTTGAGGAATCTACTCCTTCCCCTGCACAAAGCAATTTTGGGGGAGTTGCACCACTTGAAATCTATCTAATCCCCTTTTAAAGGCGCCTACGCCATATGCCATTGCCTCTTCCTGTGGCAAGGAGTTCCACAGATCAATTACCTGTGGGTAAAAATTGTCCTTTTACCTGTTCTAACTCTCTTAACACTCAATTTTAGTGGGTGTCCCATAGTTCTGGTGTTGTGAGAGGGAAAAGAACATCCCTCTATCCACTCATTCCACCTGTATAGTTTTGTATGTTTCAGTTATGCTCCCCCTTGAGTGCCTTTTTTCTAGAGCCTCAAACTCTATAGCCTTTTCTCATAAATGTAGTCATTTACATTTATGAGCCCAGCCCAGTAATCATTTTGATCACTCTCTTCTGCACCTTATGTATGTAAGGTTCTTATGTAAGAAATAAGGTTGAATGATACTTTGTTCAGTAAATTTCTGTTCCTAGAAAAATGAATTGTTGCAGTAGTATAATTCTGTATCTCATTTGTCTAAGTATCTGTTATAATTTGTTTTAGGTTTGCTTTGGATATTTCATAACAGTTGAAGATTAACCGCCTTGAAGTTTGGATAGTGCTAGCAGTGGGGAACTGACAACTGTGATTTCACTTGAGGTAATTGATCTTGTGTGCTTGAGGCTTGTTTGTTTTGTTTTAAAGATGAGACTTCTGTCATAACACTTTAGCTATAAAAGCAGAAGCCAATTCCTCATTTCTGTCTCATTGAAGTGAGACCTAGAAGTGGAACTAATGCGGTACTATGCAGATATGAGACAGTTTCATTTTCAGTTACTTCTTTAAGTTCTGTGGGACAAATTAAGTACTTTCAGCAAGGTAGGTATGTAAAATCCATTCCTGTCACTTCAAACGACTTTATTCATCAAGGTCAATGGACATGTGTATCTCTTCCCTATCAGTGTCTTTAAATTCATCCCTTTACCTTCCTTTGTATAATGTCAGACACTGTGATGGCTAGAAATGGATGATTTCTGGAAATTATGAGGCAATAGGAAAAATTGTGTTTTCCCAGAAAAGAAGGGAATTTGAAATATATGTGATACTTTTTCTTATCCAACTAAATCTCTACTTCTATACTTCTTTGACAATATGATTTTTAAAAGATTTACTTGGCTACATTTATATTTTACCTTCCACCAATTCTCTCCAGGAGGTTTACAATCCATAATAATGGCCTATAATCTAATACAGGGTTCTCCAAACTTATTAGCCAGAGGGCTGCATCAAATATCTGGCATACTTCCAGGTCTTTGGAAAAACCAGGATGTGACTATTTTGGACTTTCCAGAGGCATTCTGAGAACTGAGGAGGCTGCACACAGCCTCCCTGGCCGTCAGAACACCCTCCACACAAATCAGAGCACAGTTTGGAAGATGCAGCCCATGCCAGCAACGTCAGGAGGGCCAGAGGCTCATAGGGGGCCAGAGGCTTGCTGCAGGCTGGATAGAGGCTCTCCAAGGGGCGCTTCTGGCCTCTGGGCAGGTGATTAGAGAACCCTGATCTAATAGACCCCAATAAAAAAGGAATAAGTAAATCAGTGTGCCTTATGTACTGATGCACCAAGAATACATAATGACCAGATGGAGTGACACATGCAACAGAAGTTCTGCAAGAAGAGGAACCATGTAGAAAATGCTTCCAACTATATTAATTGAGGTGGCTGGCTGTGTTGCTTCTTCCTCTGATACAGTCAAGGTAGAATATATAATTTATATATAACAAAGCATATAAAATTTTATAATGAAATTTAAAATCTTTATCGTCTAAGGGCACAATCTGGAGTTAGGCTGGCACAAGTGACTGTCCTGGGTTCTGTAACTGGTGTCCCTATAGTTCCTTGGTTTCTAACATACTTTCACAGAATGGGAATTGACCTACAGTTTGCTCTTATAATAAATGACTTTTGCTCCTAAGGAACATTCACTCCTATGGAAAAAAGAAATAAAGTGTTGCAGTTGGAATTATTCATTACAATTATTATGTAATACATTAATTCTAATTTCCGTATTTGCATTTTCACAAACTTGTAACATTTTGCCAACAATAGGAGAGGAAAAGGAATGAGAGTCACCTAAGTTTGGTACAGACAGGAGGTTGTTTTTACATAAGAACATAAGAAGAGCCCTGCTGGATCAGGACAAAGGCCCATCTAGTCCAGCTTCCTGTATCTCACAGCAGTCCACCAGGTGCCCCAGGGAGGCATGAGACAACAAGGTGCTTGCATCCTGTTGCAACTCCCTTGCACCCGGTACTCTGAAGTAGCCTAATGTAAGAAGGTTGCACAATTCATCATGGCCTATTAGCCCACTATGGACTTTTCTTCCAGAAATCTGTCCAATCCCCTCTTAAAGGCATCTAGACCAGATGCCATCACCACCTCCTGTGGCAAAGAGTTCCACAGATTAACTATCCACTGGGTCAAAAAGTACTTCCTTTTATCTGTTTTAACTCTCCCAACCCTCAGTTTTAGCGGATGCCCCCTGGTTCTGGTGTTTTGAGAGAGGGAAAAGAACATCCCTCTATCAACTCTATCCCTTCCATGCATTATTTTGTATGTCTCAATCATGCCCCCCTCAGGCGCCTTTTTTCTAGGCTGAAGCGCCCCAAACGCTGCAGTCTTTCTTCATAAGGGAGGTGCCCCAGCCCCGTAATCATTTTCGTTGCTCTCTTCTGCACCTTTTCAGCTCCACTATGTCCTTTTTGAGGTGTGGCAGCCAGAACTGGACACAATATTCCAGGTGCGGCCTTACCATTGATTTGTACAATGGCATGATAATATTGGCTTTTTTATTCTCAACCCGTTTTTTAATGACCCCAAGCATAGAATTGGCCTTCTTAATTGCTGCCGAACACGATACCTTCATTGAATTGTCCACCAGCACCCCAAGATCTGTCTCTTGAGCTGTCACAGACAGCTCAGAACCCATAAGTCTATAAATGAAGTTTTGGGGTTTTTGCCCCAGTGTGCATCACTTTACACTTGTCTACGTTGAAACGCATCTGCCATTTGGCTGCCCATTCCCCCAACTTGGAGAGATCCTTCTGGAGCTCTTCACAATCCCCTCTGGTCTTCACCACCCGGGAAAGTTTGTCATCCGCAAACTTGGCCACCTCGCTGCCTATCCCTGTCTCCAGGTCATTTATGAACAAGTTGAAAAGCACCGGCACCAAGACAGATCCCTGGGGCACTCCACTTTTCACCTCTCTCCATTGTGAAAATTTCCCATTGACCCCCCACTCTCTGTTTCCTGGCCCTCAACCAATTCTGGATCCATAAGAGGACCTGACTGTGAAGTTTCTTCAGCAGCCTTTGGTGGGGGACTGTGTCAAACGCCTTCTGAAAATCCAGGTATATGATATCCACAGGTTCACCCACATCCACGTGCCTGTTGACCTTTTCAAAGAATTCCAAAAGGTTCATGAGGCAAGACACCCTTACAGAAGCCATGCTGACTTTCCTTCAGCAATACTTGTTCCTCTACGTGTTTTAGGATTTTATCTTTGATGAGACTTTCTACCATTTTACCCGGAACAGACGTTAGGCTGACTGGCCTGTAGTTTCCAGGGCCCCCCCCCTTTTCCCTTTTTTAAAGATTGGCGTGACATTGGCTATCCTCCAATCCTCTGGCACTGTGGCTGTTTGAAGGGACAAGTTGCATACTCTGGTTAAGAGTTCAGCAACTTCGTTCTTTAGTTCCTTATGAAAGAGTCAAAGGACACAAGCTTGGTCTGGAGTAAAATCTGACTGAGACTCTCCTCCCAGTCTCCCTTTATTGCATATTATGTATCACATTATTAGCATATGCATGAGCAGGTTTACTACATATACAGAGCATCTAATCGGCTGGTGATTTTCTCACTAGCTGCTGGGTGACGCAGTGCTACAACTATCTTGCTGCCTACTTCAAAGCAAGGCCCTTCGTTAGTTTTAGGCATGCCCTCCCTTCTCCCAAGGCAGCCCATTTGATCTGCCCCTCCCGAGGTGTGCCTCTGGGAGGTGGGTGTGCCCTGGAGATATGAGCTGAGTTGAGAGAAGGGTCATTGCATCTCTATGGCAACATGGCTACTTCTGCTACACCATCTGGGCCTGGTGACTTATTTATATGTAATTTATCAATTTGATCTAAAACATCTTCTTTATTAACCATTATTTGATTTAATTCCTTAGTTAGGAAGGGCTGTACATATACCTAACCACTCCATAAACATGAGGACAAGGCATCTGATTGTGTAATTCTTTCTCAGGTGATTGCAGGAGGTTTGTAATGCTGGGCTTATTGCATTCACAGACTGTAGAAAAGTGCTTTTCCATATTGTTGAGGTTATCTATATTTGGGCTCCTCCAAAACCCACAGAAATCTGCCGTATTCCAGTTAAATGTACTGTCTATAAGTCAATAGAAACTGCTCATCTGTATGAAATGTGTCCTGTCTGTCATAATTATAATCTTCAAAACTTGTTGCCTGTAACTAATTTGTTTTCTATAAATTTGAACTCTTCATTTTGTAAAAGTCAATGCTGACGTTCAATAATCAAATGAATTGGGCTATCAGTATTCAACTTGTTTGCAGAAACCCGCCAATACTTTAATGGTACTAAAGAACAGTGGCGTTCCTAAAGGAAGGGGCAAAACAATGTCTTGCTGAAGCCCAAGCTCCTATGTAATGTGGCCCCTCCCACTCGCTGTCAGTGCCATTCACAGCAGGGAGAGCTGACTCCAAGGGCGCAATCCTAACCTTGAGTTCGGCTACCATAGTTAGGCCAGCAAAGTTTGGCTGGCAGAAGGGACACCGTAAAGCACATTTGGATCACTCTTCAAGTCAGGGAGGATGTGCTGGCCTCGCGTCTGTGTGCTGGCCTCGCGTGACTTCAAGAGTGGCCCAAACATACTGTACCTTGTGCCAGCCAAACTGTGCTGGCCTAAGTTAGGATTGCTCCCCATGCTACACAGGACTTATCATTTCCCCCCTCCCCATAATTGCTAAAGAATCTAAACAAATTCAGTAACTGCTCAGTGCTTATGTGTAATTTGATAATTTCAAGTGTCTACCTATACCGTTCTTTTTTTCTTCTCTTTTTGTTATTGGCAGATACATAATGAGTACACTGATGCAAGATAAAATTAGTGAATAACTATAAAATGCCCAGATTTGGGTCAGCAAAGGCAGTTCAGATTCAAAATTCTGACAGCGACAGCACCATGGTGGAGAAACCAACTGGAAGAAAGGTATTAAAATAAACTTGATTAAGAAGATTATACTGAAGGCAGGCTAATCCATGAAAGCCTAGAACATGTATGAGTCAGAAGGAATTTCATGGTGTGTGAAGCAGATGGCAATATTGTGTTACTTGGAGAATTGTAGGAAGAACTCAGTAATGAGTAGGAAAAACTCTAAATGAGCAACTACTCAGTGTAATGTTTCTATTTTATATTTGTGATGGATATATACTTTATATAGTGTTTATTTGTAACATGTATTTGTACCATAGCACATCACATTACTTTCGTTGATGGTGTCTTAGTGTTGACTGACCCCACACATGAACAGTGTTGAATGATGATTGTGGCCTCTATTTCATTTGCAGTAATCAACCACATAGTATTAAATTGGCTCAGCTTAAGCTACCCTAAGCAATAGCCTAACAAACACTATGTCTTTTAGGACCACAACAAACAAAGATTCCTTAATGTACAAAGTAGAGAAGAAAGAAGAGAAAGGAATGCAGTGTGACATAACACTCCTTCAGTTCTTGCTCATACGCCACCAAACCATAGTTTGTTAGGTCATTTGACCTAGTCCTAGACCATAGTCATTGATATAGCTCATATACTACTATTTCATTGACTATCAGCCCAATCCTAACCTGCGCTGGCATAGCCAGGCTGGCGCAGCCGGGCTGCATCCTAAGCCCATTAGGAGGCACCAGCAGCTCAGCACAGGGCAAGGTGATGTTTTCCCCTTGCCCCAAGGTAAGCCCCAGACAACCCTATGAGGCTGCTTGGATTTGCGCCTGCAGATTTAAAGGCGCAAGTCCATGTGGCCAGGAGCAGCCCAAATTGGGGCCACTCAGTCTGGAGACAGGAGTTAGGATATGGCACAATGGCAGTGTCCGTTTCCACCTGCAGCAGTGCTTCATTATGCCTATGGCATGCCCTTGGCAAAGTTCTGCGCTGACTGAGTGATGCCAGTGTTCACCTGGCACAGCTATGGACACAGTGGCACCCGTGTGTCAGCGCTGCTGCTTGCGACAGTCCAGTGACTGATTCTGCAGCGCAGACATGCCTGACAACACGTTTGGGACAGCGCTGGTCCAGTGCAAGAGTGCTGCGCCAGCGCAATGCCAGTATAGGATTGTGCTCTGTCTTGTTCAATAGGAGTTGGCAGTTTTGCCTTGAAAAAATATAATTTAAATATTGAAACAGTGGGGTCTTAGCCTCATTCACATTTTATAAATACACAGCCTGATTTTGCATATTTAAGAATGTCACATTATAAAGGTTCTTAAACTGACTACAAAAATGAATAGATATTTGACCTATGAGAGGAAAGAGAACTAATCTAACTTCTTCAAAGGCAGAAACAGTCAAAATAAAAAATGAGTTAACACATCTTAACAATTGCACTTGTTGACAATAAGCACTTAAGAGGACATAACATGGAGATTCAATCCCTTTTCATGAACTCACTGTTGTCTGTATTTTTCAATGTGCAGGTTTAACCTCTGTGCAGTTACACAGAGAAGCTATGAAAACTTGGGGAAGGCATCAGAGGATGTAGTTCAGTGATAAGTGCATGCTTTATATGTGAAGCACATTCTTTATAGGCTAAGCTCCAGACTCTATACTTGGCATCTCTAAATAGGGCAAGTAAAACTCCACTCTGAAACCCTGGAAAGGCATTACCAATGAGTGTACAATAGTAAACTGAATAGATCAATGGTCTGATTTGGTATAAGGCAGTTTTCTGTATAACTAACTATTCAGGAAGAGTTGGCTGTATTTTAATTCCCTTATTTAAAATCCTAAGTGGGTTTGATATATAGAACAGTCTTTACTGACTTTCATTTTAACATTTTGAAGAATTTTGCTTCTGTGTAGTAATGTTGTCAATGCTATAGCAGTAATTTTCTTATGAACTCCTTATTTTTACATAAGGGAAATGTGGTCTTGCATCTACAGCACTGATTTCTATCTATTACTTCCTCCGTATTTAGTTGGGTGAACGTTTGAATATATCAGGAATGACTGTCATCTTCAAGCTGGTTGGGTTGCCAACCCCCGTGGGCTGAACCCTCCCATTTCACCTCTTTAAGAGAGGTTACAAATCCAATCTCTACATTATATAAAGTGAAATGATAAACTGAGGTGGTAGAATTGTAGACTGTTCCACTTCAGACTGCCATATGATGGAAACTGGGGGGCCAACTTGTAGCCTGCACTGGCCTTGGCACCCCAATTCTCTGTATTGCACCTCCAAACAGATTGCTATCACCCCGAACATAAGAAGAGCCCGGTTGGATCAGGCCAAAGGCCCATCTAGTCCAGCTTCCTGTATCCCACAGCAGCCTACCAGGTGCCAGGGAGCGCACGAGACAACATGATGCTTGCTTGGGAGGATACCTTCCCTCCCTTTGGCCTCAGCTGTCATGTGCAAACTAAAATCTGTTTCTGGCTTGCTCACACTCCTCCTCTCCCCATTATCCCACAGTGGAGGGAAAGGCAAGCCACTCTCAGACCAACACCCAGCTTCTCAAGTCTGGCGTGATTAACTTAGGCAGAGAACTTTATCTTGGCCATTAAATTGCACACACTGGTAAAACATTAAATTGCTTTATTAACCATAACACAAGAAAGGTTTCAAATAAGCATAGTTTCATAAAACAGCAAAATGCCTTTATGACCACTTTAGTCCCAAGGAGCATAGTAAAATAATAAACCTTCTTAGGTATCTAACGTATGTCTCACTTCAAAGCTGGAGCAGAGTGTACTGCACTGCATGGTTCAGATGGAGTCCCAGTAGACTACCATCACCCCTCCAAACCCCCCCCCACACACACACACCTCACTACTTATAGTAATTGACCACAATGGGTGATCAGGCCAGAATTCTACCACTTCAATTTACTAATTCTGCATAATTTGTAGATTATTTGTAGATTACCCAAATTCAGTCCTCTGGGATGAAGAAGATTGTTCTGATTTGGTAGTTTCCCCTTGAAATGATAGGATGCCATGTGTTGCTATTGGATCTGACAGGTGCAGTGTCTGGAGTGTTGGGGCACTCCTGAATTTTGCATGGGAGTCTGTCAAGCAGGCAGCAACATCTTGTATTGCTATTAAGCAAATCTTCAGGTGACAATACAGTTCAGTGCTCTTGCAAATAATGAGAAGGAAGAAATAACATAGAAGCCTCTGGGCATCTTGTACCACTTCGTGTTTGGATCTTGCCAAATTGGAAATTTAAATTTAAATTTAGATGAAATTTAAAATAGAAGTTAGCTTGAGGTGCTAACTTCTCAAGCCAATGTCTTCCAAACTGGATAGAGTGGGTGAAATGAGGAGGGACATGGAAACAAGGTAGGGGGCCAGATTCAGCCCATGGACTGCCTTTTAGCTATCTCTAGAGTAGATAATTGACTGAAAGCTTATCCAGTCTATGCAACTGCAAGGATGAGAGGAGAATGACTGCTAAATATGTTTTCATGTTCAGTATTTATAGGGCATTAATGTTGTCGTCTTGTCTGAATATATTGTAATTTTTATATTACAAAGAGGAAGCTTTAACTGTGCACTTGCTCTATTACTTAATTGCCTATAGCAAGGAGCTGGGGGAGAATACAAGAGTGCAAATACAGCTATTCCTCTAAAGCAAATACAGCTATTCCTCTAAAGCTCCTGCCTTTCAATCTGATACCCTAGAAGTAAACATTTATGGTTGTATACTAAATTTTATTATGCGTTTTGTGAAATAATTACATATGCACTAGTTGTCTTATGCTTAATATTTTTGGTATAGGAAGGTGATTCTAAGTAGTCCTCAACTTCACTACTTGTTGTTCAGACTCAGTTTTGCACAATATTGGTTTGCTTTATTTTCTTTATTGGTGAATTTAGAATGAGAAAATGCCTAGTTCCTTAGCACTTCATAGTTATTGTTTCTGTATTGACCAATCTTAGATTGATGCAATATGAGAACAAATTAGATGAAAACTGTCATTAATTAGCTGAAGTTTTTTTCATAGGTGTTTATTCCCCACTCCAATTATAAGTTGTTTTATATCAAAACTGTACTTATAACACCTTTTCTATTTGTCAGTGCAAAGACAAGATTGCCTCCTACAGCAAATCTGCAAAGGTGGATAGGAGTGATATTGGAAAGGAGATGAAAGAAAAGTCTTCCATGAAACGTAAACTTCAGTTTAATGTTAGTCCATCCAGAAATGAAGATCGAAATTCAGACACAGGTAGAGCTCTTTTAGTTTTCCAATTTTTCATCATGTTAGTGACTCGTTTGTTACCATGATCTGTTACAAGAGATTCAAAGTGATATTGAAGTGCTTGTTTTGTTGGGAAATTTGTTGGGAACCCAGCAAGCTGGGTTAAATAAAATCATTAGGTATCTACGAAGATATTTCATGCTTCAGTATTCCTTACAGCACAACTCTATGCATGTTGGCTCAGAAGGGAGTCCCACTGTGCTCAGTGGTCCTTCAGCCTTAATAAGTATATTTAGAATTGCAGCCTTAGCCATTCTTTCATGTTGATATCTTTAAAACATCATTTGTTGATACTTTGCAGAAGAGTTTGAGAATGTATGTTGCTGCTCTTAATTTAAGCACTTAATTGATTATCTTGCCTATTTATGATGTATGCTGAACAGTGCGGAGGGAGAGATAAAAGCCAGTGAACAGTTATTTCAACATAAATTAACTTACTACTCCATGAGCATGTTGAGGTAGGGGAAGAATGAATTCAGTCAAATCCAAGCATTTTAAAGTACCATTTATTTCAGTGAAGAGGATATGCACAACTTACCTTTGAAATCACTGCACTTTTAACTATGGCTGAATTGTATTCATTGAACTGCCTTCAAATCCTGCAACAGTTATGGAATATTGTCAGTTGTAAAAGTGGCACAGGTCAATACTATGCTATCTATTTTATATATGGTAATTCTGTTTAAATGTCTGGCAATGTAGATTTGGGTTGTGTCCTAAAGAGTGCATATGGAAAATAAAATATCATTTCTACTATTCTGCAAGCAGTTGCAGAACTACTTGCAGAAGAGATTGCATAACGATGAGATACATAAAATGTCACATATAAAAATTGTTAGTAGCATATTAACAAGTGCAAAGCCAAATCAGGATTCTATTCATACATTTATGTTCAAGAACCTCTCTCACTTCCATGTGCACAAACCCCTTATGCCCACAGAAGAGTAACTTGCAACGTGTTTTTTTTTTACTTTAATTTTTTTCTTCTCTGTAGCCTAATAAGGATTTTCTTTTTATTCAGAAAGGTGCAAATAAGTAATGTGGATGTAAGAGAGCTTATGCTTTCTGGAGAAGTGTGGGAGTTTCAGGTCGATGTCCTTTTTTAATAGGGTTAAGTTAAGCCAGTAACACACTTTCAGACATAAACTTGGATGTAAGGTGGGCAGGTGGTGGTGGTAGTAGTAGTACCTAGTTGTCTGGTTCCAGAGAAATGGGAAAATGTCAGGTACACATAGCTGTACCTTTTTAAATAAAGATTTCCAGGAAAATTGAGATACCAGCTTAAATTTGCAACAAAATTGCAGATTTTGTTATATGCTAAATATATAGTGGAACATCTGCATGGCTTTGAAATTATTTCTCCCTCTCCCAAAAACTCCCTTCCTGAATCCCACACTTCTTCATGAAGGCTCCCTGAAACTCAGGAGTTGCTCTTTGGAGGGCTCTTGGGAGTTCACTTAGGGAAGAGAAGGTAGGAAAGCTCTTGCACCAAGGCTACTTAGGTTATAAAACTTTCCCTTTTATTGGTACATATTTCACTAATCATTTGTTACGAATACAAAATAGGGAAGGCTCTATTAATTGGTATTTACATCTAATAAGCTAATTGCACTGCAGTTTTTTCAACTTCCAAAAGAAATAGTTACATTAGTTCGGCATGATTTGTTATTTATTAGCCATATCGTCATTAGTTCTGCCTCATTAGGTAGCTCTCAAGATATTTTGGGAAAGAGGTGGTTGGTGTATAAATATCTCACAAATCAAATTGTGTATATAAAGCAATACAAGTCTTATTAGAGTCCAAACCTATCCTCGCAGTATACTGTTGAATCACTGATTTAGGGTGCAGTTCTAACCTGGAGTTAGGCTGGCATAGTTAGGCCAGCAAAGTTTGGCTGGCCCAAGGGCTACCATAAAGCATGTTTGGATCACTCTCAGAGTTGGAGGATGGCGCATGTCTATGTGCTGGCCTCTCTGCCTCCGAGAGTGGCCAAACATACTTTAGGATGTCCTTAGTGCCAGCCAAACTTTGCTGGCCTATGTACCAGCCTAACTCTAGGTTAGGATTGCACTCTTAGCCACATGCCTGTTTAACTTGGGTAGGGTTGTTGTACCTGGGGACCATGTACCTGGGGACCATGTCCTGAGAAGCTCATAACCAAATGGAGATGAACCCAGGTCTGTCCAGTCGATTCCTCTAAGGTTGTGTAGAGACAGTGTGCTAGGATGAAGTTCTGAATTGTGTACTGGGTGTAAGCATAGCATTGGGCTGTAAGTTACATAAAATCATGAGATATTTTGATATTGTAGATAAGCAAACCTTTAATACTTCCTAAATCAATCTAGAGGCTGGATTTCAGTTAAAACTTTTTCTTTTAAAAAAGAAAGCATATAACATTAATTTTGCTTCTGTTGAAACATGTTGTATGGCATCCTAAAATATAATCATGTGGAACTCTGTACAACAGGAGTTGTATCTGGAGTGCCTGTGTTGCATAGATTTTACTTCATTTTGGTGTGTATCTGTCAGGGTTCTTGTACTGCCTTGTGCATTCTGGTTTTTGAAGCAGAAGTATAGTAGGCCCATTCCCGGAACCCCTTCAGATACAGAAATCCATGGTTATTAAAACCCATTAACATCTATTTGGGCCACCCCACCTGTGCTCTGGTTGGGTCCAGAGGCCTCATCTCTCGTAGTCATCGTAAGGTCTAGGTGATACTCTTCCCTGTGGGTTTGGAACCCACCAATTCTGAGCTCCCAAATCTGCAGATATCACAGGGACACCGTAATACTAAATATGCACAAATGCAGTTGTGCCTCTCCCTGTATATTTGCAGTTCTAATGCACTGTGCTTACAAAGAGTCTCAGTGGGATTATGGAGTTGTTCTAGTTGTCCACGTTTGAAAATAGTTCCCTTCTTCCTCCTCCAACACCTAAATTAGCAGAATGTCAATGTAAATATGTACATCAGCTGAAAATTTAACAGAAAAAAGCTTCTGAAAGGAAGTAGTGGGACAGTGACTGGAATGAGGAATGTCACAAAAGGTTTGTCCAGACACAAACAAAAGAAGGCTAACATCTGTTAGCCAGGACTTCAGCTTTCTTGCAAAGCAACTTTGGTGAAGCACTAAACAGGAGAGGTTGCACAATGAAATGTGTTCATATTTCTGTGTGAAACAGCTGTTCTGAATTCTAGCAGAGATTATTGTTCTGGGATTTCTTTTAGGCATTGATTTTAAAACACTGTTAAGCTAGTATGCAGATGCTATGAAATAATAAAGAAATTATCTCTTAAGTGGTGTGTAAATATTTCTATCTTGTATGCCACACTTCGTTCCTCTTGCTCTCCTCCACCCCTTTTCTTCCGTGTCTTCTTCATTCTGTAGATTCAGATCCAGGACATACAAATGAAAACTGGGGGGAGAGATTAATGCCTCCTTACAGGACATATTCAGGTAACTGGATTAACAGGTGTACTTACTATGGCTACATTTTTTGTTAGGATAATTGTAATAGTTAATATCTGATAATATTTAGTTAGTATCTGATAATTGTAATTGTTTATCTGTGACCTGCCAACAACATTCATGTTGTAAAATATAATGCCTTTAATTAGAAGATCCTAAGTGCCATTAAGCTGAGCATATGCAAAAGAATGTGCTTCTTGCCAATGAAATGTGGTCATACCTTTGATGGAAGATGGTTTATGTTGTTGAGGATCATCATCGTGCCATGGTTAGCATGTGATAATCAGAAACGTCTTTTGGATGAAGATATTTTCATGTTGAGTACAACTATAATGTGAAATAAAAAGAAGAAATACTATACAGCAAGTATAATAAAATGTATAAACTACATTTATTGATTATCCAATGTCTAAGTGCCTAAGATAATTTTCAAGTGTTTTCAATGCCCCAAGAAGCACACTAGATATAGTTCATGTATAACCTAAACAGTATATGCTGAGAAGCCATTTGAAGTGAAATTGAATGTATTAGCAAAATATTTTTCTTAGATAGCCAGTAGTTTGAGTTTACAAACAACAAATCATGCCAAACAAGCTTGAGCACTTTCTTTTTCTGGAACTCCTAAAGCAGTGCATGAATGGCATTCTGTACTCTAGCAGGAATAATTCACTTTTACTCTATAGATGGATCTCAAATTAGTACATTTTTTTTGATTTGATTTACAACAGTGATTTAGGATGGTGTCCTCATTTAGAAGGACAAGCTAATAGAAATAGAATAAAGGCTCCATTTTTACAAAATGCAGATTAAAGGGAAGCATACAGGGAAACCCTCATCATAGCTTTTTCAGTAGTAGTTACCTAGAAAGCAATGACTGAAAGTTGAATAGTTCACAATTATTTTCTATTTTATTTAAGAAATTTCTTTTACAAAAAGTCAGCAATTTTAATGAGCTTATAGTATAAGTAAGATCTTTGCAAAATGAAGCAATTGCCTGAACAACTGGAGGTATCGCATAGATTTTTTTATTGTAAGCCGCCTTGGGTGCCCTAACATGGGGCAGAAAGGCAGGGTATAAATTCATTAAATAAATAGTAAACACAGTACATGTTCCTTGTTGCATTACACAGACAAAATTGTACATAAAATACTTTATTTGCTTTTGACTTGTTCAGTGTTTGGGGGTTGAAAAGAAATATCTATCCCAATTACTCTTGTCACCGTGGCACAAATGCATTGCCAAGTGGGAATTAAAACAAATTTTTAAAAAGTAGGAAATGATGTGGCAGTAATGGCTGCTTGCATGTGATTCAAGAGAAAGCTGGGGAACCACTGATGAAGACACACTGACTCCCTATGGTCTTGGGGGACAAGTGTGGTCCCCAGTGACCACTAGTTCTCCTGACGACAGCTTCTGCCTTTTTGAGTATGAGTCAGAGGACCATATTTATCCTGTTTTGTCCCAATCCTATCCCCCACCAGCCTATGCAATGCAGCAGTGCCAAGAGAATGTGCATACTATGGTGAGGGGACAACCAGATGGCCTGGGAGAGTTAGTAAAAATATTTTTTTACTTACCTCCTTGTAACCTGCCTGGCTACCAGTGGTTCTCTTCAAACCTAGACTTGGGAAAGGGGGGATAGGATCCTTGTGCGTGCAGCTGT
Source organism: Lerista edwardsae (assembly GCA_029204185.1). Taxonomy (NCBI): domain Eukaryota; kingdom Metazoa; phylum Chordata; class Lepidosauria; order Squamata; family Scincidae; genus Lerista; species Lerista edwardsae. Next base: position 13,155,327 of record JAJKFI010000031.1, read on the forward strand.
TGCCAAGTTTAACCCCTTTCCATCCTTAAATTACCCTCTGGCTGTCCTGTTCCCTACCCTCATCTTCCCTGAACCACCCACAACCTGCCTCTGCTGTCACCTTACCTGCTCTTGTGGAGCACTTGGGTGAACCATTGGGACATACATGGGGCCTCAGGTAGTTTATGCCAGCGGTCTTACAATGCACATTTGCAGTACCGAACTGGGACTTGCAGTGGTGGATCATGAGATCCACCATCTCCAGCCTCAAAATAGGATTGGCCTGTGTAGAGAAAATGAAAACAAAATCTGATCAAGAGACTCAAGTAGGGACCCATATTTTAGTCGTCACTCATATATTTTGGCCGCATTTGTGCCCATACCCAGATTGAAAACTTCAGTGCCAGGAAATCAGAGAGAATTGGAAGCCAAAGCTGTCAAACACCTGGGTATAACATTTTAAACGATACGACTTTTTTTCTTGTATGTCTTTGTCATTGAAACCTTTCTCCCAAGAAACATATAGAGTTTTTGAAGTATGGGCATTTATAACACAGGCACATTAATTTTGTTAGAAAATTTTATCTCAACTATGGAATTTAGTCAGAGTTGCTTTTCTTTAATTTGCAAAATTCAAATTCTATAAGAGGACTGATGCCCCAGTTCCAAAGCCAGCGATACGATGTTATCACTGTCTCTACAAACACACCGTAAAGCATGTTTGTGGCACCACTGAGAGCTCTGGCGCTTGGCCTGTGCCTGACGCAAAAAACTGCAGCACCCAGAAAGGGCCATATCTTCGCCAATAGCAATAATTGCTACCACAGGCCAGTGGAGTTTTTTGGGGGATGGAGGAAGCTGGGGGGAACTAGGCAGGGGAGATGAGAAGCAATCCTAGTAGGGGGTGGGCTTGACAGCAACACTTGCCGCCACATACTGCCCCCATGTTGGGCATCCAAGGCAAGCAAACTAGCCAGTGGAAACTTGAGTAATCCCATTGCAGGGGGGGGCGAGGCTTTCCCTGGAGGAAGGGGACAAGTGTCCCTTTTCCCTGAGAAAATTCTTGCAGCTACCATGGCTCCTGCCGGATGCAGCAGTAGCCGTTTTGGTACCCCTTCTCCTCCAGGAGCCGGCAGCTTAGGATTGGGATGTGAGTTTCCAGTGTCTGCTGATACAGGGCTTTTTCACATGATTGTCCTATGAAAATATGTGCTTATTAAGGATAAGGTACTTGAAGTTGAGCATTTGAGTTACGTGAGTTTTGCAATGTTTATATCACTTGGAAAATATTCTATGTGGTTTGTCCCATGCTTCCAAGGAGATTAGGCCACACTTAAATGTTTGGATCATAGCATATAACTTTAAAAAATAGTGTGTGTAGGGGAAGGAAGGTGCGGGGGAGAGCAGAGAGAGAGAGAGAGAAACGAACCCTTCCCTCTCTGCACTTCTTCTCACACTATGCTTTTTCCCAGCTGTGTTTCCCCCCTTTTCCTACTGGGATGTATTTCTAGTCTTGTGGCTCTACCAGAAGAAAGCTGGCTTCGTAGAAGTGTATTAGGAAGGAATTTAGCAGCCCCTTTCCAACTCTTTGTTGGGGGTTCAGTGATGACCTGATTCTGATACGCAGATCATGTTGCTATCTGATTTAGCCCTCTAGAATGCCGGCTTAGCCTTACAACAATGTTGTGAAGTAAAGCTGGTTAGGCTGACATATAGTGGCTTATCCAAAGCCACACAGTGAATTTCGTTGCTGATCAGGGGTTTGAACTTTGGCCATCTTACAACTGAGCCTCTTGAATCGACTCTAGCCACTACATCTCACTGATTCAAATATGTTAAAACCCATTCCTGCTCATTGTTGTGTATGTGCAACATTCTCTGATGCAACTATTTTAAAAAATCATTGTATGTTAATGTCCCCAATCCTGGAAAAAAATTAAGCTAAATATTTCTGAAGGATAATTTGATGTTCTTTCACTTGATTGGAAAAAAAATACTAATTTATGCTGAGGGGCATACTTTTCCATTTATACATCTTATCAGAAACTTAATCTGGAATATATTATTTGGTAGCATTTTGCTGTTCTTACAAATGCATTGATATTCCAGAGAAAGAAGTCCCAGAAAAGAAGAAAATGAAAAAGGAAGCTGGAAATAAGAAAGCGGCTCCTGTAAGCATTCTATTTGGTTATCCACTATCTGAACGCAAACAGATGGCTCTTCTTATGCAGATGACTGCTAGAGACAACAGTCCAGGTAATACCAAACACCCTGTTGATCTAATACTTTAAATTCCTGGAGGACTGATCTTATAAATTGAAGGAACTACCTGTACTGTAGCTGAGCTCTGTTTACTTCCCTCTTTTTTTGAAAGTCTTTCATTCAAGTTGCAGAAATGGTGCAAAGGAGTAGAAGCTGCATGATCACCAGCAGTTCCAATATTCAAATTTCACTACATATATTTTCCACTGCATCCAATACTGAAATTTCATGTATGTTATGCTCTGCTACATAATCAAGTTAAAATGAATCAAAATTAATTTCTCCTCCTTCCTTTTTCTGTTTACTCAAAGTTATAACCAGTGCTATTGCTCTTTTCATGTTAGAAGTGCTTTATGATTGTCTGCCATGTCAGTTGTCACTAGATATTTGATTGGAGATACTTGTGTTCAGATGCTTGTGCACATGAAAGACATTTAAAGGTCTGCTCACAACCTGCTTTAAGCAAGTAAGGAACCCTGCTTACCTTAGTTTTGTGAGCTACGCCTAGCCCAAAACCGAAATACTTGGGGGCTTGGGAGACCATGGGTCCTCCCAAGGCTCCAGTGGAGTGTCTTTTCTCACTTTGGTCAACCAGTCCCAGAATCCCAAGCAGGAAACTGATGTTGTTTGTAACTTTTCTACTCAGGAAGAGGCTATCTGAAGGCCTGTAAGTGGACTGTAGTCTGCAAAAGCTTATACTACAATAAAAATAAGAACATAAGCCCTTCTGGAGTAGGCCAAAGATTCATATAATCCAGTTTCCTATATGTTATATGCCTCAGGGAGCACACAACAACAGGTTACCTGTATCCTATTGTTGCTCCCTTGCATCTGGCATTCAGAGATAGCCTACTAAGATGAAGATGTTGCATATACCCATCATGCCTTGTAGCCTGTGATGGATTTTTCATCCAGAAATCTATCCAATCTCCTATTTAAGGCATCTAGACCAGATGCCATCACCACATCTTGTGGCAAGGAGCTCTACAGATTAATTGCACACTGGATAAAATCATATTTTCAATTCAATTCAAATACCTTTATTGGCATAAAACAACAGAACAAACACAAAAACTAAACAAAAAAACAGAGGTAAACTGGCCGCCCCTAAACCACAAGGAGGCGGCAATCCTCCAAAGGTGCCTAGAAAACATAAATATAGTATAATATCAGGAAGAGGAAATAGAGGCCACCAATGATTTATGATGCTGAAGAATAAGAAAATAATATTTTCTTTTGTCTTTTCTAACTCTTCCACCAGTCAATTTTGGTGGATGTCCCCTAGTTCTGTTTAAGTGTTGCAACTTAAATTTTTGTGTTTGGTACTATTGGTTGGCAGTTCATATCCATGGAGGATCTGTTCCTGGACCCCATTCTCGTGGATACTAAAACCCGTGGATAATCAAATCTTCAAGTCAGATATATTAGAGGACCTCTAGATGTGACCAGTGGTGGCATCTAAATGATTTAAGAACAGGAACTCACTTTTGATTGGCACGTGTCAGGACCCGCCCACCGGAAGTGATGTCATAAGCCGGAGGCTGGCGGAGCCCAGGTCTACCCGCGGCTGGTTCCTAGCCAGCGACGATGTCAGTGACAAGTGGGCGGAGCCAGCCGGTTCTGTACAGCGCCTGGCGCCTACAGAACAGAAAGCGAAGAATTCCCCCCACCCCAATTGCAGCTCCAATAGCGATGGGGACAGTCTCCCAAAGAAGCCTCATACCCAGAGCGCCAGTGAAACGCTCTGGACTGGAGAGACAGCGGCAAAAGCCTTTCCTTGGTCTTCGCAGCTAGGCGAGGTGGAGTTATTCAAAATTGCCAGGGAAGTTGAAAATTGGCACGGAGTCAGCAGCCTCAAAGCCGAGGCTGGCTGAGCAGAATAAGGCAGGAACCTGTGGAAGGGGCTGAGGGGCGGCACCACTCTGGACGGCACCCTTGGGTGCTTCTCCACACCAAAGCCCGCTTATGCCTGGCACGTCAGGAGGGCAGCTTCAAAGAGTTCCGGCTCCCCTCCGTCCCCTCCGGGGGCCCCCTCAATTCACCACCGCACCCCCAGGACGCCCCTTCTCCCCAGTGGGCTGCAGACTCACCAGAGCGGCTGCTGACTCCACATGTGTGGCTAGAGGGAGCAAGGAAGGGGGCTGTGCAGGATGGGACTTCCCCACTGCAGCCTTTCCCCCTTCGCCCCTCTAGGAATCCAGAGCCGCTCCCTTTAACCCTCTGAGTGCCGGCCAACCAAGAAGAAAAGCTCTTTGCAGAGGAATCGGGGGGGAGGGGGGAAGTGCTGCGGAGTGAAGTGGGCGGAGTCAGCCCTAATTTTAAGAAGTGGAACTGAGTTCCCCCGTGTTCCCCCTGCATGACATCACTGGATGTGACTGAAAGGACCTTCTGGCTTCCCCACCCCTCAGAAGGCCTGACAGAGCCATCTGAAACACACTTCCTGTTTATCAAAAAGGATCCCAACATGACCAGAAGACTGTGACAGGAGGTCCAGTGAGACCCTCCTGACTTGCTCTGGCTCAAATCCACAGGTCCTGCACCTGCAGATAAGGTGAACCAAAGTGTACAGAGTAACTCTTTTACCTCTCTGAAAATGGATATTACTTATAGTTTAACGTATATATTCATCCATATCTGTGGATCATATGCTCTTGTTATGCAAATGAAGTAAAAGGTGCAATTTCCAGCGCATGATGATCTGGAAAGCTCTACCTGTGTTAATGGGCTCAGCGAGTTCACCATCCCAGTTTTTGGTTTGCAGCTGATGACTACAGAAACAGAGAATACTGAGTGAAACTGACAGCACTGAAAATGTCCCAAGTGAAACAGAGCTACGGCAACATTCTAGTATCTGGAAAATTAGACCTAACAACCTGCTAGATCCAACAACCCTTCAGTCTCAAATTCTGATACGCTCAGCTTTTAGTGTATTTAGAAGAATTGACAGAAGTATAGTTACTTGAATCACTTCTTTAATTACTGTAAATTACCCTTTATGCTCATGTATAAGTCTAAAAATTTGTGTTGAAAATTGACCCTGAAAACATGGATCGACTTATACAAGGGTCAGTATGATTAATAAAGCTTCTAACCATGCTAATAAAGCAGCTGAGGTGGGAGGCTGGGCTAAGAAGCAGAAAGCAGGGGTGGGTAGAAAAAAGGAGCAATTTTACTTTCCAGCAATTGTTCTCGGGCACCAACAGACAGCAAGCAAAAAAAAAGGTAGCAATTTTCCTTTTCTCCAAACAGGCAGAGAAGTGAAGGTGCTTATAGGAATTGTAGTCTTTATGAGGCCTGCTGCTATGGAAGTGCTGTACTGTACTCCTCACAAAGCCTACAACTCTGTAAATGCCTTCATCTCTCTTCCTTCTTGTTTGGAGAATAGCTCCATTTCTGTGCTGCCTCAGGAGAAAGTGAAATGGCTCTATTTTTTAGTTGGCTGTCTATTGCTGCCTCTGAACAATGACTAGTAAGTCACTTTCAAAGAATTTCTTCCACTTCACCCCCCAAGTTTTACCCTCAAGTTATCAGGTCATAGCGAATTATATGATGATTTTTGACTTAACATGCCCTTGACTTATCCATGAGGGGTGTGTGTGAGTGAGTGTGAGTGAGATCATAGAGTTGGGCATTATACACACACATACCATGTGTATGTGGAGACAGGCCTTATATGTGGCATAGATCAGGGGTATAACAGCTATCCACCCAGTGTTGAGGATGGGTTATATCCTAGGGGTTTCCTCCTTCTGGGGGAAAAAAATTCAGAGGTAGGAAATTGTAAGATTATAATAATCTCCAGTTGAGGTCCTGGATCGTTGTCTGGAGGCAGTTGAGGGTTGGATGTGGGCGAACAAGCTGAAATTAAATCCGGATAAGACAGAGGTGCTTTTGGTTCGGAAATCCACAGCCCGGGTATTGGACTATCGCCCTGCTCTGAATGGGGTTGCACTCCCTCTGAAGGAGCAGGTCCGCAGTTTGGGGGATTCTCTTGGGAATCTCAGCTGCACCTGGATTCCCAGGTGGCGGTGGTGGCCAGGGGAGCCTTTGCTCAGCTTTGGCTGATTCGCCAACTGCGACCATACCTGAGCTGCGCGGACCTGGCCACAGTGACCCATGCCCTAGTGACGTCTAGATTAGATTACTGCAATCTAATCTAGATTAGATTATTGCAATGTGCTCTACGTGGGGCTGCCTCTGAAGACAGTCCGGAAATTACAACTAGTACAGAACGCGGCTGCTCATGTGGTTGCTGGGGCACATCAGTTTGACTCTGTCGGGCCATTGCTTTGGCGACTACTGGCTGCCGGTTCCCTTCTGGGCCCAATTCAAAGTACTAGTTTTGACCTTTAAAGCCCTTTACGGCTCGGGTCTGGGGTATTTGAGGGACCGCCTCCTTCCATACAATCCTACCCGTGCTCTGAGGTCATCTGGGGGGGCCCTTTTGACTGTGCCGCCACCAGGAGAGGTGAGAGGGATGGCGGCCAGGAATAGGGCCTTCTCGGTGGTGGCCCCCCGACTTTGGAATACCCTCCCCTTGGAACTAAGAACTGCTCCATCTTTGGCAATATTTCGGCGGGAGCTGAAGACCTTTTTATTCCAACAAGCTTGTAATTGTTGACAGGCTGGCTGGTTTTTATATTCTTTTTAAGGATCCACGGGGCTGGCTGTTTACATTTTAATTATTTCAATTACTGTTTTTAACTGTTAAATATTGTGTTTTTATTGTATTTTAAATGTAAGCTGCCTTGGGTGCCTTCGGGCAGAAAGGCGGGGTATAAATCAAAAAATTAATAAATAATATATTAAGGGTCCAATCCTGAAGCTGGTGGTAAGCTGTTACTCCTGGCTCTGGTGTCATGAACTTGCTGTAAAGCACATTTGTGGCGCTGCCAAGGGCCCTGGAGCTGGGCCTGTACCTGCAGCACAGAACCTCAGCACTGCGGAGTGGCTTCCGTACTGCTGGCCACAGTAAGTTCCACCATGGGCTGGTGGAATGGCTTTTGGGGCAGAACAACCGGTGGATACTTGAGTAGCCCCATTGCAGGGGCCTGAGCTTTCCCGAGTGGGGAGGGGGGTGGAAGCGAATGTCTTCTCCTGAGGAGACTTCTGCTGCTGCAGTGGTAGCCATTTTGGTACTGCAGCTCCTCCGAGAACCAGGCAGCTCAGGATTGGGCTATAAATAACCTTAGGATATTTGTCCATAGGAGTAAGTAGCAGCTATTCACTTAGACGGGAGAAAATAAAGAGAGGCTCTTGTATGTGACTTCCAGAGTGGTAGTCATGTTAGTCTGTTGCAGCAAAAGCAAGAGTCTTGTTGCACCTTAAATACTAACCAACTGATTTCAGTTAGCCTTTTGAAACTTATTTCATGTGGCACTCAAAATAACCTTATTTCCAAAAATTCATTGTTAATAGGATAAAAGTTCATACATGATGAAATTCTAATAATTTGGATGGTTTATTAAGAGTTGATTGAACTATTCCTCTAATGGTAAATTAAAAAGGTTTTAGTGAATCAAGTTTTTGTTTACTAGGGGTATGTCTTCACATCTTAAAATTTATTTTGTAGATCCCAACCTAAACCATCCTTTACAGACACCACCAGCACAAAAGAGAACTCCAAGTTCTTCATCTCGACGACAAGACAAAGTTAACAAAAGGAATGAACGTGGAGAAACGCCCTTGCATACAGCAGCCATTAGAGGAGACATTAAACAAGTTAAAGAGTTAATCGGTCTAGGAGCAAATGTGAATGTAAAAGATTTTGCTGGTAAGTTGGACAAGTAGTCAATGTATTTAATTGGCTAGTCTAAATTTATTTATAAGGTATCAAACTGAACTCCAGATTTCACTTTAACACGTTAAAAAGTATGGTAAATTTGTACCTGAATTCTTTATCAATTTAGGTAAAGATTTGTATGTTTCTGTAGAACTTACTTTATACTTATAAATATTGGTTTATTGTGGTTTCAAATTTGTTTGAACTGTCATTTCATTTTTGTTCCCAATAGCAGTAAGGAAGGTGTTAATTAAGATCATGTGGTTGAAAATACCTAAAATTCAAAGTAGAGGGACATATTTTGTAAGCTCAGTAAAGCAATTACTATGCATTATCATCAAGAGCAGCTGGACTATTATCTGATGAACTTAGAAAATACAAATTCCTGAATAATTGAATATTCATCATTGGCATGTAGAATAATGCACTGTTCTAAAGAGTTAGATGTTTGCATTAGTGTTGCATGCTCAATAGGCACATTGTAATTGGTGTGGACTATTTCAACATGCTATTTCATTGAAGAGCACCACTTTAAGTGTTTAGTGCAGGGCTTCCCAAAGTATGGGTGATGACTCCATGCCTGGTATTTCATGACCTGGGCCCTCCTGCCCACCCTTACTTTTGCATGGCTGCAAATTGGAACCATTCTGGAAGCATTAGGATGCCCCAGAGGCCTTTTCCAGGCTGGCACCTCCCCCCATATTAGAAAGTCACTTCTAGTACAAGTTATTTCTGAAAACTGAAAGTGACTTTCTGAGGCTTCTGTGGTTTACTTTCCATTAAGCTGGACCTTCCTTTCAGTATGTTAAACAAACGTTTTTTGAAAAACCACTTAAAAGAAAAGTATGAGTTTGCAGACACCTATCACTGGCTAGTCCGGCAGCCACTCTTTAGACTTCTTTTCAAGGTGCTATACAGAATGCTGTTTGTATACCAGGGTCAGCTCAAGAATGAGCTGCTGTATGTGAAGAAAAAAGTTCTTTCCTCGTGCCTCTTGTTTTGTTGTACTTATAATTTTTTCCTCCTTGAGGAGGTAAGGGAGGAATTGTTTTCCTACCCTCTTAAAAAGTTTCCCAGTTGTAGCCTCTGTCCCTTGCCCCATAAACGAGAATGAATTCTTCCCTCTCAATGTACAAGTGAAAGGAGTGAAAAAGGATGCATTCTGGAAATGTGGGGTGGAAGACTTGATGACCTCCAGGATCCCTTCTAACTCTTGCATTCCAAGTCTACAAAATGCAATAGTCCTGGTTTAGGCAGGACCTAGGTGTGGAAGTATTGTATTCCTGGATTGGGAGCTGATATTGGTATGTCACAAGGCCTCAGCATTTCATGAAACTAAAACAGTCTATCAGTGTGATAGATACTTTATTGCTTAGAACCGTAGGTCATCACAACATAACAACACAGTGACAAAATAAGTACCAAAAACCTTGCAGAGATATAAACCCAAAAACATACTTGGATACCCTATAATAGCATAGTTTAAATTATTCATAAAATATCTACTGTATTGCATGGATCTTCTTTGCAGCGATGGCAAACTTTGCTACTTGATGAGTTATAACTTTATCTGTACCTGCAAGCAATACAACAAACAAACCTGCTGTAACAGAAGTCTATCTTGTAATGATTTAAGAATACCAGCTAGAGAATGATTTCTGGGGCCTTCATGCAAGGGGCAGCGTAATAAATAATGAAAAATATCATCAACCTCTCCTGTTCCGCATGTGCATATTCTTTGGGGGGAAAGGGATACCCTCCAGAAGGGCTGATGGCATACACTGAAAATGAAGGCCAGAAAAAGCTTTTCGTAGTGGGGCTGAGGTTAAGTTTACAAAATAATTCTCCAACCTAAATGATGTTTTATATACATGGGACCAGAAAGAATAAGATGATTTTGAAATAGTGCATAGATCCAACCTCTTGAAGTAAAGACCAATTTTATCTTTAAACAACTGCTTAGTTTTGTTAGAAATAAGAGTAGGTAAGGACTCTATATTAATCCCACATTTATCCAAAACAGGTCTAACTAAATTTATCCAGGACAAATAAGGATTCTGAAGTTGTCCTTCAAAACACTTCTTTGGGAGATGAGAATCACTCATAGAGATCAGTTTAAGCTAATACATAATAACAGCAATATGAAGATGGGCTTCAATTGGAATTAGACACACTTCAGCCCTCAAAAATGCAATCGGTGTACCGCGGGGGGATGGTTAAAAGAGATTAAATAAAAGAATTTTGGGGCAATTCCTGAGTGGGACACTTTGAATATCCCCAAATCTCTGCCCCATATGTTATTTGGGGATTTTTTTCCCCAAACACCTTGATTGCTGGAGCAAATTTGGAGCAATTTGGTATTTATGCCCCCACGAACTCTAGTGAATTGTGAAAGAAACTGGACAGAGTGGGACGCTTTCAAGTTTGTTGTCTTTAAATGATGATTCCATAAGAGTTGAACATTGTAACAAAGACTTAGATATCTGAAAATTCGCAGTTGCTCAATAGGTTTTCCATCAAGTCTCCAACTATGGATTTTCCTCTTCCTCCCAAAAATTACCATTTTAGTTTTGGTATAATTAATAGCCAAATGTTCTCTTGCACAAAATTTGCTCAATTTGACCAATAACCTTCGCATACCAACAAGTGAGGTTGCAATGTCATCTGCATATAAAAGGATTGAAAGCGTAACATCTGCAACTGAAGGTGGACCACAAACTATCTCTATCAATAAGATCAAAAGCTGAACTCAAATCCGTGAAAGTAACAATTTCTTATTTCCTGAGTGAGAATATTTTTGAATCAAGTAATGAAGAACAAAACATTGATCTATAGTGGATTTCCCCTTTTGAAACCCTGCTTGTTCCTCTGCTATTATTGAGTTCTCAACTGCCCACTTCTCGAGTTTACCCAATAAGTATTTAGAATATAGTTTGGAAGCTATGCTAAGGAGGCTGATAGGCCTAAAATTATTTGGATCAGCCTTTGAGTCTTTTTTGTGGATAGGAAGGATAACACTCTTACACCACCCCTGAGACATTTTCCCCAAACTGGTTTATATAAGTAAACAATTTAGCAAGAACTACGCCCCACCAAATAGTATTTGACTTAAACAATTCTCCTGGGAGCATATCCTCACCTGGAACTTTATTATTCAGCAGAAAATTAATCAAATTTATAACTTCGTCCAAAGTCACTGGGTCCCATTTCGTACATAATGAACAAAAGTTCTGATTTGGGCCTAAAGATAGGCGTACGTTTCCCCTATCGGCGGTATGACTGAAAAGTGCTGTAAAGTGGGCATACCATTGAGTAGAAGTTATTTGGTTGTCAAGGGCTCCAGAATAAGTCTTCATTTCCTTAGACACCAATAACCAAAACCTGGCAGTGTCTTTTTCCAGAGCTGCCAAACCTAGCTCTAGCCAGGTTTTCCTTAGATGCTGTTCCTTTTTTTTCGTAGCAAATTTTTGTACTCCCTACGTAGCTGGACATAGGAGGAGTAATTCTTTAGAGAATCGTCTTGCCTCAATCTTCTTATTGCCCCAGCTAAAATACATTTTTGGGTGACACACTGTGCATCAAACCATATTCGATGTAATTGAGTTCCAGGGCAAACGGGCTTAGAAGTAACTATTAAAGGTCTGCTTTCCTGAGCAATTTTTTCAAAAACTTCCAGGGGATCTGAGGAAGTAAGAGCCAGATCTCTTAAAAATAACATGGGATACATTAAAAGAGAATTTAGCTGTTCTTGTAAATTTCCAGTCCAGCACAGCCTTCTCTCTCCCTGTACTGTTAAATCTTCATTAGTTCCTTTTTTAAGACTCTGTTAATAGATAAGGATAGGGATAGCTGCACTGGCATGTGATCACTTCAGGTCTAGAGAGCACCTTAAAACTATTAAAATGAGGCAACAGTTAGTGTGAGACTATCGTATAGTCTATCACACTTTTTCCCCTTGAGCCAAAGACCGTATATAGGCCTGAATCTAAATCAGTTTGTACAATAGTCTATCAGTTAGTACAATAATATGCCTTTTAAATTTATCAATCAAATCAAATAGTATTTATAGATCGCTTTTCAACAAAAAGTGTGGATAGCTGTTAACAGGCAAAAAATAAAGTTAAATGGCTTTTACATTTATGATATTTGGGAGTTGCCTCTCTGAGGCACAGAAAAAATGTCACATTAAATTAAAAATGTCTGTCTTTGCAAAATAATCAAAAGCTATATTATCTGTGACGTGTACAAAAAGCCGCAAATAGTACATTTTTAAAAGTAAAAAGCTTCTCATGATTTGTTTTAATGCAATACTGCAAGTCTCATTTTGAACAAATATTATTTAAAAATAAAGGCAATGTGATATTTCTTTTACAATAGGTTGGACACCACTCCATGAAGCTTGCAATGCTGGCTATTATGATGTTGCTAAAGTCTTGATAGCTGCAGGGGCAGATGTGAATACTCAAGGGCTGGATGATGATACACCACTCCATGATTCTGCAAGCAGTGGACATAGAAACGTATGTACCATGCATGCAAAATAAATAAAATTATTGGATAGATCTAGTGGTCAAAACTATTTAAACATAGCCTAGGAATTATTGAAGAGTCATATGTTCAAAGTGTTTCATCTCTTCGTGGTGCTTAATGTTTTATCTTGCTTTGGCTACAATCAGTAAATTGCTTTAGAACAGTCAGAATGAATTCCATACTGTTCAAACTGAGTGGTATGTAAATTGCAGGACCAATATCCTGCCTTGTTTAGAGCCCTCGGTGTATATAACACTTTACAGAGTGATGCAATTAAAGACAGGTCTCTGTCAGAGGTACTTATTTATTTAATAGGTTTCTGTCACTCTTCTCTCTGAACAATATACTCTGTTTCTTCAGTTTCTGGCAGATCTATTTTATGTTTATTATCTATACATATTTAGCTCTAATAAATTAGAAAAACCAAATTTCGATATCAAATGTTGCAGATTGTAAAGTTGCTGCTCCGACATGGTGGAAATCCATTTCAGGCCAATAAACATGGAGAGAGACCAGTTGATGTGGCAGAAACAGAAGAACTAGAATTGTTACTGAAAAGGGAAGTTCCTATTTCTGATGATGAAGACGGTTGTTCAGGTAAGAAAAAATAGCAAATTCTGATTGCTTTCATGTAGCAAATAGTGTGTGTGCACTATTAAAAGGGCTGTCTGGCATACAGTTGATTTTGATATTTTAATTTGGTAATAATAGAGCTATGTGTAAGTAGGATATAACGCTTCACTCTTGCTAAGTCTTATGAAGTGTGTGTGTCAAAAGCATTTTTTTGGTAGCTCTGCATCTTTAAATTCACTATTCAGAGCTCATGCAACAATGCTGCAACTTGATTCTTGCTACATTCCTGTACTTGAGGTAGCAGCCTTGGGTCAGCAGTTAACCTTATCACAGCAGTAGATTGCTCATTACTAGGGATGGGGTTTTTTTGGTGACCAACAGAGAATGCTAAATAATGGAGAATTTCTACTGAAAACACTACATAAAATAAAATTTAGGTCAAAATGTGAAAAACACTGCTTTTGCTTATTTTTGAGAGTTTGACACAAACTTAGATCCAATTTAATTCGCAAAAAGATCCAATTCACTTTTGTTTATTTTTGACACAGTTCTGAGGAAACGACAAATAGTTTTCAGAAAGGGATGAGGAGGAGGAGTGGCAGAAACAGAGGAAGCTTGCTTAAACTTGCATGAACAATGTTCATAGTTCACAGTGTATGCTGGGGCGACTTTAATGGAATGGAAGTAATAAGTAACAGTTTCTTGATGCTCCAAGCAGCAACCAGAGTGCAGCTTGGGAATTTTTGAACAGATTATTTCGGGCTGGGGTGCATGTTCCAGTAATTGTTTGCCTTTATAGGGCCATTCGCCCTTATTTATTGCACTGTTTGTACAATTTGCGATAAAAATTTGGATAAAAACACATAACACTGCAATTTTCTATTTTAATCAAAGAATTTTGGAAAAAATATCACCAAAACCCCCCCATCTCTACTCATTGCCAAACTGCTGGCAGCTTCAGCCCATGAGTTTGGGCAACAAAACCCAGCAACAATTCAGTGTTAAGATGTGTAGATGAAATGGCTGAAAATGTGGAAGGGTACTCATACATTATGTAGCATGCTAAGGACAACAAAATTAAGTTACAGGTGGATGAGTCAGCGTTGCCATGCAACGAATCTTGCTTCTCCCTTATGTGTGCTTTATAAAAGGTGAAAGTGTTTGCAAGGCAACTAAGGACAGATACTAAATGGGAATCAATATTTTGTGATGTTGATTAGGGGCCCGATCCTATCGGACCTTGCGCCAGTGGCAAGCCCTTACTACTGGTGCCAGTTTTGCAAAAGTACCATAAGGCACTTCTACTGCCAGCAGTAAGGGCTCACTACCAGCACAAGGAGGGTCCAGCATGGAGCCGGCCAGCAGTAAGACTCGCCATCAGCAGTAAGCTCTTTTGGGGCAGGTGAGAGGGTGTGGGGAAGATGGAACTGCGTGGGTAAAGGTGTAGAGCGGTGGATGGGACTGGCAGTAGCCTCCACCACTGGATACTATCCTTTGTGTTAGGCTGCGTGGGCTGACCCAGAGGTTCTCAAATATGTGCTGGCAAAATACCAGCGCAAACTTGAGGAGGCCCATTGCTAGGCCGCTCTCTTACCTGGGGGAATGGGACAAATGTCCCCTTTTCCCGAGGTGCCTCGTATGGCTGCCGCAGCATCCATGGGATATAGAGGTAGTGGTTTTGGTACTGCTGCTCCCATGCACGCCTGACTTCTTACGGCTGTCGTTCTTCAAAGACAAGAAAATACCACTCACTAACATTCTTGCTTGTACAAATGATAGAGCACATCAGTGATGGCTCACTACCAGGGATGTGTTGCTTATTAAATGAAAGCAGTGCCAAATGTCTTTACCATTCAATGTGTCATTCATTACCAACGTCTGATTTCAAAAAACGTCAGTGCTTGCTTGCACATGTCATTACACACTGTCATTACTGCAGTGAATAAAGTTAAAGCCTACACTCTAGATTAGGACTGTTGCACATAAGGCCCAGGGACCGGATCGGCCCCTGGAAGCTCTTTATCTCTTTGGGCTCTACCAGCACCACCATTGGTTGCTTTCAGCTGCTGAGTTGTGCTGTGTCACTGCTGAAAGGGTGGCTCATGATAACTGGGCTCTCCCATATCTTGAAAATATGATCAAGAGTAGCACATTTTTCTCTTCAGTTTGCAGCTAATAAGTTCTTAGGTGAGAAAAAAGTGCTTACTTCTGGTCATGACTTGCTTAATGACATCACTTCTGGCCTTCAGCAGGCATAATAAATGCAATCTGGCCAACTGTATGAAATGTGGCTCTAGATTGACTATTCTAGGAGCTCTTTGTTGAGAATGATGAAGATTTTGAACATTTGCTGTTTCATACTGAAGTTCGTTAGTTATCAAAAAGCAATTGTGCAAGATGCTTTTATGATCTTTTGGGTAACGTTGTAAAATGTTTGGAAGATGTAAATTATTTGCTCTGTGATGAACTCAAACAGATTAGGCATGACATTACTTAGTTATCAGAACTATTTGCAATGTTGAGTGACATGAATTTGCAGTTGCAAGGAAATGAGGTCAGTCATATAAAGGCCAAATCTGTTGTGTCTACATTTATTTCCAAGTTAACTCTATTCAAGGTGCAGTGTAGGCCATCACAAGCTATACCAATTTTTGGTCCTGTCTGAACTAGAAGAGAAAGATGGGTTACAAGAAGATGATCTGCAAGGCTATGCTGCCTGAAGTCTGAGCAATTTAAGGGTTGTCTTACTATGGAAATTCCAGATTTGTATGATAAATCCATTTTCAGACACTTGAGAGCGCAATCCAAATCCCAGAATGGAATAGGCAGGCTGGCATACCTGCTCCATATCCAGCCCAGGGCTTGGATGTGCTGCCGCACTACCTGGGGGAAAGGGAAAATATTTCCCTTCTCCCAGGTAGCACACAGCAGCCCTAATGGGGCTACTTGGAGCTGCGCCACAGAAATGGTGGCACAACTCCAAACGGCTGAATTGGGGCCACCCAGCCCAGGAAAGGAGGTTAGCATCCGGCCCTAGTGCCAGAACCTGCCTCTACCTGGCCTGGCCTCTAGGCTCGGGAAGCAGAACATGGAGACCAGCACATGTCCGTGTGATGACTTAACCAAAATGATGCAAGCGTACTTTACGGCACGTTTGCAACCAGACTGGGGATGCACAAGGGACTTGTGCCAGCTTGGAGGCGGGAGGCTTCTGGATTGCTCTGTGAAGAAGTTGGGGTAGTGGAGGAAGAACAATTGAGCTAAAAAATGATATTAAGCTAAACCAAAGTTTAAGAAATAGTACCAAGCGTTTGGTTACAGAAGGAAATTTCTGATCACTATTCTGCACTATAGACAGTGGTTAAAGATGCTTCTTGTTGCATTTCCAATTACATATTTCATGAAACATGATTTTAGTGTGATCATCCATGTGTTCTCCAAGCAAATCCTCCAGATTACTAAACATGATGATTCAAGACTCCAGCTCTGTGACTTTAAACCAGACATTGGAAAACTGGTATCACTTCATGAAGCCCATCTATCATGTTAAGAATTTACTGAACAGTGATGTAGTTACTAAATGCAGTATCTAATATTCTTGCTAAATTATTCTGACTTTGAAAAGCTGATACTACTGGATTTAATCCATTTTGTTGACTTAATTAAACTAAAAAGTTCCCTCTGAATAAATGGCAGTGGTTATTTTGAATTTTATTACTTTTTGTTAATGGGTTGTTCAAACCTCTATTCTGAATAATGCTTTTTACAGAGTAGGGTGACTGTGGGTGAGTTTATGGAACCCAGGGGGTTGGTGATCTGAAAATGTTTGGGAACCATTGGTTTAAATAATGAATTTAGGAAGCACTCACTTCCTTGGCAATCGTAGTGATATTTAAAGTAGTTACTAGAATAAACTACTGTTTTATCTGAAATTATAAACATTAAATGGAAGAGGGAGTTCAGGTAGAGATGTTAAGATAGTAGGGTAGTACAAATGGCTAAGGTGGTAAAGAACACACACATCCTGCTGAAATAAATCTGTAACCATATAGCATCTTTATGAGATTCTGAGTAGTCCAGCAAATGTCCTTCCACAAATTTTTATGCTTTCCCCGAATAACATGTTGTAAAGTAATTCTTACCGTTTTCCCATGGGATACAAATCTTACCTGTATTTACTTGCAGCTATCTGGGCTAATGAAAATAACAATATGTACGAAGCTATCATTTTCTCAATAAATATCATTAAGAGTAAGCAAATGATTATTTTATCAGATAACAACTTTTTAAAATTTTCATTACTAGATCTTGAAGAGGCACCATTGGTAAATCCTTCCAGTATAGATGGAAATATGGATTCTGAGACAGAGAAGGAATCTCTAGTTAATGACAGCAAGCACGTTCCTATTAAGGCATCGCTTTCATCTGCTCTTGATGAATATGAGTTTAAAGATGAAGAAGAAGAAGAAGTTAAGAAAATGATTGATGATAGACACATACCTAGGAAAGATGTGAGAAAAGAGGATGAATCTGAAATAGACCAGACTAACTTATTTCTTAAACAGGAAAAGGTAACCTTTCCAAAATCGTTTAAAAACAAAAAACAGAAACCTTCCAGAGTTCTGTATTCAAGTTCTGAAAGTTCAGATGAAGACATTCTTCAAGACAAAAAGATAATCTCTCCTCCATGTGTCACAGAAACTTCAAATTCTGATACAAAGATAAAAAAGGAATATATTTTCAGTGAACATAAACAAAAAGGAAAAGTTAAAAGAAAATTAAAAAATCAGAGCAAAAATAAAGAAAATCAACAATTAAAACTAGAAAAAGAAAATTCTAGAATGACAAATTTGGGTACATCTTTATTAGAATCTTTAGATAAAAGCAGAGAAGAAGATAATTTTAGAAAATCCTTTAACCCAAAAGAAGATTCTTCATTGCACTTGTTCCATATTACTGCTGGCAGATCCCCTAAACATCCATGTGGATTAATTGAAAAGCAGTCAGCACCCCTTAAGCAAGAAAATATTAAGACGTGTTTATCCCCAGGAGGATCTGAAGTAACATCACAATCCGAGCTTGTTAGATATGATCATAATACAGACTCTGAATTTCTACTGGAAAGTTCCAGTGTCAAATCCTACAAGCACAAAGACAAAAGTAAGCATCAAAAAGAGTTTGCTTCTGAGTTTGGTGAAAAATCTAGTCCTAGATTTAAAGAGGAAGATAATAGCTCATCCTTTGAAAGCTCTGAATGCATAATGAAAAAAGGTGAAAAGGAGGGAAAAACACTTAAGAAGCATAAACTAAAAAATAAAGAAAAAGACAAGCACAAAAAAGAGCTGGATGGCGAAAAGGAAAAATATAAGCACAAGGAAAATTCTAAGGAGGTCCAAAGGAATATTGAGTTTGATAGAGAATTTTGGAAAGAAAACTTCTTTAAAAGTGATGAGGCAGAAGATTTGTTAATGATCGATCATGAATCTCAACCCTTAGAGAAGAAATCAAAGTTTGAAAAAGTTTTGTTAAAAGAAGACAAATATGTGAAAGAGAAGAACTTTCAGAAAGACAGGAGTTGTAGAGAAGAGAGAGAAAGGGATAAAAATAAAAGAGAAAATGATGAGAAAACAAAAGAAGAAAAGGAAGGTATTTTCACAGATAAAGAAATAGAATTGTTTTGCTTAGATGCTAGAGATATAGCCACAGGTGTTTATTTGGTGGAGAAAGAAACAGACATTGAAAAACAGGAAAAACCCACAAAGGATCATAAAGAAAAGCGGAACTCTGCTACTGAAAAAGTAGAAAGAAAAATTTTAGACAAAGAGAAAAAAATGAAAAATGAACATAAGTCAGAAAAAGATAGAACAGAACCCAGTGAGAATGTAGAAAAGACAAAAGAAAAGTCCTATTTTCAAATGGCAGAAAAATCTCATAAAGAAAATGACAAATTAAAAAACCTTAATACAATTAAAAAGCTTGATGACAAAGAGAAAAACAAAGAAAAACTTGACAAAAGGCATGATAAAGAAAAGAATGACAGACACCTCTCTGAAGGCAAAGAAAAATTCTGCACTGAAAGAAAATCCAAGATTTCTGAAAAGGAAAGTGAATATTCAAAGCTGGAAAAGGGAAGAAACAAAGAAAAGGAAAAGGAGACTGAGAAAAAAGAAAAATCAAGAGAGCGGGACAGTTCAGCCATTGCAAATATAAAGCATATACCAGAAGAGAAGAGATGTAGTACTGAAAAAGCATTGTCCTTAAAAGAGAAGCCAAAGGATGAACTGCTGAAAACCCCAGATGGAAGAGAGAAAGATAAAAAAGATAAAGATATAGATAGGTACAAAGAACGTGACAAACATAAAGATAAAATCCAGCAGAATAATCTACTTAAGCCAAAACTTGAATCAGAAAAGCTGAAGTCTAAACTGCCATCATCATCCAAAGATACTCGGCCTAAAGAAAAGAGACTATTAAATGATGATTTGATGCAGACAAGCTTTGAAAGAATGCTTAGTCTTAAAGATTTGGAAATTGAGCAATGGCATAGAAAACACAAAGAAAAGATAAAGCAAAAAGAAAAAGAGAGGTTAAAAAATAGATCCTGTTCAGAACTTCCCAAACTAAAAGAGAAGGACAGAGCAAAACCATCACTTCCTGAATTAAAAAATAAGGATCTGATTCGTTCTAAAAGTTCAGAATTGTCAGATGCTTGCATGAAGGATAAGCAATTAAAAGAAGCTACAAGTTGTAGGTCCCAATCTGTTGACATAAAGAATGCAGCATTTGGTGGAAAACCATCACTATTACTAGACAATACCTTAAGTAGGTCTCCGAGATCAGAAAGTGAAAAGACGGGGCTAACATCCAGATCAGTATCCCTGATTTCAGTAGCTAGCTCAGAGGATTCTTGTCATACTACAGTGACTCCTCCAAGACCCATAACTGAATACGATTCAGACTTTATGCTTGAAGGATCTGATTCTCAAATGTCTTTTTCACAGTCACCATTTTTGTCTAGTGCCAAATCACCAGCGCATCATGAAACTGACAGTTTATCAGAACTACCAGAACGCAATAAAGCACCTTTTCTAAACAGACTTCCACCAACTTATATTAGATCAGCATCTGTTGAGGATGTTAAATTTGTTATAAATGATTGTAGACCAATTGTAGAAGTGCGAAGATGCAGTATGCCAGCTGTTTATGAAAATGCAAAACAATCCCGAATATCAGAAGAAAATAATCATAGTGCTATGCTTCCAGTTCAGAGTCATAGTTCTTCCCCTAAAAGTGAATCGCCATCCTATACCTTGCTTGAAAAGGATTCCCAGAATGGTGTATCAAATTTGGATTCCACGTCTGCATCCTCACCAGCTAGATCTTCTGGCAACAAGCCAATTGGATCAGATGCTCTTGTAAAAAGTGCTGTTCAGTCAAGTTCATCAGGAGAAAGTCATATGCCTTTGCAGGAGAGTAGCCAGAACAATATCACTCCATCAGGTAAATCCTGGGACGTGCCTTCAGACAGGTTTAACTCATTGAACAGTGAGTGCACCTGTTCAGACTACGTAAGCTTTGAGCAAGACACAGCAACTATACCAGCTGTATATAATTCTGAAAATAAAATTCTGAAAGAACAGAAGAATTATGAACCTTTTCTCCATCATGCTGAAAACATACCAAATCCCACATCACAAGAATTGGCAGCATTTTTGCCTCTCCAGTCATCCTGCCAATCTCGGATTCAGCCAATCACAGATACAGTATATATGTCAAAACATGCATCCTTGCCAGATATTAGTAGTCAGGAGCCTTTGACTATTAAGCACCCACAAAGTGCAATTCAAGTTCCCAATTCAATCGTAGATGTTGATATTAGCAGTAACAAGAAGATGGAAAAAGTTTTCTTTCCACTGAACAATAAAAAGGCAGATGTGCTTATCACTGTATATCCAGAAAGCTTCACTAAGGATATTTCACAAAATTTTGAAAAAGATTTCATTGCAAATGATTCTCGCTTGCATCTAAATGCAAGTTCATCTGTAGTCAGTAAACTCATTTATAAGACATCACAAACTGATGAACTAGGTAATAACATGATTGATATTCAGATCCAAGGTGAGAAAACCCTTTCTGAAGATATCTATTCATCCGATATGATAAGTAATAAAGATGACATAGATTTACAGGAAAGAAATGCCAGAGCATTGAAAGGAATTTCAAATGAGTATAGCAGAAAACTTTTTAATGTAGATGGTGCAGAAAACAGTTCAATGGAAGAAAACTTGCAGCAGTACCTTTCACCTTGTTCAGAAAGCCATTCACTGTTAAATGAAGTGCATAAATACAGCCCCACCATTAAATCAGAAATAGAAGAAACAATGGAAGACTCTAAAGCAGATCAATATGAAGTTCCTCAAAGAATGACAAGGAACAGAGCAAATATGCTTGCTAATCAAAGTAAGCAGAATCTTACTGGTTGCCCCCAGACATCAGAAAGAGAAAATGAATCATCTACTATGAAAGGAAGAATACGATTAACAGAAGATGATGATGCTCAGGCACATCATCCACGGAAAAGGAAACTATCGCGTGTTCCCCAGCCTGTCCAGGTGAATCCCTCTTTGATGCAAGCAAAAGAAAAAACTCATCAATCTCTGGCAGCCATTGTGGACTCTCTAAAACTGGAAGAGATTCAGCCATATTGTTCAGAGAGAGCAAATCCATACTTTGAATACTTGCACATAAGGAAGAAAATAGAAGAGAAACGTAAATTACTATGTAGCGTTATTCCTCAAGCACCTCAGTATTATGATGAATATGTGACCTTCAATGGATCATATCTGTTAGATGGCAACCCCTTAAGCAAGATATGCATTCCAACTGTAAGTAACTGTATATTTGAAATATAATATAATGAATTGTATGCCCCAGCCTAAATAGCTCATTAATTCCAGTGTAAACCATAGATCCGAATGTCATTTCTTACTATTTTGCATAATTGGAATATGTTATAATCATGTTTTACTTTTGCATGATAGTTATGCACATTTCTTGTTCAGTAACAGTAGTTCAACACACTTTCAGCATGTGATAGGCAAGAGAGTAGTAAAATATTATCTGCTGTTTTCTGCCTGTTGAACAAATATACATTTATTGTGTAATAAACCAATGGTGCAGACAGACCCCCAAAACTACATGTGAGTCGTGGCTATAAATTTTAGTTGATTTTCCAAAGAATTCTTCAAAACTATTATCAGGGTCAAGAGAGCGGCAGTCGGTTACCTCATGCTGATCTAGGGCAGTAGTGCCTAGTGATTATCACGCTCACTTCCTTCTCTCCCCTGTTTGGACATGTAGCTTATTGGGGAAAATTCTTGGTAAATTGAATCTGCTGCCACCAGCCTAACCAGAGGGGCTCCCTGGACAGAAGCCCCCCTCCTAGAACAATACTTAATTTGGGGCTGTTTCCTATCAAAATAGCTGTCACAGTAGTGCCTGCAGAACAAGGAGATGTGACAATTCAGATGTACTTCCTGAATTGGGAAGCAGGCAGACTCAAGTTTAAACTGTAAAAGGATTATTAAAAATCTAATAAAAGGGGGATAATAAAAGCAAACGAATAAGAAAAGAAACTAAGGAGAATCGGAATTAACAAAAAAGGTTAGTTATCTTACAAATCAGTGCAAGAATACAGACTACCAGCAGATGGTGCTTTGGACTCTTGCGCGTGCGCTTTAGTGCAAAGCAGCTGCTCGGAGTTTTGGAGAGACCTGTAATGTGCAGCTTGGAGGAGAAAAACTCTGCAGTCAAAATCAGTCAATCAACAGGTACTTATATACCGCTTTTCAACACAAAGTTCACAAAGCGGTTTACAGGCAAATAGTAATAATAATAAAGTTAAAATAGTGCTAACAATTTTCTACCTACATAGTTCCTTATCTGATCTTACCAGGATTATGGAACTACTAACTCTTTCCCCTTGCAGTCACAGACTGCAGGGCTGGTGGGCTCTCCTCTAGCCAGCTGGAGTAAGAAGAGAAAGCTCCTGACCAGGAACTGTTCTTGCATGGCTGAAATGACATCATCCGTCTCTTTGATTGGAGGAGTCCCATCCCCCTTGCCATGTTGTCCCATCCCCCTGAAACTGGCTGAACTAGTTTAGCTAGTCCTAGCCACTCTGAATCAAATTTGCCTTTTCTGTTTCCTGTCTGGCAGCCTTCTGTAAGGTTTTAACAGAAAAACTGCAGAAGGAGGGATAACAATTCCCCAAACTATGAGGATCACACAGAATTGTACAGAGAAAACTGGCAACCCCTCCCCCAAAGGAAAAGAACACACACAAGAACAGGGTTTATATGACAACACGTTTTCTCATGTGCTGTCATTGTAGTTGAAGTTAGAGAAGATGCTAGGAGACACGATGGTTCTATCAATTTTCAGAAGAAAAGTGACATAAAATAAAAAGAGGACTACCAGGAGGATGTTCTTAGCTGTGCAGTTGAAAAGACAAGTTTAAATATCACAAGTTGAATGTTAGTTCCGCTACAGACTTACTTTTGCCTTTTGCTACTTCTGCTGCTGCCACCTCCACCTGGAGAAGTTAACAAAGACAAACCATAGCTGGGTGTCTGCAGTGGAGGATGCTGCACTACTTCCTTTTGGTGCCCTGAGTGAAGTACCAGATCGTGTTTGCCATGTTCGTGTTTGCCAGGGTGGGGGAAGCTGTCAATTTATCTCACCATGCAGAACTGCAAAGGGTGAAGTGCTGTATCTGTGGAATTTTGTAAACTTTGTCCAACTAGACAACATGAAGTGGAAGCAGCAGCAGTAGCAAACAGGCAGGCAGGGAAGGACAAGAGTGACTGATGATTGAACCAGTATTCTCTTTCACTGGTATTCACATCTGTGTTTGCAACTGCAACACAGTATACTGCAAAAGTATACTAGAAGTTTGCTTTTTACTTTAGGAGTATGCGCCCTTATATGTGCACACAGAGCTCAGTCCGTTTTATTGGCAGAGAATGTAGTTTGTCAAAAGGTATAAGGAGAGAGGAGACAGAGAACGTGGGAACAGCCGCTGTTAAAATACTGGGAAAAGTTATTTGTTTTTAGGCACAAATGGCAATGACTTTGAATCTAAATTCTACTGGATATGCTGATTGTATAGGCAAGTTCTTTTAAACTGTCTTTTATGTATAAGATACGTTTAAAGTCAGATTAGCAAAATGAGCCACAAAAATAAAAAGGCAAAATGATTACTTGGAATGTTGTAAACACTCTGACAGCTGGGAAAGCATAACTTCAACCTTGAAAGCATAACTTCAACCCCCACAGAACACTGTTCACAACAGTGTTCTGTGGGGGCAACAGTTTGCATGGAATTAAAACCGCTTGCAGGCCCCAGAGTCAGGAGTAGCTATGTTGGCAGAGCAGTGAGGTTGTGGACTGGAAAGTTCTGAAAGAGAGCTCAGAACAAAGGAAAGGTAAAGAGCAGCTAAAGAAGAGATCAAACCATATTTCACATTTTGATGCAAACTATCTAGACATTTCTCTTTAATGTTGTCGAAAATTGAATGGGCAGGCAGAGAAACTCCAGAGCCTGAAAAATCAGACTGTGGACTAAGGGACAAATTTTTTTTATGCCGGTGAGGTATGGAACATCATTGAAGTCTAGTGACCTGGAGTGATGTCACACTTCCGGGTCACTGGGCCTCCAAAGGCTACCAGAATTTTGCTCTTGTCATATCTGGGAGCCTGTTTGAAGCCCTCCTGAGCTGCTTTAAAAATACTTCTGGTTCTTGGCAAAAACCAGAAGTGCTTTTAAAGCACCCCTGTGGGGATTAGCACCCAGAGGCAAGTTGATGCAAAGGGCCTAGTGCTGTCTCCCTCACCATCTGTAAGCCTTACAGAATGAAACATTATGTATTACAGAATTACACGATTGTGACTTTAACATGTGAATTCAGAGACATTGTTTAGCACTTATCATTAGATTTTCTTCCAACTGAATATATTTTTCTTACACTTAACTCATGTATTTAGTGTTCATACTCATGAATTTAGTATTCATATTTTATCCACAGATCACACCACCTCCTTCACTGTCAGACCCACTTAAAGAACTCTTTAGACAACAAGAAGTTGTAAGGATGAAGCTTCGTTTACAACATAGTATTGAAAGGGTAAGATTACTATTAGTAGTTAGCTGCTGTTTACTATTTATACAATAGGTCTGTAGAGTAAAATTGACAAGCCCAAGAAGTGAATAATTTTAAAGGGCAATGAGGCTGTAAATTAATGCATAATTGGACAACTTTGAAAAAAAGTTTGATGAACAAATGGGTTTGTTTAAATATTATGTGTGTGGCTATACACTAGTGTTGTGTGTGCGTGTGTACATCTGTGTTTTTTTTAAATTAGGAAAAGCTGATTGTTTCCAATGAGCAAGAAGTGCTACGTGTCCATTACCGAGCAGCAAGAACTTTAGCTAATCAGACTTTACCGTTCAGTGCATGTACAGTACTACTGGATGCTGAAGTGTATAATGCACCCATGGACCCCCAGGTAAAAAGAGAGCTTCTTCTAGGGTTTCATGGTACCTGATTTATATCATTGTGTTAATCCTTGCCTGACTCTTTAAAATATATACACACACAAAACAGGATAGAATAATCTTGTTAGATTAACAACCCAATCCTCATGGACATGGGCAGCAATGGAGCAATGATTTGCCATAAAGCAATCAGCACCAGCCATATAATACAAAGCTGCCTGCTGAGAAAAGTAAGGTGGAGGCAGAGGGCTGAATGTGGGTGGGGAGGGGCGGAAAGGGAGCAAGGAGGCTGCAGAAGGGGGTGAATCCAGTGGTGATGACATGCACTAGGTCCTATTTCCCCTTTCATGTCCAGATCTACCACCATCACCCCTGATGGATACAGTGCACTTGTTTTTGGCAGCCGCACCACCAGGGGGTGAGAAAGGATAGGTTTGGGCTGAAAGACCTGTACCAATCAATACGAAGTTAATAGTTTCTGATTTATATAATCTGTTTTTCATCTTAAGAATGACTAGTAGCCCCCGCCCCCCGCCAGCATTATCCAGCTTTGTTTATAGTTCAGTAGATCCTTGGCTTTTTCTCTTTACCCAAACTGCACTTTGCTTTACTCTCATGAATAGGCAACACAGCAGACTTTTAGGAAATGACAAGGCTGTGTGTGTGTGTGTGTCTCATATTTGAATCTAGCTCTCCCTATTCAGAACATCCATACTGTTCACTGAGCAGCAGGGACATAGAAGAGGCATAGAAACCCTCTATTTCCATAACAGTGTAGGCAGGGGAAGAAGAGGATTCTAGGAGTTCTCTTGCAGGGGTGGTGGTCTAGCAGAGGACTAGATCACACACTATTTGAAGTGAAACCCAAAGATGTAATCATAAAATGATAACAAATGAAATTGGATAGTGATCATTTTTTAATACGTTGTGAGGCTTGGGGAGCCCTGCAGGGGTGTCCCCAGGGCTCCCCATACACTCCAGAGGCCAGCGCTATGAGGGGTAAGTGTAAAATAAGCCCCTTTGGCCAGGACAGCAGCACAATCCTGGGGAATCACTTTGCTGCCTTTGCCCCACCCCTGCAAGGACTTGCATGGCTCCCAACTTCCTGGTATGAGTTTGGGAACCACTGCTCTAAGTCTTCACATTTTCAATGATTATATGGTCATTGTCTAAACCTATTTTAAACTAAATGAATGTAACACAATTGCTGTCATTCATGTCATTGAATGTCATGTCAGTGCTGTCAAAAAGAAATGAAAATCATGATAGTATGGAAGATGATGACCATTATAATGATGACAAAATGTCTTGTGTCAAGCATGCATTATAAACTCTACAAGTATATGACCTCATTAATTCATGCAGAGTGAAGAAACAAGGAATTAATGTATCAAGCTTTGAAACATAGAAACTCTATTTTTAGCACACTAAAATTATAACTCATTGCGGGCTCAATCCTGAGCCTTCCAGCACAGCAGGCATGAGCGTACTCCCACGCAGGTGTCACAAATGGCGCTGGTGTCCAGCATAGGTGGTAAGAGTTTACCACCTGCGCTGCTATAGCGCCAGAGCTCAGAGGCAGTGACATAGCTACAACGGCCAGTAAGTGAACAGGCTGCTGGCT
Source organism: Lerista edwardsae (assembly GCA_029204185.1). Classification (NCBI taxonomy): domain Eukaryota; kingdom Metazoa; phylum Chordata; class Lepidosauria; order Squamata; family Scincidae; genus Lerista; species Lerista edwardsae. Next base: position 13,182,633 of record JAJKFI010000031.1, read on the forward strand.
GGGAGCCAATTCTGGGTGGGGCAAGAGGGTGGATCTGGGTGGAACCCATGGCTACTTTCACCACCGGATCCAGACCACCATGTTGGGCCATGTGGCCTGACATGGAGGCCCTTGCCTCTGGGTTGGCATTAGTGGATCTCTGGGCTTACCAGGGGAAGGGGATGAACTTCCCCTTCTCCCAAGGTACCTCCAGTGGTTGCCTGGCTACTGTTGCAGCCGGGCCGCTCAGGATTGGGCTGCCTATCACCAAAAGTAAATTTTGTTATAAGAGAATGAATTACTATTATCAATACTATCACTTCTGATTTATTTTACAGAGTGATGACAGTAAAATATCGGTTAGAGATCGATTTAATGCAAGGCAATTCATGTCATGGTTACAGGATGTAGATGATAAATTTGACAAATTAAAGGTATGTATCTGTTGAATCTTTCTAAAAATTCTTTTTAATAAGAAAATTGCAACACATCATTGAATTCCTGTTGGATTCCCCTGATCCTTGAACCATAACAAATTCAAACTTAAATAGATTTATATGCCTCAATCCAGAAGTTTCTTGGTGTGTGCACATGTGACACTCCAGCCCAAGGTTCAGTGTATTCCAAGGGTAAGCTCTGTGATCACATGCCCATTTTATCTGCAATCTGTGAAACTGCCTGCCTCTGAATATTGCATTGAATGGCAAAGCTCATGCTTGCTGTCCCAGGTCAAATGTTCAACTATTCTATAGGTAAATATATCAGTGAGTCGCATCCGTGGGTTTCTACCCACACGAAATTTGCCACCACACTTTCATGACAAATGCTACACTGGCTCCTCCTCCTGTACTATCAATCATCCTTTGGCAGACTTCCTGTTTCCCAGCAGCATTTGGCCACCAAAAAGGGTGGGAATTGCCCATGAGGCTTTGACGCAACTTTCACAGGGGAGGTTCCCCCTCCATTCTGAAGTTCTCTTCCTGCACACCACTTTGTATGCAAAGAGAATTCTTGCACCAGATCACTCTATCTAATCATGCAATGGTTTGTGTCCTTGGATCAAATTGGGGCAATTCAACTTGCAGTTTATTGTAGTGGAGGATGACAAGCTGACCAGGATTGCGGGGGCAGAGGACGACTGAGATCAACGTGCTCCTGGTGTGGCCATGGGATGCTGGAGCAACTGAGCCCCCCGCTTGCTGCTTCTAGCATTTCTCTCCCCCCCCTTACACTCCCTTTTCTGACAAAGGTATATATATGCACGCCCATTTCTTCTCAGAGCATTCTTGGGTCTCTAGCTTCTTTGGTGTTTGTCTCCAATTTTGGTGGTCCTGGCCTGAAAAGCCACTGACTGAGGTCAGAAGTGGGCAGTTTAGGTGAACTTTTGGGAGGGGGCTCCAATGTAGTAAGAGTTCAAGGCACTGGGGACCACAGAGTACAGATAATTCTTTTCGTGCATACAGAAGCATTCTAATCCACCTTCGTTTGGATCCTGTAATTGGCTTCTGTTGCAAGCTGCGGTATAGAGTGAAATATTTTTGTGTAGGACTAAGCAAAGTAAACTGTTCACAATATATCTGCCTTTTTTCTTAAAGCAAGAAAAAAGCCTGGAAGCCTGGGGATAAAAGAGGTATCCACTTTCACATGCTTGGAAGATGATACATTAAATGTAGTTTTAGAAAATGTTTAATTGACTCTGTGCACTTAAAAAAATTGAAAATATTAATACAATTGAAAATTAACATTCATTTGTACTAGTTTTTTCCATTTTGAATTCAAATCTTCAAGAATTGGTAGGCTTGGGCATCCCAGAATAGGTAAAAAGTCTCAAGGGCCTGACAAAATCATTTCATTAGTCTGATTGGCCTGTGGACTGTCAAACTGACCACCTGTGCTTTAGGATACAATACAGTGTTCACCTTGAAAAGTTGAGAATAACTGAATACTCATCTGTTTTATTTTGAAATAGACATGCCTTTTGATGAGGCAGCAACATGAAGCAGCAGCTTTAAACGCTGTACAGAGACTGGAATGGCAGCTTAAACTCCAAGAACTCGATCCTGCAACTTATAAATCCATCAGCATTTATGAAATTCAGGAATTCTATGTCCCTCTTGTGGATGTTAATGATGACTTTGAATTAACACCTATATGACAACTAGTGTATCCTGGCTGTCACAGCTTAAGATTGTGGTGCATAAATGTAATTGTTTTAAAATATAGCACTAATGTGGGATACTGCCTTTTACAGTACTCCATATATTTCTTCAGAAATGCTTCATAAAATATCAATATTGTAAATGCACATGCCATTTAGAAATAAATGGTATTTATTTTAGATTCTAGGCCCAGAAACTATCTTCCCAACTAATCTATTTATGTACAACAGCCTTTCATTGACGATTTAACAGCGCTGGCAGCTGTTATAAGAGGGCCACTAAAACACTTGTTATTTAAAGTTCACTGATTTTTATTATTAAACTCCAACAGAAAAACAACAAACCTGTGGAAGAAATAAGTATGTGGGAAGTGAGAGTCTATTCATCTTATATAATTTATAGGTTAGCTGTACAGTTTTTATTTTGAAAAAGATGTAATATTGTTTTCATTTTTTAAATAACTTATTTTATACATATTGTTCAAATGTAAATATTCTTGTATTTAATGTTCAACTCTGTACACAAAAATAGATATTTTAATTGTAAAACTTGTTTTGTCTAATGTTTTATTGGACCAAAGTTGTTGTTTTTTATGTGTAGTTTGTTGGCAATTTTTTTTTAAAGGCATGTGTTGATTTAGCTGCTTGTTTCATCACCATAACTGTAAAGATTTGTCACTGAGCAGTGAAGCATGCTAGCTCAGTTCAAGTTTTTCCTTAGTGTGTGGTACCTAAGTGATTGCAACATGTGGTCCTCCAATCCACCAAGCACTGCTTCTGTACAACCTTCATTTGTTCCGAAGAATTTGCATGAGTGCCCATTTCCATGTAGTTTGCAGCAGTGCTTAATGGATTGCACCTCGACTTCCTAAAGCCATTTCCTATTGCTGTGCTGCTGTAATGCTATGCCTGTGACTTTCTGTGCTGGGAGTATTTTGTTTAAAATCTTAGATTATAAACTTGCTCTTACATGGTGGTCTCAAAACAAGCCTATTCTTTCTCTCTTCTTTCAAATGCCTCTTGGTGAAAAATTCTTAAATTGTACATGTCTATTTTAATAATTACCTATTGAAGCATATGTAAATAGCTGTAAATACAATGTTTAATAAATTCTATTGGTCATGCTAACAAATGGTTGAATCCTCGTGATGGTGAAATTTTCATTCAACGTTTTATACAATTTGACAACAATAAATCTTTGAAAGTTCCATGATAAGATTGTATTTGTATATTCTGAAATGTTTTGATACTTTGCAAAGAAGTTAATAGGATTATCTTATACCCGTAAAACACCTGCCATAAGAGTGGGGAGTGTATAGAACTGTGGGTAGTGATCATGCAATGGTTTGGGTGGATTCTGTTCAGATCTTCACTCAGCCATGAAGATCTCTGAATAACTTCATTTCAGTCATTAGCTCTCAGGCTTACCTTTCACAGATATATTCTGAACCTAATATGAGGAAAGGGAGAATGGTCCATCCACCCAGGGATGGCATGTGCATCTACACCACCTGAATCCCTCCCCCCCCCCATGCTGCCTCTGTGAGTTTGTGTACCTCTTGATGAATGAAGGGGGAGGGTGGGCAGGCAGGCAGGCAGGCTAACAGAAGGATTGCCCCATCCCCTCTTCTCTTTACTTACAGCACAGCATACATTTTTCCTGCTCTGTACAACTGCTGTTTGAAATGAACAGGAGCAGTAGATGCTGAGAACCCAGCATCCCTTGCTCATGCTTATTGCGAACAGAAGCAGCACAGAGCAGGAAGGCTGCACAACACATTGTATGCAAAGGGAATAAAAAGGGGATGGACTCCAAATAGCTTCTTCCTGCCTACTTAATGCTTTGTTAAGTAGTAGGGAGAGGTAATTTGTAGCTGCTGCTGTTTTAAAGGGGACTACTGCTGTTGCTGTGATCCCAGCAAGTTGGGAGAGTACTGTGTAAGAACACCCAGTACAGCAGCAGCTTGGAGAGGGTGATGGAGATAAGCTAGGAGCTTGTCCATTCCCTGCCCCTCCAAGGGTGTCTCTCCATGTGATCATTTCAGGTTACCTCATGGCAGGGCTGTCGCTACATTCACCTGGAGTTATTTTAGGAAGGTGGAATACCCATATGCTTGTTGAAGACTGCAGAACTCTCTGAAGATAATGTGTTGCTCTCCATTTGATGTCCTTATCATGAGCAATGAATACACCGGTCGCTGGCATTGTGGCCTTTTTGAGAGGGGCAGGAGGAGGGTGGGATTGGTGGTAACATTTGCCACTGATTCTGACCTCCATGTAGGGCAGCATGGCCCTACATGGAGGCCCTCACCTCCATACTGGCTAAATAGGCAGTGCAGAGGCAAGTAGACCCATCACTCGTGCTGTGCCCTTATCCTGGAGGAAGGGGATAAACATCCCCTTCCTCCAGGAAGCCTCCAGCATCAGCCTGTCACCTGATGGATGCTGTTGTGAGTGGTAGGGCAGCTTAGGATTGGGCTGTTAGTCTAGCATCCTGTTTTTAACACTGACCAGTCAGATACCTTTGGAAGCCTACAAACAAGACATGAAAGAAAGAAACCTTCCCATGGTACGTCTGAAGCATCTGCTATTCAGAGGTATACTTTTGAGGGATCCTGTTCTTGTATATCCTTATCTGATGTCTTCTATTTTAATTGACTATAAATGGACTTGATTGGAAGGGAAGATGACATAGAAATATAAATAATTATTAGCTGGCAATAGCTGTTGATTGCCTTGTCATTAAAAAGCTTCTGATAGGTCAAAAGGCTGTGATCAGAAAACCTATCATCACTGTCCATTCCCAGCTTCGGCCATGGTTTTTTGAAACATAAGAATGCCAAGTTCTTTTTTTATTTCTGAAGGTTTGATGTCTGATACATGAGTGTATCAAGTATAGAGCACATGACAGTGCATTGTTATTCAAACTGTGGGCCGGAACCTACTTAGTGGGGCCTGACCTGATGTCAGGTAGGTCGCAGAAAGCTGGGAGCAGCCATCTTGAAACAGCAGACCTTATTCTTGTTATGTTTTTACATAAAATGTGAGTTTTAACAATTGGAATTTTCAAGTGAGGGTTTTTAAATTTTGTTTTTAGTTCAGTGTTTTTCTGTACATCATATGTTGTCCTAATTTTGCTTTCTGTCAGGGATGTTTCATGGTTGTGCAAGTGCTGCAGTCCAAGAATGCCAATTTGCATTTCAGGAGTGTCATCTTATTATGTTACAATGGAAGCACTTCCTGCTTGATTATTTCACTTTCTGCCACAACATCACTTCCAGGTTAATGACATCACTTCCAGTGGGTTCCAACATGAGTGCCATTTTAAAAAATGGGTCCCGGTCTAAAAAGTTTGAATACCACTGACCTAGTGAATAGGCTGCCCACCTCCCCCAATTGAATAATTCAATTCCCAAATGGTGATATGTCAAAAACATTTTGAATTCCAAGTACGTAATGTTTCCTGAAGAAATGTGTCATATTCCTGAACTGTGGGTCAGGACCCACGAGGTGGATAATGAGTCAAGTTTCAGGTTTCAGGTGTCAAGTTTCAGGGTCATGTAGCAACTAGTGCAGCCATAATTGAAAAAAAATGGGATGATGGGACAGTGGAAAGGGGGAAGGGCTTGAGTCAAGATTATAAATAGTTTTTTTCTGATTCACTTTGCTGTTGGAAAATGGCTGAGAACCCAATTATCAGGAAAGCAGCAGGCTCTGGTGTCACAATGATGTCACTTCCAGACATGACATCAGTTCTGGTGGGTTCCAGGCTGATTGTCATTCTAAAAAGTGGACGCTGGTGCTAAAGAGCTTGAGAACCACTGTTCTAGAGCTATTAGGGCACAGGAAAGATAAATTTAATAATTTCAGTTTCTGTATTGGGTGGATTCCTAAACCCCATTTATACTTGCCTGATGCTGTTTAATTTTGCTAAGACATTTTGGTCTAGATGATAAACACAGTTTGTGATCAAGTAAATACTTGATCTAGTAAATTCTAGATTTTCCTGGATATGCACTTATATGTAATCATTGATCTAATAGTGCAGTGACTTGGAACTGGCTAAATATGCCATTGTTGCTGAATCACTTGCAAATGCTCATCACAACATTATGAAATTGAGCATATACTTGGAGTGGAAAGGTTCCTAGAAAATCCAACACAGATTGAATATTAGAACAATGAATGTCGTAGAAATGAGAAGCTAAATTAAAAAAAATTGAAGGGGAAAGTCAGGAAGGTAATATTCCTTCAGGAAACATTACATACATGGTGCCATCGGACTCTCTGAACTCCCAGGCCCCGCCCCTGCATACACTGAGCACAGTCCTAATATCTGAGTAGGACTTTGGGAACCACTGTTCTAGAACATTACAATTGAAATGGTCCTGGGAGGTCATCTAGCTTAGCTTCCTGCTCAGTACAGACAACTGTCACAGCACCCCTGACGTTTGGCCAGCTTCTACTTGAAAACCTGCAATGCAAAAGAGCCTATTACTACACAAGGCAGACTGTTCCAGTGCAGAGCCAATGGATCTGAAATGATATAATGAGGACATTGTTAGGATCACCTCTACGTTGGGCATGAAATATCAGCCCCCAATGAAATATACTGATTGTGCAAGTGGATGTTTGCACCCTGGTAGTTTTGCCAGTACTACCTATCCTCCTAAAGTGGCTAAAGAAGCTTGGGAGAAGTCGCATTCAGTGCCATTTCCCTCAAGAAGGCTCAGGAAGAAGGTTATTGTTTTCTTGGAGCATATGCTCCATATTGGAGCATGTCTCAGTCAACAAAACTGTAGCCCATTCAGCTTCCACAAATTCTGAAGCTAGGAAGTTATATAAATTTTCTTCATCATTGCATCTAACAGCTGCCATGAATATCAAAATCACCAATTTCTTACAAGTCCAGAAAAAACCATGAGTTCCTTATGATCCCCAGCAATGACTCATGACTAGAGGCAGTCTAAAATCATTTTTGTGGATGGCAGTGTTATCCTGAAAAAAAAGGGTCGAAAACAATATGTTTTATTCCAAATCAATTTTTTAATAAATTTTAAAGTATTTTTATTTTCACTGTCATATAGGTGCTATGTATGTGTTTTTATGCCTATGGCTGTCAGCAGGCATAGCCATAGCAATAAAACAGACATAAAACACCCCTCCCTCCAAAAGGATAACTATTAAACTTACAGGAGCTATTTGCATGAACAACTAGAATGAACCTAATGCTGCCATACACAAACAAATTAAAACACTGCCAAATTAAACATTAAGAAGATTTGCTATGAATTGCTATGAGGAAAAATAGATTTTAAAGTGCAAAGAAAAAAACATACCAATAGAACAACAAACCATTAAAACATTTGCTTATTCATGAGTAAACACAAACATGTAGCTCAGTTTTGCTTTCCATGGGGTTCAATACATTTATCAGCTTAGAGGACTTCGTTCTTAAGGGGGGCCTGCATTCATCAGTTCGGGGCCATTCTAGTGGTGTTGCATTCCGCTCGGCCTGTCCTTTCCAATGCACAATCACCTACTTGTGAGTACATGTGCAGTGTGAGTCATTTTTTTAATTTTTATTCATAAACAATACATACAAATCAACAAACAAGAAACCATACAAGTAAACAAACACAAAAGCTGCAAGATACCATGCACCATGTTTACATAATACCTCGTTCTAAATGTTCTTGACCTAGTTTTCATTCAATTCAACCTCTAATATTTTTCTACTTATAGTACACAGTAAGTTCTACATTTTCTTAAAACAAAGAAAAAAAGTTTAAATGCCCTGTTTCATTTTCTGTATATTCATTTTCATCCACGCATTATGCCTGGATGCAGTGTGACTCATTTTTGCTTTCCATAGGGCTGCATGCATTTGCCTTGACAGCTTTTGAGCATGCTCAGAACTCTAGTTAATTAAAACCATGAAGGTAGAATGACTGGAGTCCGCATCTCTGTCGAATTTATAGGAACCTAGTGAAGCCAGGAGGCGGGCTTAGCAGCCATGTTGGTTGACTCAAAACAATCCTTATTCCAAACATTTCAGATTGCTTTTCTCGTACTGTTTAGGACTGAATAAAAATAAAAACTTACGAAAATAAAAACATGTGATCATGTAGAAACATCATTGGTAACCTAATTATGATTTAATATGCAATTACAAGGTTTAATTCCGCATAATTATATTACTGAACATACCGGACGAAATGCTACTTGCTGTCTATTTAAACTCGGATTGCACTGTTTTGACAGACTTATTTTTTGAAATCTACACAAGCAAAAATAAAATGGCCATGCCCCATAAAAAGAATGTCTGTTAATGTTCAGAATTTCATAAGTATTACAGTAGGAAAATTACATTAAAATCTCTTCCTGACACAAGTAGTTGTCAATATGAGAGGAATTTTTTTTTACTTCTAGACTACGAAGAGTATTTTTGAAAACTTCTACACTCACCCCCCCCAAAAAAAATTCTGTTAATGTCCAGAAGTTCGAAAATATTACCGTAGAAAATGGAAGGCGGGAAAAAAAGTGTAAACGAGAAGGGGGAAAAACGGAGGGGGGAAATATTTTTTTTCTTACCTTCTACACCATTAACAGAAAATGGGTGTCAGAAATGGTGAATAAGACTGCTAGGAACAACAAGGAATTACACAGCTTCAAAAAAAAAAAGGCACTCACTGTTTCAATTAACGGTAGTTTTATTGAACTGATGTAATGTGAATACATGAATCTTTCCGTGGAAATTAAATCCCATTTTTCGTTCAGCGATTCGCACACCCGTATGCGGAACACGCAGGCATGCTTAAAGAGGTTGAAATTAACTTTTACACGCGTGCAGGGAGATTTTTATTCATGAATTCGCGGCAATCCTCCTTTGCGGCGATGATCTGCGTCAGCCATATTTGTTGACCCGGAAGCTTCCAAAAAATGACATCATGCAGACTCCAGTCAATCTAACCTTCTTGATTAAAACAGCAGAGCTCTGTGTTGAGGTTTGGAAACACAGTGCTTAGCAAGAGCCACAGATGCTCAGCAGCCAGTTCAATGGCTAAATGTTGGGCTATTTAATTAACTGGGCTGGATATTGCATTTTATGGTTTTATAAACTCAATTTTGTAATTTTTGTGATATTTTGTTTTTTCCATTTTAGACTGACTCATTGCTCATGACTCATTGCTGATTCTGGGAACCCATGTCTCAAGTCATGGCCGAGTCATTGACATGCATGACGAGTGGACATGACAGGAGTCATTCTGATTAGAGTCACGTGACTTACATTCCTATCCCTAGGAGGAGGATTCCTCTTTTTATCCTTTTTTTTAGTCATTCTTAGGGGGTTGGTTGGTTAAAAATGCATAACAACACAAAAACACCACCTTTATATGTTAAAATATCAGAATAAAAACAGAAAATACAGCATTTTGGTTAAGATACTTTCCAGAAATTAAAAGGGATTACTTTTTCCAATTAGAAATAATCCTGTGGCTGCATCTGCTGACACTCTATCACCTACCTAGTATACTTTTAAAACAGTAAAAATTAGCACTTGGAATAATTTAGAATAAAAACATATAACACCCCTTTCTGCCTTTCAAATCACGAAACTTGTGAAAAAAATACCATTTTCAAACACCCCTACTAATGGTTTAGATTGTTTTACTTAGTGCTGCTTTTATGGTTTTTATCTTGCTGCTGTTAACAGCCCAATCCTAACTAGGGATGGAATAGGCAGACAGGGTAGCCTGTTAGGAGCCTTGTTAGGAGGTGGCTGTGGTGCAACTCAGAGTAAGGGGACGTTTGTCCCCTTACCCCAGGTAAAGCCCCAGACACCCCATGTGCAACTCAGATCTGCGTCAGTGAAATGGCTGGCGCAAATTCAAGTGGCACATGTAGGGCCAACAAAGATGGGGATCTGGCCTAAATGCCTCAGCTGTATAGTGGCCTGAGCTACTGAAGTCTTCCGCCTCTGCTTCCTAAATATTGCCATTTTTTAACATCAGATTTGTGTCCATTTATTCTTCTGCAGAAAGATTGATTAGTGAAAAGATTGATTTGTCTCTTGTATGTAGAGAGCAGTAGGGCACTGTTAACAGATGATAGTATATATTACCTCAGAGAATGAGGAAGTGATGGTGCCTCTGAGAGAAGAGTAATGTTGCCTGAATGGATATGGGGACAGAGTTGGCATCTGGGTTTGTTGCAGGGTCTGGTGGTCCCTATATTTGGGTTGTTATGTAGACTGAAAACTGATAGCTTTTTTTAAGTTGGGGAGATGCCTGTAAACAAGGATAGGTCTAGCAATGGGAGGGAAGTATAATTGTCCAGGATAGGCTGCATTAATGCTGTTGATGATTAGCTGAAATTGGTTGTTTTTAAGGTGGGCGCTGCAGGTGACAACCAATGGTGTTTGCAAAAGGTGCTGAAGGAGACAAAAAAGCTTAGGACTGCAATCCTAGTATACTCACTTACCTGGGAATAACTGAAGTCAGCAGATACCCAGAGGATTGTATTGTTAGTGTGCGAGGTGTGCATTTTTGAGTTCTGAGACATCCTGCTTCCTTTGTGCCATCCAGTATATGGCGAGATGTAGGAGCAGAAGGCAACATTTGACTTCGTCTAGATGAAAACCAACATCGTGAGCCAGCCCTTGGGGAAGGGGAAGTATGTATAGTACAGTAGCCGTGAGGTTCATTACATCGCACCAGGGGTCCCACTGCAGTCCTTGAAAACCATTCTTGGATCTATATGGAAGAAGAGCACCTTGCTTTCCAGGCCTCCCCGACCTTTTAATTCCGCTGAGCTGAGGCCAAAAGGTACCTATGAAGTTAGTTGGGAGTTTGCCTTGCCGTCGATGCCGAGTGGGCAGGACGTTCCCTCAGCACCTTCCCCCTCCCCCCCTTTCCCGCCCTAAAATATTAAAATACAGTATGCATTGCAAAGCCTGGGAAAGCCGACCGCGCAGGCGAGCCCTTCAGGCGCCTTGAGAGGTGTATGTGTGCGCGCGCGCCTGTGCGACGAAGCCAAGAAGGCGGCGGCGAGCTGGCCATCCTTTTCCCGTCTCCCCCCGACAGCCGGAGCAGGGTGGAAGGCAGGGACCCGGGCCTGTCCCCTGAAGGTGCCTCGGAGGCTGCTCGCCGCCGGGGCCTGCGTGAGCGCCGCCGCCGCTGAGGAAAAGGCGCGGGTTGAAGTCCCACCGCCAGGGCAGAGTAAGAGGGCGCCCGTCTGGGGGAAACTTGAGGGCGCCGCGGGCCTCTGTAGCGACTGGGGGGAAGGAGCGGGGAGGGCGCGCTAGTTGCCCTGGCAAAGGCGCGGGGGACGAGGGAGGGGCGTACCTAAAGGGTCCCGCTTCAGGTGATGAAGGGGCTGGAGACGGGAGGGGAACGGCGGGAAACAGGGAGGCGAAGCGCGCGTCTCCTTTCCACGTTCTGGTTTCAGGGCTGAGGGAAGCGGGAGTTCTGCTTTAGGAGAACGCGGCTGCAGTCCTAATCCACATTTACCAGGGAGTAAGTCCCCTTCACTGTAATGGGACTTACTTCTGAGTAGACGCGGCTAGGCTTGGGTTCACGGTGTGTCGCCCTACGGCGGGCGAGCACCTTCGCTTCGGAGCCAGGCTGGCCGACTGGCCCTCCATCTCCGCGGCTGTGCTCTGGCGATCCCTCCCCCACGTCTTCTACTGCTTCACGTTAACGAGCGGCCGCAGCTCCTCGGGAGGGACTGTTTGCTGTAGCGGCAGCAGAGCCCTTCGCTCCTGTCCCTTCTTCAGTCCCCTTCGCTCCTCCATTCACGCGCACCCCGCTGAGTCGCCTGTAGCCGACGCCAACGGGGGGGGGGGCTGCTCTCGCCTGTCTTGGCTCTCTTTTGGCCCAAGCACCGGCCTTGTCCCTGCAAGGGGTTTTGGTTTATTCGTTTTTTAAAGGGAAAAAAACCCGCACCCGCGAAGTTTCCTTCAGCCAAATGAAGATTTAATGAGAAAGGAGCAAAAGGGGCGTAGTGTGAACTTTCAGCATATAAGTTTAAGTCCTGTTCACGTATTCTATTTGGCGATGGGAAGATAACGTAAGTGACTTCTGAAAAAGTACTCTTGGTTCCAGACAGCATCTGCTTACTCGTGGTGGTATGAAGTTTAAAACACTGATTCAAATGACTACTATACATGAATTTCCAGCCATTTATAATAGTGCTTTTAGCTTGTTGTTTTGTTGCCTAAGAGACTTTCAGGGCCCCCATCAGAAAGTTTAGAAGAAGTTTAGAAGTTTCAAGAGAACTGGAGTTGGACCAGACCATCTGCAAGGAAGTAGTGTGTGAGAGGCCAAGTGGGTTGGGCAAAATGGAACACAATCTTGCAGGTGGTTGTTAGCTAAAATGATCATCTGGTGTGTTTCTCTGAATCCTAGATTGCTAGGATCCTAGAAATCAGGAGAGAGATTTGGGAGGCATTAAGTAGCCCATCTAGGACTTTATTAAGTGATAGGCCTCCTCCATCTGGAAGCCCCTGTTTGAGCCCCTGTTTAGGAATTGATACTTTGCCCATTTCAGGAATGCATCAAATCAGCTAGCAAATATAAATTGGAGCAGAGGATATTGGTGTATTCACTAGGGAAGGACCTTACCAATCAGGAAGTGTGCCAGTGCTCTGTTTTTAGATTTTGCCTCTAGTTTTGAGACCCAGTACCTTGGAATGATTTGACTGAGTTCATAGTATAACTAAATAAGAGAAAATGGGCATTGTGCAAAGTCACTGTATTTGCAAATGTTCATTCACGCATGGCACCCATCCAGTTCAAAATCCTTGTCTGTAATCATTTAATATATCAAGACAGCTGGTGTTGAAACAGTTCAGGGCTGTGTTAAAACATGTTCTCATTTATTTATATGTCAGAGAAAGACAAATCTTTGCACCACCTTCCTATTAGGCTTTTCTTCTTCTGTTCCTCCTCAAAATATATTTGGAAGGCATATTGTGTCTATCTTGACTATTGCCAATTTCTCACTAAAATGATCACACCTGTCTTGATTAAAAAGTAAACATTTTGAACTTTACATAAATTTAAAGTCATTTTTATTACATTGTTTCCCTGCCCCCCAGGAGTTCAAGATGGCATACAAGGTTATCCCTCCTATTTTATCTTTCCAGTAATTCTGTAAAGTAGATTAGACAGAGAGATAGTGTCTGACCCAAGATCGCTTGTGAGCTACATAAATAAACAAGGATTTGAACCCACATCTCCCCAGTCTGTACACTATACCATTCAACTACACTACACCATATTGGCTCTACTAAGAAGTTGGCTGGCCTTTACTTATACCAGGGGTCCTGTTTTTGCCCTGTATAGTGCTGGACTGAGTGTAGAAAACCTACAGAAATATGAACAAAATTGTCTTAGAAGAATTATTTTGTAAAGATGACAGTAATTTAACAAATGTGGACTCGGCAAATGTGGACTCTTCAGTTACTGCTTTTTATTTCAGTTCTGTCTGGAAGTCCCAGCAATTTCCTGCAAGAAACATGAAGTTGTGGTACTTTACACTGCCAGCACTAATTGGCCTGCTGATTGTTTTCTGGATCCCATCATCAATGTGCTGCAACAAGGCACTCTGTGCTAGTGATGTTAGCAAATGCTTAATACAGGTATGAGAGAATATATGTCAAAGTTTTACGGGTGTCATATGCGAATAGGAAAACATATCCAGCAACTTGGCTCTTATAGCATTCATTGGTATGAATAAATCTGAAATAAGTTGAATAAATATGAATTTTTTCAGTTCATATGTAGAAGAGTTTAGGAACCTTAATTTTATCTCTGCCCTTGTAAGTTCAAACTGACTAGTACAATATAACAATGGTCTTCAACCTTTTTTGTGCCATAACCCCAATAATAAATATATAAAGTATGAGACTGGTGACCTATGGTCGATCATGCCCCCCTCTTGGGACCTTATTTGCCCACCCCGCCCTTGTCACCACCCACTCCCCTGTCCCTTGTAATGCCCTCCTAGCCCTGTTCACTGATTTGGTTAAAGACAAAAGGTATTTGCTTAACTTGATGTGTTTCATGCTGTTCTCTGTCCAGCATATTACCCAGTATCTGGGCTGTAGCCTAACATCCTCAAGTGCCTGCTAAGTTTGTTAAACATTATTACTAAAATAAAGTGTCAGTCCTATTCCATTTGTTGGTCTCATTTCACTTCTGCTTCACTTCAGTGTCTGTACACTGCTTGTTTTTAACAAGTTTTAAAGGTAATTTGGCAGCATGAGAGTTTGATCAAGACCGTGATGCTGAGAAATAAGAGCAATAATGTTACGTTAGTGACACATTTGTTTTTCTTTGTACTATGTTTGGAAAGTGCTACTAAGAATAACATAAAGAATTTCCATGTTCATACAAGTTTATATATATAAACTTGCTTGGCTTATGACAGAAAACATCAGCTTAATTATGCCAGATTTTGCAGACGCACCCTGGGATCTGAAAATGGAGATCATGCATGTGTTTATTACAGCTGGCAGTCAGTCAGTATAAATACATAAAGTTCCTGCATCTGAAACATAGTTAACTCCTTTGTGGATGATGCATCATCCACAGAAATATTGACAGGAAGAGGAGAAAAAAGGTACAATTATGTCAATAAAAGAAGATGACATTTGCCCTCCATATAGAGAACAGATGTGTTTATATAAACCTGTCTTATGATCTCATTACGAGTCATGCTAGTATGTTTTATAAAAATTGTAGTATAAGCAAAGGGGGAAGAGTAGATCTGAGTTGCAATATTATACAAAAGCCTACCCACAAAAGCATGCAATTCAAAAAGCGAATGTTGCTTAAACCATTTGTACCAGAAGCCTACAAAGATTACAAAATGCTGATGCATTAAGGAATGATTAATAATCTTTACAGAGTGCAGAGACAATTGTTGCAGTGAGAATCTTTGTAAATATAGTGATGCTGCAACAAACAGTAAGACATGTTTTCTCTGATACTTTTTTTCACCCATAGAGATACAAGGCATTGCATGTATTGTGCTACTTCTTACAGAATGCAGGAGGGTGATCCATGTAAATATTTATATTATCAGCTCTGTTGCAGATGTGAATGAGATCAACAATTCTAGAGACATGTTTCATTTGTACAATCTTGCTGAATAGATATTTTTAATATCCTGTTTGTCATTTCGTCTTTTCTAGGCTGTTTGATTTTCATAAAATTCTTGGCAGTGTGCATGACAACTCATTGACAGTGTTCATGTGTGTGTACTGCAGGCAGAAAATCATAGCTATAAAATTTTCTTGTATGAAATGTATCCATATATTTAATTGATGTCTTAAAAGTGTGGGAATACATCTAAACAATAATGTGTGAGAGTTTAATAGGAAATTTAGTCCAAGTTATTGTGCTCCCAAACATAGAAGAGTCTGTGATGGAAGCAGCACAGTCAAAAGTTGTTGTTCATTTCAAAGCAAATGGTACTTGTACTGTTTTTTTAAAAAATGATTCTGAATAATCTCTTTGAACGTGTGGTTATTTTTGCCATGTATGTAGGATACTTCTTAGCCAATATGTAGTATGATAGGTAAAATATTTAGAGCTAGGATGTTCCTGCATGTTCAATGCAGTCCTATCTGCATTGCATAGACTTCAGTGGGACAGTGGCATATGTAGGAGTGTGAAGGGGGGCAACTATTCTTCAGTGCCACCTGGCAGGGAGCGGCACCACAATCTCCTTCCCTGTTGCAACCCAGAGGGGCTTCGCATCACTCCCAGCAGCATCTGCCCCCTCCAAGTATTGGAGGAGCCATGCAGTGCTTGGATCGGAAGGGGCAGGTGCTGCTTTCAGTGGTGTGAAGCTGCTCTAATGGCCGTTGTGGGCTACCTCCTGCTTCCCCCCTTTTTAAAAGGGGAAAGAAAGGAGGAGGCAGGCCAGAACCCTGCCAATGCAGGAAGTAATTGCGGTGACATCACCTCAGTTATTCTGGGGGGGGGGGGGCAGGGGATGGCTGATTGGAGTTGGCCCCAGGGTGGCCAACCCCCCAGGACCACCACTGCAGTGGGACAACTGCTTACTTAGGGCCCAGTCCTATTCCCCCACACACACTGGCAACATGCTCACACTGCTGGTGTTGGGTGTAGTAAAAATGCTGTAAGGCTCTTGCCGGCAGCAAATAGTGCCAATCATCGCTGAGCTCAGTGCCGGGAGGATGCAGGACAGCAGCTCTGGGTGGTAAGTATTCCCGCCAGTTGATTGGGAGGCTTTTCAGGGTGGTGGGGAGTTGGCAGAACTGGGTGAAGTTGAGGGCAGAATGTGGGGAGGATCAGGTCCAGGAGGAGGTGGGCACAGTGGCGAATATTGCTGCTGAATCATATGCCTCCTCCCACACTTGAAGGCCTCTACATGGGTCTCCT
>JAJKFI010000031.1:13199586-13275260 GCA_029204185.1 Lerista edwardsae
AATCCAGTTGAGAGGGCTTTCGTTTGAATTCTTTTGATTTGATATGGTAAGTGCGCTGGTAAGGAACTGGACTACGCTGAAAGTTAGAGCAACTTCACACCGCTGAAAGCAGTGCCCGCTCCTTGCCAGTTCAACTTCATATATGATGCTATTCTGACAAGGGTTATTTGCAGGAAAGATTCAGGGCCCAATCCTAACTCCCCACATGGTGGTGCGGAGGCAGCAGCACAGTTTTGTTGTGTCCCACAGGGGAATTCTGGCTGCTACAGTCTCCTCCAGGTAAGGTGACATTTTTACCCTTGCCTTGGGGTAAGCCCTAACAGCCGCTGTGGGTCAGCTTGGACCTGCTGGATATTGCTGGTGCAAGTCTGCATTTGTTTGTGAAGGCGGATCAGATCCAGGGTTAGGATTCAGTGGCTGCCGCTGCCACCAAACCCACCCCCTCTTGGGCCTGATCCATCCTCCTCCCCACACATCCTGTTCCACCCTCTCCTGCCCCATTCCACATCCTTCATTGGCTTATCTGTGCCTGCAGCCCTGGGTCTTCATGGATCTGTCAGCTCAAGCTGTTGGTGCAGCAGCCAGCACCAACAGAACATTCCGCCACTAGAATGAGTTTGTGTATTGGCTATCAAAGATGGTGAATATTCAAAGGTTGCGATTTTTAAAAGACTATATTTTTCAATTCAAGCTTTTTTTGTTTTACGATTAATCATGCTATATAGTATATTGGAAAATATATAGTTTTCATCAGCATTCAAATGGTTTTTTGCATGTGAAATTATGATGAGCAATGTTAACAGATGTTGCCAATATCTTTAGGTCAGTGGTTCTCAGTCTTTTAGATTTTACAGCTGCGACCCACTTCATCACCTGCTGGAGCCACATGATGCTCCAGAATGCCTTGCACAACCCATAAAAAATTGGGTCACAACTCACTGTTTGAGAACTGCTGTTTTAGATCATTGCAGATGGAAAATAAATTTGTTTTTTTTTTCTCTGCACAGTCATTGAAAGATTCAGATAGTAAATCCTCTTTGAAACCGTTTTTCTGTCTCGATGTGGTTTTAATCAGTCATGGTTCATATTTACGTTTTTTCAGGCTTTAAGTATCTTTGTATTTGGAGAAAATGTATTCACTGTGTAGAATCCAAGCTCTCACCAGAGATATACTGAGCTCTGCACCATCATGGAATGGTTCCATTTAAGTTTCCTTAATGAATGATGAATAATTTTCCCTATCATACACCTATCAGTAAAAACAGCTTTCATTTCAGTTTTGGCCTATGCTTTACATTTGCTTTTTTAAAAAAATTGAACTTACCTTGTAGAAACATCTGACATATATGAATCATTTTGCAGTTCTGAAAAAAGTTCAGAAACCATTCATCAAGTAAATGAACAATTGTCCTAAAGGAATCAAATTCTCAATTTTATTATTATATGTGTAGCAGTGTTCTGCCAGTTTCCTTAACTTTCTCCGCTTTTAAAAAAGTTATTAAATAGTAAATTCTATTGAACTTTGTGTGTATCAATTTTTAAGCTGGATAGGGGTGGGATTGTGATCCTTAAGATCATATCTGACACTTTACACAGGTTTAAGAGTAGAGGGGTGTTTCATTTTAGTTGTGCTCTTAAATGCAGAATTCGAATATAATACCTTGTTTAAAGACTCTTATTTGTAAAATCATGTTAATATTTGAAAGGCTGTGCTGATGTATACAAGATTGATGGTTCATTTTGGGACCAAAACAAACGTCTGGTGATTTAAAGATTTGTAATTGTAGCTGTGAAGTATTTTCAAAACGGTCTACCTTGAGCAGTGTTTTGCACACAGGAAGCTCTAATGTGGTGCTATGTATGTTTCCAGGAGCTGTGTCAATGCCGACCTGGTGAAGGAAACTGTTCATGTTGTAAGGAGTGCATGCTTTGTCTAGGCACACTTTGGGATGAGTGCTGTGACTGTGTTGGTAAGTTTACATTTTATGATTTAATACTCTTTGGCACAGCTGATTCAGATAGTAGTCGTCACATTCTTGGCTGTTAAGTTCCATGCCAGGACCTCCACTGAAAGCTTAGAAGCAGGTTGATTTAATGTTGAATTTTGGTGTCTGTTTTAGTGTCTGGCTTGAGGAAATTGCTATTTTTAGAGCAGTTGCTGTTTCAGAAGTTGATTTTCTGAAGGAAAATGTTATGTGGGGAAAGAATTAACCTCTTTCTCCTGTGTACCTGGTTCTGCCTAGGATTGTGACCTAGTGTGCCCAGCCTTGAAAGAGTAGCTTAGAAGGATGCCTCTCGCACATACATTTCGCACATGCATTACACATATCTAGTTTGGCCCTTAGTTTGGTGGTTTTGAAATTAATTTCAGTTTGACGTGCTTAATGTGGCTTAAGTGTATTCTGTCATTTTCAATTGCTCTTACTTATTCAAATCCTTAACCTGAGTAATGTGTCACCATTATACTTTAAATCCAATCTTTAAAATAGAAAAATAAAATGTGAAGTTTTGAGCAAAAATAGTAAATGTGATCTGAAGTTTTGAGACTTTTCTTCATATATCCTGAAATTGCTTCATGTTAAATATTCAGGAATATTAAATATTCCTGAATCCATATAACATCTGAGGTAGCCACATATTAAAACAGTTTTTTAATGCCTTGTGAAACTATTATTGGCTTCATATTTCTGGCTTGTGTTTCTGTGTTGTATCCTTTGTGGGGGGGAAAGCTGTGGCAAACTAACTTTGCGTGTTATAGGGTAGGCCTGAGAGCACACCAGATACTTAACATGCACCAACTTCTGCTGTCAATCAGGCTCTTAGGATTGAAATAATAAAAAGGGATGGAAAGTCTGGATTTTGTTTGCTGATATTTTGGGTTTGCTAATGGTCCATTGTACATCGTACTTGTTCATAAACCCTATCTCATATTTGCAGTTTAAAGCATTTCATGAAGCTGTTGGGATAGCATGTGAGCTAAGCTACCCACTGTATACAGACAGTGTGGAAATGTTTGCCTCCACCCATAGTGCAAGTTTCTTGCTTTTTCAAATGCTTGTTGGTTTGCTCTCTCCTATTTTTACTAGATCTCTTGTTTAACTTATTTTCCTGCCTTGTACTTTTTGTACTCCTGTCACACTCAGTGACAATGGCAGCAGTTCTGTCCTTGTCCTACGAAAGGTTTTCATGAAAGTTAGTTTGCTGTGTGTGGGACTGGCTTAATCCTTCAGCTCACAGCTAACAGGTTGTGGGGCCTGGCCCAGACACAGTATAAACTACGAAACAAAGAGCCAACTGTGAGAAGCTGTGACCAGGGAAAAAGGGGCAGGACATGCTCAAGAATCCACAGAAAGAAAATGGCTACCAGCAGTTCGGAGGCTAAGTTTGCCACAACAAAATAAAACATTGAAAATTATCAACTGTGGCAATTTAAACTGGAAGTACTATATTCCAAAGAAAAATGTGTTTTCTGCAATGTGTTAAGCAAAGACAGACTGATAACCCTGCAGAATGGGACAGAAAAAATAAACGAGGCAAAAGCAATCATAACCATAACCTTGCTGCTGGAAGATGAACAACTCATTCATGTGTGAGAGGAAAAAAACGGCAAAAGGCATGTGGAATGCTCTCCAGAAAGTGCATGAAAGCTCAGTCATTAAAAGCAACGTGTTCTTGCTACAAAAGCTGTATAGGATGAGACTGGGCAAAGGGCAAGATATGCATGAATATGTAAATGCCACGTTAGAAATTGTAGAACAGCTATGTAGACTTGGAGATGAAAGACAACCATGTAGAGGCACTATTTCTGTGCAGTCTGCCAGAACCATCAGTGCCCTAGAGACCTAGAGTTCAGATCTTACAGTGGCATATTGTATATTAAAGGCCTGCTGGTGGATGAGGTCAGATGCAAAACGGAAATCAAGAGAGTTAAAAATCAAAGACACCCTCACAGCAGATGAGGTCACAAGGCAGAAACCAGAGAATGCTACGGGGAAGAAAACTGGACGTTTGAAAAAGGGCTGCTCAATCTAGTGAGCTAAACTGAGGAAACAAACACCAAAAGTGCCATGAGAAACAATTAAGGCAGCTGAAGGCCAGACTGCAGAGGATGGCAGAGGACGGTTGCTTGAAAGCCACCCAGGACAACACAGTGTATGGATCAATTTGGGGCAATGAGCCACATGACCATCAATCTGGAATTTTGCAGAGATTGGCCTTAAGGAACAAGATTTTCATAGCAAATGGAAAGAGCATAGCCACAGCGGGAATTGGCTACAGATTCTTCAGATGCAGAGTTTAATTGATGAGAACACACAGTATCCTCATGAAAGATGTCTTTTATGTATCAAACCTAGATGGAAGCTTTCTTTTGGTAAACCACCTTACTAACAATGGCCTCTGAGTGAAATCCCAATGTGAGATTAAGATGGGGACAGGGATTATAGTGAGTGGAATATAGTGAGATGAATGACCACATCTATAAACTTGAGCACCAGAGTGAACAAACTAGAAATATTCAGACAACAGAAAAAGTACATTCACCTATCATCCACACACCTAGGTCACAGCATTCAGAGCCTAAAACAACAGAGTTGTACATTAACATGTACAGCAGAAGGCTGTGGAAGACCGGCAAAAATTGTTCTTGCAAGCAAAAGTGGCTGAGTGCAATATGATGCAGGCAGAGGCTGAAATTGCCCTGAAGGAGAAGCTGAGAATAAGGCCGTGGCCCCTGGCAGAAGATGAGGTCTACCAGCTGCTGCAGGAAGAGTTAGTCTGGCACAGGCAGATCAAACCTCAAATTCAGGGACATAGGAAGCATCAGGCATCAGGTGCTCTGTTCACCTGAACAGAGGAATACCAAATGGCGGCTATGCTATATTGCCAGGGGAGAAAATGTACCAGACTCTTCGACCTGGAAAGGTATCTTAACTGTCTAAAAGTGAATCTAGAGGATTGAAGGAGGCAATGGGTGGAAACAAGATGGCTGTGGTACATTCATCAGAGGATACAGAGTGTGTGATAGGTTCACAAGCATGTCAAGAAGCCATCTAGATTCATAGGATGAACGTTGTGGACTACAACACATGCTGTTGGAAGATGGATTGTTGAAAGAGCAACAGCATGTGAGCTGGGTCACCCAGTGTATCTCTATGTATCTATCCTTCTTGTTAACATTATTGACTGTGTCCCTCTAGCATGCAGGCTGCATGCATCCCTGTTTTAGTGTTCAGTAAAAGGAAGACACAGATTTGCTTGCTGCCAGGATAAAGAAGCTTAACAAATGTAATTGGCATGAGGGGCCACAGAGGGCCACAGAGAACTACAAATAACTAGATCTGTGGATACAGAAGGGTGTGCCTCTATTTTGGATTTTTCATTCATACATTTATGCTCTAGGAAATTTCCTTTCCAAAAACTATAGTACTTAGTAAATTCCCTTAAGGGTGATAATCAGTATTTGATACTATTATTTTTAAATGTTGCTTTTTATGGGTGCATCATAAGTTTTTGTTTTTTATTTCTCTGTAGGTATGTGCAATCCTCGCAATTATAGTGACACACCTCCAACCTCCAAGAGTACTGTTGAGGAACTGCATGAGTCCATCCCTTCTCTTTTCCAGGCACTCACAGAAGGTGATACTCAGTTGAACTGGAATATTGTTTCCTTCCCTGTTGCAGAAGAGCTATCACATCATGAAAACCTAGTCTCAATTTTAGAAACGGTGAATCACCCCCAAAATCATAATATCTCTGTTCCAAACAACAATATCCACACATCTTATTCCAGTGACAAAGGTAAGCTTTTTAAAGACTCCTAGAATTATATTTGAGTTGGTGTTTTGAGAATGAGGGGATATAAAATGAATATTATAACAGGAAGAAAAGGCTATGGCACATCATTCTTTGTGTGTTCAGCTTTGCGTATTGGATTGCAGGAGCTGGAATTAAGCCCTACATGCTTGAATTCTTGACAGTGGCAACATAGGACACCTGGAATAGTATACTCATCTGTGCAAAGCTAGATGACCAACTAGAGACCCATGGGCAGTATCAGGCCAGTGTCATGACTTTATCCAGCCCTTAAAATCCAATATGAATACTCCACAAGGCTCAACTAACTACCTTTTTTCCTCAAAAGCGTGTGCATAGGGAGATACCAATTAATGGGAAGACAAACTTACAGATGGTGTGTGATAGTTCTCCGGCAGAATCTTTGGGGAGCTTAGATCCAAGAGGATCTTTAGACTGATCACATGGAAATTGTTCCACCGCAGTTTTATTTTGAATGATTCACAATTAAGCTTTTCTCAGCAGACTAAATACTCTTTTTACTCTTTCCATTTAGAACGCATGTGTACTGTGGTTTACTTTGATGACTGCTTGTCAATACATCAGTGCAAGCAATCTTGTGAATCTATGGGAGCATCCAAATACCGATGGTTTCACAATGCCTGTTGTGAGTGTATTGGACCAGAGTGTATTGACTATGGCAGTAAAACTGTAAGATGCATGAACTGCATGATTTGAAGCTGAAAAACTGAATCTCAGTATCATGGACACCAAAGTTATTTTTAATTGAAAAATATTGAACTTGGAAGTATTGTTTGAGAATGTAGACAAGAATACTTGTAGTGCAGGGCTAGAGGAGATGTATAAAATTTTAAACACAATTTTTTTCCTTCCTAAAATCACCCAGTGGTCTAGAGCCACACCACATACAGAATCTTATTAATTTTATTAAAATTATGTAAGCAATATTGATTAATGTTTACACAATTTTTTTAATTGGATGGCATGACTAACCTCATGCTCATATAATTAGATTTTTTTGTTTTGTGTATGTCAACTAATTAACATTCCGTAGTATCTGGCTGAGTAGAGGATCATGAAACTTCACAGAAATTACAACTAGTTCTCTAATAAACTCTGTAATTATCTGAACTTGCCATATTTAAGAACCTTCTGATGTGTACTTTATTACTACAGGCTGTATAGATTGCTTTTACATAAAGTCTCTCATAAGCAATTTAGCAACTAGTTACTAAAAACAAGTTTCCAGTCATGACTACTTCTTTACAAGAAGGAATGATAATTAGTACTGCATTATGTGTCAAGAGTTTTTCCCTCCTTATGAATGTACTTTTTG
Organism: Lerista edwardsae; assembly: GCA_029204185.1. NCBI lineage: Eukaryota > Metazoa > Chordata > Lepidosauria > Squamata > Scincidae > Lerista > Lerista edwardsae. Next base: position 13,206,737 of record JAJKFI010000031.1, read on the forward strand.
TATCAAAGCAAATTTGATAAACTTACAGAGCAATTCTAGGTGTAAGCCACACTAAATTCAATGGGATTTTGAATTTGTATAGGATTGAGTTGTATAGGATTACAGCCTACATTGTGACGACATAGCATCCTTTTTTTCTTACTATTCATAAACTCAATCTTGCCCCAAGATTGGTTGTTGTTTTTTTAAGTTCAAGGATAACTAGCAAAATATTCTTTACAGTCATTTCTCCAGTATTCTTATTACCTGCTTGTATGTCACTGTTACTTGCACTTGGCTGACAGAAATGAATGATTTTTATCTCTATGGCATTAGTCTCAAATTAAAGACTGTATTTCTAAAGACAGGGGGAGGATAGTAGTTTGTTTAAAGGAAAAATCTGTATTTTACGTTTTCTCTTGTCTTGGAATACTTATATTCCTTCTATTTTGCAAATAAAGGATCTTTCAGACCAACAGCCCATTCTGTTATCTTTGGTCTGATTATATTTTGCTTATTTGAGAGACAATTAAACAAAACATTGTGTACATACAATTGCTGACCTACCGATGCTTTGAAGTGTCTCTCTTTTTGTCTGGTGGGGGTGATTTTTTTGTAGCTTTTCAAAAATGCAATCTGCAATAACAATGCGTATCTGATTGTCTTATTTCCTACCAGATCATATTGGCCCTCACATTTTGTCTCTGGGATAGCATCCAGGGTTTCTGTTGAAGATGGCTCTATCATCATTAGAGCCCTCAGTGACCAGAAGGAGTATTCTGCTTGTACATTAGCAAAACACTTCTTCCAATCAGAGTGTGTTTCTGATGATAGAGGCCTCCTCCACAAAAGGCCTGTGTGCTACATTCTGTCTTTAGTAGAAAGACACACTTTGAGTGGTGGAAAAGGAGTTGGAAGCGTCCAGTTCATTGACAAATACGTTGCAATATGAGTACTCCCTTTTCTGGTAGCAAATAAATGTATTCAGTAAAATTTACTTAGTATGGTCATTTTGCAACTATTGAAAACCTTTGACTTAGCACACTCCTGCTGTAAGTTATTTAACTATAATGAAGTTATGATTTTCTGTTTAGGAATCTGTTGCAAGGAAATTGTAAGATGATCACAATAGGATAAAAATGTTATAGGAGAGGTTATATTGAAGGGGTGTGTGTGTGTGTTTAGAAAAACTCTCTTAAACCTTGAAATATTTGTTAGTACATGGTTAATAGCTCAATCCTAACCAACATTCTAGCACCAATGCAACTTCACTGCAGTTGCAGAGGCCTCATTGGGTGCTCCCTCAGGATGCAGTGCATGCCCCATTGGCACAGTTGCATCAGTGCTAGAATTTTAGTTAGCATTCAGCTGCCAGTTAGATCTCTAATTTTTACAATTCACAATAGTGCCTAGAAATCATCTGCTGTGCACTCAGTGTATATATATACAGCCATATTAAATATATTTTCTAGATTTTACATATTTCACTTGGAAAAGTAATTTAATAAATAACACCTACTTAGCTGTGTGGTTTATTCTTATATTCTTAGCATTACTACTAAAAAAAAAACAACCTGAATCTGAACTGGAAAACTCTGTCACAGAGGGGTTTTTTTTTTAGTGAACAAGAACTGAACCCATTCTTAAAATCTCTTAAAATCACTTTGAATTGGAATCAAACTCCTAAAACCACAAAACATGCTAACCAGTTCAGAGTAGGTGGTTCAGTGATCAGGCGTCCAACATTCAAGTGTGTGATTTAAGTTGTTGTTTTTTCCTGGTATATTAATCCTTTAGCATATATTTTTGTTCGTAAACCTTAAAAAAATAAAAAATATTTTTCTCAGTAAATACCATTTGTATGCATTTTATATAGTTTGATATTATTCTGCATAAAATGTATCTAAACATGTTCATCTAAACATGAACCAGTTACCAAACAACTTTCTAAAGTTAGTTCCAGAATCAGAGCTTTTAAAAGATGAATCTGAAATGAAATTTGTAATGGTTCAGCACCCTGCTTAGCATACAGTACATTTAGAAAGAAAGATACTATTGGGGGGAGGGTTAAAGGGAAACTAGTTGGAGTGTGGGTAGAGAGCAAAAACAGGAAAGGGATTAGAGCTGTAAAGTAATGAGTCATTTGGGAAATCCTTAAACAAGGGACTAGGGGTGTCCCCTAGTAGAAGGATGTTAACTCCTGCCCAGTGGAGATGTGTGCTTTACCCAGGGGCAAACAGGTTGGGAGTTCACTAAAAAAAATAAATTCTAATCTAGGGTGAGTGGAGGGATAGACGAATTCAGTGACTAAAAACAGATGAGGATTCAAGGCATGGAAATAATGGGTGTGGCCAGCGGCGACATTCAGCCGGTACGCTGGGTGTGGCTTGATTTGAATTTATAGAATTCAAAACATGGAATGAGCACTGTAATGAGGCCACCAACACTTCCTTGTTTATGGCAGGCTTGCTCTCTCCCTACTGTATAGTGCTCCTAACTGATGCCCCAATCACTCTGCCATCATTTCTTCTGAAGATATTTTTTCTTGTTCTTTATTTTGGAGGGCTTGATGGGTTATACCAAAGGGAATCTGGAGAAAGGGCTCTGTGTTTCTATCTAAATTGATTGAAAAACTACATTTGAGTGGAAAATCAGGATTTTAGAGCAGCAATCTGCAGAGACCTTACATGTAGGTTTGTAGAGAGGTTAGCCATATGGATGAGAGAAATGCACAATAAGCCACACTGCCAGTGGGCCACATGTGGAAAATTGACGATAAAGGGGAATTTAATACCCACTATACATTCCCTTCTCTGCTGAGCTGAGGCCTAGAATAAAGGAGTTTTGTAACTATCAACTGAAACTGAATTACCAGGCGTTGGCCAGAAGTCAGAGCTATACAAAAAAAGAGTCCTTCTCATCATAGGGGATTGGAATGTTAAAAGTAGGCAGTCAAGAGCTAATAGGAATAACAGGCAAGTTTGGTCTTGGAGTACAAAATGACGCAGGGCAAAGACTGATAGAGTTTTGTCAGGAGAACACATTAGTTCTCCTTTTGTGTTGCTGGAAAAGGCAAACACCCTTTTCCAGCAACATAAAAGGCGACTGTACACATGGACTTCACCAGATGGTCTACACCGAAATCAGATTGATTACATTCTTTGCAGCCAAAGATGGAGAAGTTCTATACAGGCAGTAAAAACAAGACCTGGAGATGACTGTGGCTCAGATCATGAGCTTCTTATTGCAAAATTCAGGCTTAAACTGAAAAAAGTAGGGAAAACCACTACGACTTCCACATATGACCTAAATCAGATCCCATACGAATATACAGTGGAGGTGACAAATAGATTTAGGGGCTTAGATTTGGTAGACAGAGTGCCTGAAGAACTTTGGACGGAGGTCTGTAACATTGTATAGGAAGCAGCAACTAGAACCATCCCAAAGAGAAAGAAATGCAAGAAGGCAAAGTGGCTATCTGACGAGGCTTTACAAATAGCTGAGGAAAGAAGGGAAGCCAAAAGCAAGGGAGAAAGGGAAAGATATACCCAACTGAATGCAGATTTCCAGAGAACAGCAAGGAGAGATAGGCCTTCCTAAATGAGCAATGCAAAGAAATAGAGGAAAACAATAGAATGGGAAAGACTAGAGATCTTTTCAAGAAAATTGGAGATGACAAAGGACAATTTCATGGTAAGGTAGGCACAATAAAGGACAAGAATGGCAAGGACCTAACAGAAGCAGATGAGATTAAGAAGAGGTACAAGAATACACAGAGGAACTATATAAGGCTGATCTAAATGTTCCTGATAACCACAATGATGCAGTCACTGAGCTCGAACCTGACATCCTGGAGTAGAGTGTGAAGTCAAGTGGGCTTTAGAAAGCATCACTAACAACAAAGCTAGTGGAGGTGACAGCATTCCAGCTGAGTTATTCAAAATCTTAAAAGATGATGCTGTCAAAGTGCTGCACTCCATATGCCAGCAAATTTGGAAAACCCAGCAATGGCCACAAGACTGGAAAAGATCAGTTTGCATTCCAATCCCAAAGAAGCACAATGCCAAAGTTTGTTCAAACTTCTGCACCACTGCATTCATTTCACATGCTAGCAAGGGTAATGTTCAAAATCTTACAAGTTAGGCTTCAGCAATATGTGAATCGAGAACTACCAGATGTACAAGCTGGTTTCCGAAGAGGCAGAAGAACTAGAGATCAAACTGCCAACATTTGCTGGATCATGGAGAAAGCAAGAGAGTTTCAGAAAAACATCTACCTCTGCTTCATTGACTACTAGCTTTTTGTTACCCGGCGTTGCCCGGGTAACAAAATGATCTTCCAGAGTTTGAGTTTTGCACCCCTTCTCACCCCCCATGCTGACGGGGGCCGAACCCAGACTCCAACCGTGTCAGGAGCATTGCCACTCGCCTCAGCAACCCTAGAAACTACGGATCTGACGCCGATTTCGTCCATTTTCGACCGTTCTCACACGGGGGCTCCCACCCCCAGGGGCGCTGGGGGGGCTGACCCCCGCAGTGTTTGTCGCCAGGCCGCAAGGCACGTGCGTGCCGAGTCTGGCACCAATCGCTCCAGGCGTCACAGCGGGACATGGCGGGCATCTTGTTTCGCACCCCTTCCCATCCCCCATGTCGAGGGGGGGCGAACCCAAACTTCCATGGTGTTGGGAGCATCGCCGCTCGCCTCAGCGACACCGTAAACTACGGATCCAACGCCGATTTTGTCCGTTTTCAACCGTTCTCATGCGGGGGCCCCTGTGCACCCCCATCCCCAGGGGCGCTAGGGTGGCCTGCCCCCTGCAGTGTTTGTTGCCAGGCCACAAGGCACACGTGTGCTGGGTTTGGTGCCAATCACTCCAGGCGTTCCAGCAGGGCATGGCGGACGCTGTGTTTTGCTCCCCTTCTCGCCCCCCACACCGAGGGGGGGGCTGAACCTGGACTCCAATGGTGTTGGGAGCGTTGCCGCTCACCCTGGCAACCCCAGAAACTACACATTCAATGCCGATTTTGGCCATTTTCGACTGTTTTCACGTGGGGACCCCCGTGTACCCCCATCCCCGGGGGCGCCAGGGGGGCCTGACCCCTGCAGTGTTTGTCGCCAGGCCGCAAGGCACACGTGTACCAGGTTTGGTGTGCATCGCTCCAGGCGTTCCAGCAGGGCATGGCGGGCATTTTGTTTCGCACCCCTTCTGGCCCCCCGTGCCGAGGGGGGCCCGAACCCGAACTCCACTGGCGTCAGGAATGTCGCCATTCGTCTCGGCGACCCTGGAAACTACGGAGTCGACGCCGTTTTCGGCCGTCTTCATGTGGGGCCCCCTGCGCACCCCTGCCCCTGGGGGTGCTAGGGGGCCCTGATCCCCGCAGTGTTTGTGGCCAGGCCGCTAGGCTTCCGCATGCCGAGTTTGGTGCAAATCGGTCCAGGCGTCACAACGGGGCATGGTGGACGTTTTGTTTTGCACCCCTTCTTGCCCCCCACGTCAAGGGGGGGCTGAACCCAGACTCCAATGGCATCGGAAGCATCGCCGCTCATCTCGGCGACCCCGGAAACTGTGGATTTGACGCCGATTTCGGCCGTTTTTGACCATTGTCATGCGGGGACCCCCGCGTACCCCCACCCCGGGGGTGCTAGGGGGCCCCGACCCCCGCAGTGTTTGTGGCCAGGCCGCTAGGCTTCCGCATGCCGAGTCTGGCGCCAATCAGTCCAGGCGTTCCAGCAGGGCATGGCAGACGTTGTGTTTCGCACCCCTTCTGGCCCCCCACGTCGAGGGGGGGGGCAAACCCAGACTCCAACAGCATTGGGAGCAGCAATGCTCATCTCGGCGACCCCGGAAACTGTGGATTTGACGCCGATTTTGGCTGTTTTTGACCATTTTCATGCGGGGACCCCCGTGTACCCCCACCCCCAGGGGCGCTAGGGGCCCCCGACCCCTGCAGTGTTTGTCGCCCGGCCGCAAGGTGTATGCGCGCCGAGTTTCGTGCTGATCGCTCCAGGCGTTGAGGAGCCTATGCGACACACACACACACACACACACCCAGGCTCTTCTTTATATATATATATAGATGCTAAAGCCTTTGTGGATCACAACAAACTGTGGCAAGTTCTTGAAGAGATGGGAGTACCAGACCACCGTATCTGTCTTCTGAGAAACCTGTATGCAGGCCAGGAAGCAACAGTTAGAAGTGGACATGGAACAACTGATTGGTTTCAAATTGGGAAAGGAGTACGACAAGGCTGTATACTGTCATCCTTATTTAACTTATATGCATAGTACATCATGAGAAAGCCTGGGCTGGATGATTTACAAGCTGGAATCAAGATTGCTGGGAAAAATAACAACCTCAGATATGCAGATGATACCACTCTAATGGCAGAAAGTGAGGAGGACCTAAAGAACCTTCTGATGAGAGTGAAAGAGGAAAGTGCCAAAATTGGCTTGAAGCTTAACATAAAAAAAAACTAAGATCATGGCAACCACTCCCATCACTTCCTGGCAAATAGAAGGGGAAGAAATGGAAGCAGTGACAGAGTTTATTTTCCTGGGCTCCAAGATCACAGCAGATGGTGACTGCAGCGATGAAATTAGAAGATGTTTGCTTCTTGGGAGGAAAGCTATGGCAAACCTAGACAAGTTAATAAAAAGCCGAGACATCACCCTGCCAACAAAGGTTCGCATAGTCAAAGCTATGGTTTTCCCAGTAGCAATGTATGGATGTGAGAGCTGGACCATAAGAAAGGCAGAGCGCCAAAAAATAGATGCTTTTGAATTATGGTGTTGGAGAAGACTCTTGAGAGCCCCCTGGACTGCAAGAAGATCCAATAGGTCAATCCTCCAGGAAGTCAAGCCTGATTGCTCCCTGGAAGGACAAATCCTGAAGCTCAAATCCTTTGGCCACCTCATGAGAAGAGAGGACTATTTAGAAAAGACCCTCATGCTGAGAAAGAGTGAAGGCAAAAGGAGAAGGGGGCGGCAGAGGATGAGATGGTTAGATAGTGTCACCAAAGCGATGAACATGAAATTGGGTGAACTCCGGAAGCTAGTAGAGGACAGGGAGGCCTGGCGTACTGTGGTCCATGGGGTCGCGAAGAGTCGGACACGACTTAGCGACTGAACAACAGCAGCAACAGACCTATACAAGGGAAAGAAGGTCCAAAGGAAAGAAAGGGCATCTGGACAATAATCCAAGCAGATATGAGGAAGCTTAGGTCAAGTAGCAGCCTGCTGCTCCAAAATGCAGGATAAATCTAGTGCGAAGTCTGATGGCTTCAATAGACTAGTTATACTCTCAAAGTATTCAAGGGCTGAATGGTCCATAATGGCTGAGAAAAGGGTGTCTGGCCAGGACAAAAAAGCTTGATTGGAACCAAAGGGCAATTTCTTTATCTAAATTAAGGTACCTAAGTTTGACTCAGTGGCATTTGCATTGTAGAAAAGTATTTCTCAATCCTCCCATGCAATCTGGTCTAGGCACTCCTGGCTTTCAGGCCCAGATCCATGTCTATTGACCAAGTCATATGTAGAAAAGAGAGTCATTTGCTTCCAGTACTGATATATGAGACATGGTAACCTATGGAAATGGCAAATAATTTTAGAAGTCATAAATGATGCTTTATATTTGGCATAATGACTTCATTTACCCAAAATACTTCTTGCCAAACATGCTTTCTGAAATTTTGCAAAATAAAAAAATAAAAAAAAATGTGGCAGACTTCTAGCATTTTTTACGTAGGAAATGTTTCTCAAATTTTTGAGGACCATGCCAGTCCAATTTTATTCTCCATCTTTTTCAGGTCTCGAAAGAGCTGCCAGACCTAGGTCCCTGTACACTGAATTATATTAGCTTGCTTCTCTGCTAACATGGAGTGAAGTAAGAATTGTCTCTATCAGTACAATGCACCAAAGCTACAAGAATGCAGGATACCTTGAATAGCCCTAGTGAGAAGCAACCAAGAGGATTAGCCTCTCTTGTACTATGTAGGGATCTAACATATGATCAAATTTAATTGCCTGGGAAGAAAATGCCTCTGGGGTATTCCAAGCCATAACACAACAGCCTTAGAGCGCAATCCTAATTCCTAATCCTGGAATTAGGCCGGCATAAACTAAGCCAACAAGGCCACAATAAAGCATGTTTGGACTACTCTCAGAGTCAGGAAGGATGGCTCACTTCTGTGTACTGACCTCTCTGACTCCGAGAGTGGTCCAAACATACTTTACGGTGTCCCGTATGCTGGCCAAACTTTGCTTAGTTTATGATGGCCTAACTCAGTTTAGGATTGCGCCCCCAGTCAGGTTCAATGTGGAAATCACAAAATCGGTATTTTTGCCTTTGGGGAAATGCTACTTTTACAAGCTTCCAAGAAAACTGGGTATGGGAGTATCAATAATAATTAACTTGGATAACGTTTATGAAGAGAAAAGATGAGATTATATAAACTCTTAGACTTACTACCTGCAATTTCCACACCTTATAAATCTATTTTGTGTCAAAAATAGGGGTACCAGATACCAACAGGGACAATGCCTATACCTTTAACCATTGTACAGAAGAGGGAATGTTGGCAGGTGCAGCTTTTAAACCCTTTCCATGTTGAGCTGCACCTCTTCTATACAATGGTTAAAGATATAGGCACTCTTTCCATGTTTGTATCTAGTAACTCTAGCAAAAACCTAAATATAGAACTAATTCTGGGTTCACCAATATAGTAAAGGAATCATTTAAGATTACAGGATCTGACTATATGCTCATTTAAAATGTCTCAACAACAAACGTTGATTCTTTCTGTTTAGTACTGCCGCCTCAGAAAAGATTTTCAGATTTGGAACTTTGTTAAGGTGTAAATGACTTCCAAAGGAACAGTAGTACTATTTTATCTTTGTTTTCACTATTGACAATACAGGTTGGAATGCATATTTTCTTGAGAATAATTCTCATTGAACACAATGGGACTTACTTCTGATTGTGCTCCTGAAGCCAATTAAATTGACCCCTTAGTTCAGGGCTGCTGAACTGTCAAGCCTCATGGCTATGCATAGTGAGAAATTTGCCAGAGGGAAGCTGATTCCTATGATAAATTCTAGACCTCTAAAGGCAGCATAGATTTTATCAAGAGGACATTTCAGTTGACCTGCGAAACTGCTCTAAGACAGGGCAAAGGCAATACAGGTCCAAACCACTTAACATTTTTGAGGTTAGATACTTTTACAGACAATAGTTTGCTGTGTGGAGACTATGATCTTTTGTATTTTTAATACAGTAGATTTTAATAAAACTATTGTAGATTTAATACAGATTTAACACGAATACCTCCACCACCATCACTGAAAACATGTGCATCAAGGCAAAGAAGCAACCATCACTTGGCTACAAGCTGTGAGCTGCCTAAATGTTATGCACCAACTGTACCATAAATGCTAAATGTGTATAGGCTATTTCAGCCTTAAATCCTTTTGTATCATCATCAAAGTATGTTGTTACCAGACCAGTGATTCTCCTATGAAGTAGAGACAGATGGTGAGTTCTGGAAAACTAGAAGGGAACAACTTTTTAAAACAAGCAGTATCCAAAAAAGATTAATCCATATAGCTACATTTCCCCGATTCAAACAGGGACAGAGTGCCTGTATAAAAGAGGGAATTTTGGCAGCTGCAGCTTTTTAAATCCTTCCATGTTGAGCTGCACCTGTCAAATTTCCCTCTTTTATACAATGGTTAGATGTACAGGCACTCTATCCCTGTTTAAATTTGGGAAACCTAGCTATATAGATTAATCTTTTTTGGATACTGTTTGTTTTAAATAGTTGTTCCCTTCTAGTATTCCAGAACTCACCATACAAAAGGATTTAAGGCTGCAACATCCTATACACATTTTCCTGGGAGTAACCCTGTTGAACACAATAGGACTTACTTCTGAGTAGGCATGAAGAGGATTGTGCTGTAAGAAGATTAATGGGTTCTATGTAATCACATTAACAGTGAAATCCTATGCATATGTACTCAGACGTAATTCCTATTGTGTTGAATTGGGCTTACTCAAATTCAAAAGTGTATATAGTATAGGATTGTTGCCTAATAGATGCAAGTCCTGAACAAGTAAGCAATTTCATTGGTGGGTCTTGTGGGATTTTGAACCACTACCCTTTACCAGTTGTTAGAAAAGAGCAATGGTCTGTCTGTTAGTCTTGTTCTAGAAGAGAAAAAAGGATTCAAGTACCTATACTTGTAAACATGAGCGTAATATGAGCAGGTCAATTATGCAATCATTCTCTTGGACTCATCTTTCAACACTTTCCCTTCATCAATTTATAACTATGGCTGGGAGCATAGGTGTAGCAAGAAGACACTGACACAATCATGTGTGAACATACTAATAATGGAAAAGGGAGGGAGATTATTTGTGAAGTAACCAGATCCTGATTGCAGAGGACCTTAGAGAGGGGAAAGAGAGACTGGTTGCAACATATTGAATTTCACACGAAACAAGTGAAGTTCAACATGCTCTTCCTGTTTGCTTAAATTAGAAATGAGAAACACCTCAGCTAAAGAGTCTACCTTCCTTACTAAAAGTAGCAGCCTTTTTTCAGTACAGCCAAGAGTGCATCTGAATACATGATCTTTACAAAATATAGTTTTAAAGTTATCATTTTTAGATATGCTGCAGTATATGACACCTGTGTGAAAGTTTTAGCATGAAACCTGCCTTACTGTACTTCCAGTTCCAGTTATGCAACACACGGTGAAGACAATAGATCCAGGGTGCCATTGTATAGAAGAAGGAATGTTGGCAGGTGCAGCTCAACATGGAAGGGTTCAAAAAGCTGCACCTGCCAAAATTCCTTCGTTTATATAATGGCTACAGGTATATGCATGCTAAAGGTACCTATCCACAGGGGATAGGTTCCTAGCCTCCCCATGGATGCAAATAAGAAGGAACCCTATGTTAAGTATAGGGTACGCCCCTGTTGTCATCCTTCCCCCCCCCCCGCAAGCAAGGAGCATGTTTAGCAACCCAATGTAAGAATAAAGGAAGGTAAAGGCCTCCCTGTAATCTGAGGATAATTGAAACAGTGGATATGGGATCTGTGGATATGGGGGCCCACCTGTGTAGGCATTCTGCCCCCCTTTTGTATCTGATAACCCTATCCATGAACAAAACCAACAGCAAGGCAGAGAGGCTGGGTCCCAGCTTTTTAATACCTTCAGCACCCATAGAAAAGCCTAGGCCTTGTGCTCGATTTGCTCATCATGGATTTTTCTTTTATGATTTGATGGCCTTTGATTGTTCATCCCTGGCTTTGAATGGGTGCCTCTATTGTTTTGTACCCTGCTGAGAGTATGGAAACAAACTCTTGAATAGCTCTGGAGGCCAGTGTAACATACACTCCTTGACTGAATTTGGCCATAGCATTGGTGAGGGAAGGTACAGTTGGGGATGCATCATTTTGTGCCACCAATATCTTTGTTTACTCCCAGGATATGTCTTTTGTTCACCTGTTCAAGTGTGCGGTGCAAGCAAAGACCCTTTTCATGGATCTTCCAAAGAAAGGTAAGACTTCTCCAAAGCTAGCCACCAAACACGTGTGTGTGTATGTGTGTTATTGCTCTGATGAAACAAAATGCAACCTTCCTTGAGACCTAATGGATTTGAGGCCTCTTGCCATCAGTTCAATTCCAAAGGTCACATGGTGTGACCTGGATAATATTCACCTGCTAGGCACCCAGTGCTACTTTTAATTGTTGGGCTTCCATTTGTTACCTGGTAACTTCTGCATTTTATGTGTGACACCAATGTAAACATAAAACACTGAAGTAGCCAGGCAACAGATGGTAGCCCAACAATTAAAAGTTGTCCCATCCAACCAAGCTTGTGTTTATTAATCTACTAGCTTTTTGTTACCCGGCGTTGCCCGGGTAACAAAATGATCTTCCAGAGTTTATGAGTTTTGCACCCCTTCTCACCCCCCATGCTGAAGGGGGCCGAACCCGGACTCCAACCGCATCAGGAGCATTGCCGCTCACCTCAGTGGCCCCGGAAACTACAGTTCCCAACGCCGATTTTGGCCGTTTTTGACCGTTTTCACGTGGGGCCCCCTGTGTACCCCACCCCCAGGGGCACTGGGGGTCTGACCCCCGCAGTGTTTGTCGCCAGGCCTCAAGGCACGTGCGTGCCGAGTTTGGTGCCAATCACTCCAGGCGTTCCAGCAGGGCATGGCAGATGCTGTGTTTTGCACCACTTCTTGCCCCCTATGCCGAGGGGGGGGCTGAACCTGGACTCCCACAGCGTCGGGAGCGTCGCCACTCGCCCCAGCGGCCCCAGAAACAACAGATTTGACACCAATTTTGGCCATTTTCGACTGTTTTCATGCGGGGATGCCCCTGTACCCCCACCCCCGGGGGCGCCAGGGGGCCTGACCCCTGCAGTGTTTGTCGCCAGGCCGTGTGGCACACACATGCCAGGTTTGGTTCATGTTGCTCCAGGCGTTCCAGCATGGCATGGCGGACGTTTTGTTTCGCACCCCTTCTGGCCCCCCATGCCGAGGAGGCCCCGAACCCGGACTCCACCGGCATCAGGAGTGTCGCCGGTTGTCTCTGTGACCCCGGAAACTATGGACTTGACGCCGATTTCGGCAGTTTTCAGCCGTCTTCACGTGGGGCCCCCTGCGCACCCCTGCCCCCGGGGGTGTTAGGGGGCCCCGACCCCCGCAGTGTTTGTGGCCAGGCCTCTAGGCTTCTGCATTCCATGTTTGGCGCCAATCAGTCCAGGCGTCACAGCGGGGCACCGGAAACTGTGGATTTGACACCGATTTCGGCCATTTTTGACCGTTTTCACGCAGGGACCCCCGTGTACCCCCACCCCCGGGGGCGCTAGGGGGGCCCAACCCCCGCAGTGTTTGTCGCCAGGCCGCAAGGTGTATGCTTGCCAAGTTTCGTGCCAATCACTCCAGGCGTTGCGGAGCCTATGCGAAACATACATACACACATACACACAAACCCACGCTCTTCTTTATATAGATAGATTTATTTTAATTGAATAAAACCTTCAGCCCAGGTAGTGATTTTTAATTTTTTTAAGGTGCAGAAGTCATAACTTTGCTAACATTCATAGTGACTGGAGAGTGGGTGGGCATTAAAGGTGCATGAAGCAAATCTCTCAGTAGGAACAGCTTGTTAAGCAACAATATCACGTACCATAATGTCCTCATCTTTATCGTTAATGCTAAGTAGTGAGGCCACACACATGTCATCTATATATCTGTGCTTATACTGTTGCCTGACACATTTGTTGTTGCTTGACATGTTTATATGTATATGGAACTGGGTGTAAGCCAGGCAACATGACCCAGACTGGTCTTGTAATATTTCCTTTGGGCTGATAACAAGAAAGCATCAGGTTCCACAGGCCTTTAGAGAAAAGACCAACCTTCTGCAGATCAACCCCATCCCACCCCCCACTCTAGCTGGCTGAGAAGCCTCTCCTCTCTTCTTGGGAAATTCCATGACTGGCTGCACCTTGCTTGGTCAGCAGATAAAAGTGATAAAGCCACTTCCCTCACTAATTGTACACTCAATCAAGAGTTGCATGATAATTGAGGCAAAGGACTCTTGAGCAATCATGGATTCCTCCACTGCACCCTTACCAAGATGCAGAACGTGAGAGTCATATACAGGAACTCAAACTGGGGATGGGCCATCCAGGGTCATCAAAACACAAAAGGGCCTTGATGAGTTCACAGCACAATAGGCTCTATGCTTCTCTATAGGAATTTTGATTATAAAAAGTTGAGTCCCAGATCTCTGTATTATGCTGTTTGGTGTTCACCTGAACATGAATTGCTTAGTGCTGCATCAAGTATCCCCATTCCCTCTACCACCCAAGAACCAGCTAAAGCTACTGCCTAGTTCTCCTGGGTTTGCTTTCAAGTCGTTTTCTACCTGTCTCCCCATCCCTGAACTGTGTCTTGGCACCCTAACCTGGTGATGGGGTACCTTTTGGGTTTGCCGTGACAAAAACCTGATTCTGCTGGCGTGTCACCGCCCCCCCCCCAACAAAAGAGAAACAATTATTTACATATTCATTTGTTTTTAAAAATATAGTCCAATCATGCATGGGACTATGCATTATATAAAGAAACATCAAATCATTACAAATCATTACAAAAAAGTCCTCATTTGTTGGGTGTTGGCAAATGCTGGTGTGTCAGCCAAAACACTGTGGCGTGTCACCTTTGACACGCATGTCATAGGTTCGCCATCACTGCCCTAACCCCACAACCTCTGCAATGCTACAAGTTTGTCTCAGCAGCAGATATAGATAGGTATTCTTGGCCTTTAGTAACTGACCATTGGCCCACAAGCCCATTCTGTCTTCTCTATCCCAAGTTCTGTCAATTGATTATACACTTGTGTTTCTATCCCATCCTGCTTTGGTGTGAGTGTGTGGGAATCTAGGATTCCTTGTCTTGGTTAAGGGGGAGGCCTAAGGATCAGCCCCAAGCCTCTTTTTCAGTTGGATTCCCTAAACCGTAACAACTGCTCAGGCAGTATACTACCTCACCGTAATATGCAGTGCCGATTAAGAGAGTTAATTTGCTGAGACTAGCTGTCCCACAGCAAGACAGCAAACAGTTTTCACAGCCCACCAAGGGCAGTAGAATATTGACTTTAATCTGATTCCAAAGCCTGGAAACAAGCCTGAAATATGAAGGAGAATTTAGATTAATGGAATTATAGAAGCATACTGTTGGAAGGGACTTAGAAGATCATCAAGTCCAACCCCCTTCTAATGCAGGCAATACATAAGTACAGCAAACTTGACAGATGCATCATGATCTGGATACTATATTTCTGGTTGTCTACTAAAATGCCTACATCTTTTTCACAAGTAAAAGGACAGGCATCTTTTTGCCTCTGTAAGTACAGTATTCCTAATCCTGTATTTGTACTTCTGATTTTTCCTACCCAAATGCAAACATTTATCCCTGCTGAAGTTGATTTTGTTCATGTTTGCCTGGTTCTCCATCCTGTCAAAATTGTCTTGGATCCTGTTCCTGTCTTCTAGGGCTGCAGTTCCCCACTGTGCCCTGTGGTGAACGCACAGGGTACTATGGGATATTTTAAAGGTGTCACAGGATATTTTAAATTTTCCAGGTAGACACAGGGTGGGGTGCCATGAAAAAATTACAATTGGTCTAAGGGAGCTGTGAACAGGAAGTGTTTATAAAGATATTGAAGAACACTGGTCCCAAGGCAAAGCCTGGGAGCATTCCACTTGTCACTTCCTTCTGTCTAGAGCAGTGGTATTCAAACGTATTAGACTGGAACCCTCTTTTTAGAATGGCACTTGTGTCAGGATGTACTGGAAGTGATGTCATTAACCTGGAAGTGATGTTGTGGCAGGAAGTGACATCATCAAGCAGGAAATACTGTCATTGTAACATAATAAGATGACACTCCTGAAATACAAATTGGCATTCTTGTACTGCAGCAATTGTACAACCATGAAAGCAAGATTAGGACAAATTATATAAAAACACTGAACTAAAAACAAAATTTTTTTAAAAAAACCTCACTTGAAAATTCAAACTAACACTCACAAAAGGAATATAACAAGAGTAAGGTCTGCAGTTTCCAAGATGGCTGTTCCTAGCTTTCCACAACTCAACTGACATCAGGTCACAACTAGTAAGTCAAGAACAAATTGAAAGCCTTAAATCAAGCCTTGTCAAAAGCCTTAAATCGAGAACCAGTGTGCCTACAACATTCTCCTGATCTACCAAGCTAGTCACTGGATCATAGAAGGAGATGAAGTCTGTCTGGGAAGTCTAGTTCTTGAGAAAATCTTACTGGCTTTTAGCAATCACTACCTTTCTTTCTTTTGAATTATGGTGTTGGATAAGACTCTTGAGAGTCCCCTGGTATGGATTCAGTGGCATTTCTACAGGGATGGCAAAGCTCTAAGTCTTGCAAGAAGCCTTACCTTGCAGTGGAAATCACTCCTCTCCTGCACCGTTTTAGCCAATCCTCACAGGGAACAGCAACATCTTGACGTTGCTTACTGGCTACAGCAGCAAGGGAGAGGAGGGATTTACATGACAGGGTAAGGCTTCTTGCAACACTTAGAGTTTAGCCATCCCTGTAGAAACACCTCTGCCTGGATTGCAAGGAGATCCAATCGGTCAATCCTCTAGGAAGTCAAGCCTGATTGCTCCCTAGAAGGACAAATCCTGAAGCTGAAGCTCAAATACTTTGGCCACCTCATGAGAAGAGAAGACTCTTTAGAAAAGACCCTCATGCTGGGAAAGATTGAAGGCAAAAAGAGAAGGGGGGGCAGAGGATGAGATGGTTAGATAGTGTCACCGAAGCAATGAACATGAAATTGGGCGAACTCCGGAAGCTGGTGGAGGACAAGGAGGCCTGGCGTGCTGTGGTCCATGGGGTTGCGAAGAGTCGGACACGACTTAGCGACTGAACAACAACAAGCCCAAGCTTCTGCATGCATAGTCATAGAAGGCTAGACTTGGGAAGTTACCCATTAGGTCATATAGTCCAACCTTCAGCTTAGTGTCTGGAGCAGATACTGTAGAGTACTATAGGAGTAAGTTTGAGTGCGTGAAGTCAGAGTGGTTCCTACCAAGCAAGGGTGGATAGACTTCAGCCGTGAATTCAGACAAATCCCCCAGGCAAAGGCAGTAACCCTACACAACTTGAAATCCAGTGCTATAAGAATTCGCCCTTAAGGTGAACGAGACAGCTGCCTTTTGCAGGAGAATTGCTCTTCTCTTTCCATGCTTACATCGAGAAGTGTTCAGCAAGATTTAGGCTGCGAATCCTTTCTTACAAGGAAACACCTCTGCTTATATCTCGTTTGTGCTGAACATAGAGGAAAGATCACTAGAGGCGGCATGCTTTAAGAATCAATAGGAACGAATTGAGGCCAGGGGGAGGGCTTAGCAGCCATGTTGGCGTACTCAAAACATTGCTCATTCCAAGCATTTCAAATTGCTTTTCTGGTACTGTTAAGGACTGAATAATTTACTCCTGAAATAAAAACTCACGAAAATAACAACATGTGATCGTGTAGAAACATCAGTGGTAACCATATTATGAGTTAATATGCAATTCCAAGGTTTAATTCCGCATAATTATATTAATGAACACACCGGACGAAATGCTACTTGCTGTCTATTTAAACTCGGATTGCACTGTTTTGACAGACTTATTTTTGAAATCTACACAAGCAAAAATAAAGTGTGAACGGGAAGGAAAGAAAAAAAGGGTAGGGTGGGCAAAAATTAGATAAATATGTAGGAAAATTACATTAAAATCTCTTCATAACACAAGTAGTTGTCAATAGGAGAGTAATTCTTTTTACTTCTAGACTATTAAGAGTTTTTCTTAAACTTCTACACTCATCCCCCCTCCATAAAACAAATTCTGTTAATGTTCAGAATTTCGAAAATATTACAGTAGAAAATGGAAGGGGAAAAAAGTGTAAACGGGAAGGGGGAAAACAGAGGGGGGAAATATATATTACCTTCTAGACCATTAACAGTGGGTGTCAAAATGGTGAATAAGACTGCTAGGAACAACGAGAAATTACACAGCTTCAAAAAAAATGTACTCACTGAACGGTCGTTTTATTGAACCAATGTAATGTGAATACATGAAACTTTCCGTGGAAATTAAATCCCATTTTTCGTTCAGCGATTCGCACACCCGTATGCAGAACATGCAGGCATGCTTAAAGAGGTTGAAATTAACTTTTACAAACGTGCAGGGAGATTTTTATTCGTGAATTCGCGGCAATCGACCTCCTTGGCGGGAAAGATGAGTCAGCCTTATTTGTATACCCATGGCTTCAAGAACAGGTCCTCACGCCGTCTCTAGTGATCTTTCCTCTATGGTGCTGAAGAACGCTGGCTACCTCCCGCCCCTTATAAGACTACATTTCCCCAAATGCAATGCGCTGAAAGGCTCAGGGAGAAGGGAGCCCAAGCCCGACTTCCCTCCTCCCCCGTAAAGATTAGGAAGGGAAGGGCCGCTTCACGCCTCCTTTTACTTGCGCACGAGCGCGCAGGCGCGGTAAAGAGTTTTGGCCCTCCAAGGGAGCTCGCTCAACCTTGAGCTCGCTGTTCCGTTGCTGCTTCAGCCACTGTGACGGCCCCTCCCTGTGCGTCATGCGCGTGCGCCGCCTAATTCCGGCCTCTGCCCTCGGTAGCCGAAGGGCCGAAAGACACAGCTCGGAGGGTTCGCGCATGCGCCTCGAAACTGCCGCTTTCTGTTCCGTATACCCGACCTTGTAAACAGGCGGCGGAGGCGAGATGGGGCGTGAAGGGGAGCCGAAATGAGGCCGAGGAGGCACAGAGTTTAGCGGAGACGTCCTGCAAGCGACGGGAGCTCCCGCCATCCTCAGGTCGGTACAGAGGACGCCCGCGAGAAACGTCTCATCCCCGAGGGTTTCTGACCCACAGCAACTCTTTGGGCGACGGGGAAAAGGGGAAGAACGTGGCCGCTCCAGTCGAGTCAATGCTGTGGGGCAGGGCAGTCTTTGAGGCGCACTGTATTCTGCGCATGCGCCCTTGCGTCTGGACAGCGCCCTCTAGCGCTGCGGGGTGATTTGAATAGCTCTGAGAGCTGGTCGGGACGTCGCTATTTCGCCCCCTCCTCTCCCGCGCCATGTCCCGCTCCCCCTCCTTCTCTAAGAGTTCTTTTCGGTGGACCTGGGTGACACGCTGAGGGTGCGTGAGGATGACGCTTGCTATGTCCATACGATCATCGCTTCTGCGCCTATGAAGCCAGAATATCTCCTTCCCGAGTCTGCTCCACCCTGTTTTGTGTGATGTCTGCTCACAATTACTTGGCAATGTGGAATTAGAACGTCTGCGTCAACCATAAGTCTCCCATTTGGATGGGAAATGTACAGGATGGCTTAATGGGGTAACTAACTTAATGATCTTCGAGCAGGTTCTGGTATTGCTGGTTATCCTGGTAACCCCTGTGAAAAAAATAGTTCACTTGCAAATTCTAGGAGTGTGACTAATCTCATACCTGGAATGATTGGAAAAGCACAGCAACAACTTCCATGATTAAAAGGTGGTGCATTTTTGTGTGCATGTGTAACTTGCAAAAGTTGCTGCTGCAATTTTTTATGTGTTCCCATTTGTATGTGTGTTCACTTACAAATCTCCTTGAAAGTTATCTCTGCACCAACAGCTCACCAGATAACTTTCCAGCGACTACCTTCATTTTGAAATGTCAGGGAGAAATCTTGTTCCTCATCCAATTCCCAGCTGGAGTGTGCCCAAAGCAGGAGGATATGTGTATGAATATTCAGTATACGTGCATGTATGCATGCGAACATTTATGTTGAAAATAAGCACCTGGAGGGTTGATGTATTCTCCATCCTAACCCTCTGTCTCTAAGATACTTGAGTTGCTTTCAAAGGCCCTTTTGCTTCTGAAGTGTAGTCTGTTGTTGAGATGACTAATAATAGTGAAGTGTATGTTGTCGTTTACACTGGGAGAGAGGTAAATCTGTTTTTTTACTGTGCCTGTGCTGTTGGCCTTTAGTTATTGATCAGGGGCAGCGTGCCAGCTCAAGATGTGTGCAGTTATACAGTCCCTCCCTGCTTTTTTCTTGTCCTGGTGCTACTCTTTCCTCCCTCTCTTGCTTCAGTCTTTCTCCTTAGAATTCTCAGAGTCTCCCAAATCAAGGACATATTAAACCCATTTGATACCAACCTTTTGTTTGAGCATGACAAAGAGAACACACATTTAGAATTTATTCATTATATGTGCATGCACAGATTCATTTTGCGCTTGTGACATGAACCTGCTTTGGATTTGTGATCAGTTTCTGAGGTCCTTCTATCCCTATCGACAGAAGTGCAGTTGGGAGAACAAGAAAAAGGGCCTTCTCAATCACACCACCTACCCTAAACCATACATGGGAGGTTTGCCGGACCCCTCTTTGCCTGTTTTTAAATGGACTCTTAAGACCTTATTTTGGCAAGCATTTTAGCTGGAGTCTCTGATATATGTTTTGATTTGTCATTTGTTGATATATAATTTTCATTATGCTGTTTTTATTGCTGGTTGTCTTTCTGCTAGAATTGATCTGATTTTTTGTTATATATGTATGCTGCTTTACATTATCCAAAAAGTTAATTTTTTTTTGTGCTTTGTGTAAAGAAATACTTTCTGTTGTTCTGACTACACTATCAATTTAATTGGGTGTCTGCAAGTTCTAGTGTTTGAGAAAGGGCAATACAAATTGTCTCTAAACCTCAGCACAGTTGTCTTTTTTTCTAAACTTAAATGTCCCAAACACTTCAGTCTTTCCTCATAGGAAAGGGCTAGTTCAGTGAGGTGGCTGCTTTGAGCAGCAGACTAGAGCAGACTATAAATTGGTGGGGGCTGCCATGCCAGCCTGCCACTCATCCATTTACTTCACTGTGTGCTTGGATCCTTGTTTTGCTTGCTGATCAGTTCAGCTTTTCCTCCAGTAGCACTTCCATGAGCAAGCAATCACAGCAGCAGGACTGGAGGAGAAGACAGGGGACTGCTGCAGCTCTGTTCCTGTCAGAGCAGGATTGTGGTGCCGCTGCCTCCAGGTTGGACCTTCACCTTGCCCTCTTTCTTAGCCAAGCCTAATCTGGTTGAAAGACAGCACGTGCAGATTCTGGCACTGCTTTCTTCTTTCACCTCTTTCTTCAGAAAAGGTGGAGAGGGGAGGCATGGCCTGGAACAGGGGTGTCAAACTCGCTTCATACAGTGGGCTGAATATCAGTCATGGTGCCTGTTGACAGCTGGAATTTTCATCCTTAGGCAGGAAGTGATGTCGTCAAGCAAACGAAGGCCAGAAATAAGCACTTCGTTCTCATGTTGGAACTCATTAGTTGCTAGAGAAAATATGTAGGTCCTGAAAATACAGTATTATCAAGATATGAAAGAGTTCAGTTATCACTCAGGCCTTCTGTTCAGCTGCACTGCTTTTGCTGAGACATTTCTTCACCGCTCAGGTGCTCTGTGAAGTG
The DNA here is from genome assembly GCA_029204185.1 of Lerista edwardsae. Lineage (NCBI taxonomy): Eukaryota > Metazoa > Chordata > Lepidosauria > Squamata > Scincidae > Lerista > Lerista edwardsae. The sequence goes on from JAJKFI010000031.1 coordinate 13,227,767, forward strand.
ATGCCTCTGCTGAGGCAGTGCTGCTGAAAAGCAACCCCCATAATAATTGGGTTCTATCAACACTTCAGCAGCATCTCCCTCACTCACCCTTCTTGGTCTGCCCCTTCCCCCTTGGTGTTTTTTGCCTTCTGAAGTCTCCCTCCAGAACTTCAGTAGAAGCAGTGATGCTGAAAGGGTGGTGCTGGGGTAGCCTAATTATCATGTGAGCTTCCATGGTCTGGCTGTGGCCTATCGATTTCATGTTTGACACTCTAGTCCTAGACAACCTGCCTATTAAAGCATCAACAGAGAGGTGCTCTAAGCCAGCGCCTCCATATGTTTTCATTTTGGCCTGGTTCTCAAATATTCCAGCAGAGAGTAGGAGGATGGAAAAAGGAGGAATGTGTGGCATGCCAAGGTGGGTGGGTGCAGAGAAAGGAATGGGGCTATGCATAATGGTAGGGGAGTACACATGATGGTGGGGTACCAAAAATTAATTCCACCTCAGGCACTTGCTTGACCTGGGCCAGACGTGGCTTCAACTCTTTCCATTATGTGATATCCTTTTTGACATGTGGTGACTAGAACTCATGAGGACTCTTTAGAAAAGACCCTTATGCTGGGAAAGATTGAAGGCAAAAGATTGAAGGGGGTGGTAGAGGATGAGATGGTTAGGTAGTGTCACCAAAACAATGAATATGAATTTGGGTGAATTCCAGAAGCTAGTGGAAGACAGAGAGGGCTGGCATGCTGTGGTCCATGATGTTGCAAGAGTCAGACACGACTTAGCGACTGAACAACAACAACAACAACTAGAACTTGTGTGTGGTATTCCAAATGCAGCTCTGCTGTTACTGTCACCGAAAGTTTTGTTGTGTTGTTACATGGATTAAGACTTGCACATTTTATGAATTTACACTACTTTTTGAGATACTGTGACCCACAGATTTCTATTCCAAATTCCCTTGCCCTGCCTTCCTCCCCGCTTCCTCCTTCTCTTTGTTCGTTGCCTGTCTCAGCATTTCCATGTCTTCCAATGTCTTCCCGTTACAGTCTTCCAATGTAACTCAGTAGCATTTCCAGATAGTGCAGTGTTAATAGTTGCTCATGTATCTGTCTGCTGCTAATATCACAAGGCAGATACTTCCCCAAATTGGGGGGTGGGTGGGCTGGAAGCAGTGATATAAAGTTCCTTAAAGAAAGAGGCACTTGTGGGGAGGTTTCCTCATAAGAAAATGCTTGTAGGTTAACTAGTTAACCATTGTCTTTTGTGGGGAAGAGATACTGTATGTGTGCCTAACTCTCCCCCCCCCCCATTGAAACAATGTCTAACTGTGAGACCTAAACATGTCTAACTGTGGCTGAGTTGTGCTGTTTCTTCTCTACCATTGTAGACAGTCTTTCTGAATTTAATTGGATAGCCCAACCTGTTAATGTTTTCCTTTTTTAAAAATAAACATGTTAAACATGAGCATTTCACTGTGCGAGCGTACTACATGAATCTACAACAGAGCAATTGGGAAAATCAAAATACACAAATAGTTTTTCAAGTAAGTTCAACACTAGCAAAGAAGTAAGAGCAATTTTTTTCATATAGAACTCTGAAGACTTTTGGTGATAGACAGAATTGTATCTAAATAAACAGATAAACTGCATGTTTGTGCACTTCTCAGTAATGTTGCAGCAGTGTTACTAATAAGATAGGACCTTGAAAGAGGTCAAATATGCCTTTGTTTGTAGTGTGTAAATCCTTAGTGCTTTGCCTTTTGAATATGAAAAGATAAAGCCACCTTAACATGAGAATATTTTCTGTTTTGCCGTCTCACAAGATCACAAGTTGAAATCAGTGGGACTACAGTACGGTACTTAAGAACAGGTGGTTTAGGTTGAAGCCATGAAGCCCAATTCTGTGCTTGTTTGCTGGTGCTTCCTTCCATGTAAGTGTGCGTAGCATTGCACAAGAAGAATATTGTACTTGCTTTCTGCAGTTCTAAAAAAAATGGGAATACAGTGTTTTCAGAAGGGTTAACCTTCCGTTTAGGTGCCCATACAGATGTTCTGTTTAGTTCAGGGCCAAACAGCTTGTAACATGCGAGATCTGAAATTGGGACTCTTGGCAGCTGTGACAGCTGCAGGGGACTATAATTTGATTGGAGCAGCAGCGCTGTGGGTGGGGGGTTTTAACATTTCCCCTCCATGCTGTTTCCATGCTCTAAAATGCTTTCTTTCTCTTTCTACCCCTCGCCCTATTAGATTAAGGGAAATATTCAAGCATTACATGTGGCTTGGAACTTGCTATTGCCAGTGAATCTTCACTGAAGGGCATTTGCTAGACTTTCATTAGCACTAATTGTGTAGAGAGTGATTCACATGGGAACTGTGATTTGTCCTGATAAATCTTAGGCTATGATGCTGGTTTTTGAAATGAAAACTTGTTGTACCAGTTTGGAGTATATACATGATGTTCTTTTCAACTGACAGGACAGAGAACTTCATATAATTGCAATACAAGTCACCTTGACAGCTATGTTAGCCAAGGCAGGATCACCAACAAGGAGGCTTGTAGTTTTGCCCTAGAACAATCCCCAGATGTGATATGAATAAACAGTTTTTCAGTGTCAACTTCCTGCATGTAGAAGCATAATAATACACAAATGTAAATGTGCAAGTTTTAGGATTTGTACCCCAAATATAATTTTCTCACTAATTGAAATAAAGCAGTGGTTCCCAACCCGGGGTTACAACCCCCCCTTAAGCAGGAGTGGCAATGTGAGGATGACGGTGACAGGACCTGCGCAGCTGTGCTGCTGCTACGAAAAAGATTTTTTTAATAAATATACTGGAGGATTGCTACATAACAGCCTTCCAGAGGGTGTGGGGAGCCTGTGGCACCCCCTGCAGGCCTCCCTGCACCTCAGAACAGCTCCTTAATGCAGTAATGATCCACTTCCAATTTTACGATCCTGGGGCCCAAAAGTATGGGAACTATCTAAGAAAAATGAATCCTGACTGAGCACCATTAAAATCAATGGACCTTAAAGTTGTCATGATTGAATTCATGGATTTCAGGGATATCTTAGCCTTCTACACCTTCACAGTGGGTTAGTTTTGAAAGCAATGAGGCATATATTTGAGGTCTTCTAATCAGAAGTATCACTTTCATGAAAAGGGACTTAAATTATTTATTGCATACAGGTGGCCTTTTTATTGACAAGGGTTCCGTTCCAGAACCGTCGTATATAAAAAAATCCACGAGTAATTAAACCTGCAGACTTTCCCCACACCCCACCCTCCAGACACCTGTCCTGATGGTTTTCTGAGGTCCGCTGAGGCAATGTGGCTTGCATGCGGCTTCGGTGGTCAAATATGGTGGTCTTCCTTTAATACCATAATCTAGCTCTTCAAGTTGTGATTCCACCAGGAACACAATGTTACAAATCCTCCAGCAAATATTGACATGAATATGAAGAATAATCCTATATTGAGATCTGTTTAGCCTCCGAGGACTGGGTTGTTAGCCCTGGATGGGGAGCTTTATCCTTAAGAACCTGTTCAATGAAATGTAATGAGAGATTATTGTCAAGAGCATGTTTAAAATGTCTAGGCCAGTTTTTCTTCAACCTTGGGGTCAGGACCCCAGTGGGGTAGTGAAGCCCCAGTACTGGGGTTGCGGCAACATATGGGAATGAAAAAGGTTGAAGACGACTAGACTAGATCAAGAGGGAGACATCTGGTGTACCCCTTCAAGTACCAGGAGATGGTGTCCTAGTCTTGCTCAAGTTCTTAGGAATTGTGCTAAAATAGCTTTCACTAGTGCCAGGCTTCATGGTAACTTTTTCTGCTCTCTCCAGGATGAATATTTGGTTATAGTGAACACTGCTGGGATGGGATTATGGGTGTGGAGACTGGGTGGATAGGGTCCTGGGAGCGGGCAGGATCAACAGTGGGGTCCCTAATCTCATACATTCATTTATTTATATATGGAGGCCATGACATGGAAAAAGGTTGAAGACCGCTGGTCTAGGCAGTGTTGGAAATGCAAATGTTAGTTGCATTGTTCACAAACCAGTAATTGCAACATTTTGCACAGAAGGAACCTTGGATAGAGAAGTGTCCGTTACATTTTTCCTGACCCATGAAAATACAGTAATCAACTGTTGAATAAGCCGAGTATTTTCTATGGCTTCAACATCTTTTGAGTATCCGGAAGGGATTTCATTGTTAAGTTAATTAGCTGGTAGCTGTTACATGTGTTTAAATATTTGATATTTTCAGTGAGGAGTGCTAAATATACAATAGTTGGAACCCTTGTTCAATTTAGTAGTTTGCCAAGAGGACAGGCAGCGCAAAGCCCATGTTTTGGACGTGGTTTCCAAACTCCAACATTACAGCTTGCTAACAGATCCAGTATTGCCCAACAGACAGTCTTGTCCGGTTGTGGTTTTCTGCTCACTTCTTGCAACAAGACATGCCTAGTTTGGGCCATTACATTATTATCATTGTGCTGCCAACAGAAAATAGTGCTTAGCTTTGGGTCTGGTGATGATGGGGAAGGATCAAGGTTGATATGCCTCTACAGGCAGGCCCCAGTATCCGTGGTTTCAATTATCCAGGGATACTGGGAATGCCCATTAAAAATAGGGTGTGAAGAGGGAAAAAGGCAGAAATAGTTTTTACCGAAGTGGAGCAAAACTGTGGTGCATTCGATAGTGACATTTGGGGGAGGAGTCTTGGAGTGAACAGGAAGAGGCTGCAAGCATCTGAGAAGGCTGCCTGCTGCCCTGAATTTGCAGCAGTTTCACTGCATAGCAGTAAGAAACTATTTCTGCCTTTTTTCGTCACTTTCTCTCCCTTTTTAATGGTCGTCCCAATGTGGATTCATGCTATCCATGGTGTGTGTGTGGGGGGGGGGAGAATGGAACTACAGCAGATACCAGGGCATGCTTGTATTGTACTGCCACATCCAAAAATAGAAAACTAAAAATGACAATGCCTGATCCTATCAGGAACTTGTTCACAAATGGTCACTGTGTTGTACAGTTGTAGCTTGTGGGTTTCTAAACCTGTGTCGAAATGGGTGCGTTATTTGGAGCAGTCTAACGTGGGACTTTTTCTTACCAACCTTGTTTATGGAGTAAGGTTTAATGGTATTTGTGTGCTAATTCACATTGTAAGGCACTGTTCCATTACTTCTCCTGTTCCTCTTTTTGCAGGCATGATGGACAGGTAACAGGATATTGTTTTGCTGTGGTATCAGCGAGTAAGAATGACTGAGTGCTTCCTGCCTCCTACCAGCAGCCCCAGTGAGCACCGCAGGGTGGAGCATGGTGGGAGTCTTGCCCGGACTCCAAGCTCTGAAGAAATCAGCCCAACCAAATTCCCTGGCTTATACCGAACTGTTGAGCCGTCTCCGCCTCATGACAGCCTCCATGAACCTCCAGATATTATTTCTGATGATGAGAAAGAGCATGGAAAGAAAAAAGGAAAATTTAAAAAGAAAGAGAAAAGAAGTAGGTTATTTCCTTTGTCGTGTGTCCAATAGTAGGGTGCTTTTTGGTATTTACCATTTGCTTTTCATTACCTCATTTGTGCGTGTGTGGTGTTTAATGTTCTTGTTTATTGTTTGTTGGCTTTGCTGTTAATGTACGTGGTGCCTCCATTTTAAATATTGTAGTAAAGGTGTCACTTTTTTAAGATGTGTGAATTTGTTCCAATTTATCTACCGCAAATCCTGTTAGGTGCTTTCAGACATGCCGTGACCAGAGATGCAGCACAGTGCCATCTCCTGCTGCTGTGAAGTTCCATCACGCAGCTTTCCCAAACCTGAAAGTACAGGACTTCCATCTTATTTAAAGGGACTGCATGAAATGTCTTTGTTCACGCCGTTCCTTAAATAAAACTGGAATTCCTGTACTTCCTGTTTGGGAAAAGCATGGAATGGTGCGCAGTAAAGAAGTGGTTATCTGGTTTCTGCTTACTTTTAGTGAGCTGGAAGCAGATGAGTATGGCTCATGTGGGCTGGAAGAAGGTGGTTGCAGTGGCAGACCTGAGGTGAAGGGCACCCCAAATTCCCTCACCCCTGCTGTATGGCACAAGCCACGTGCCGCTTGGCCACTTCCTGGTTAGGCCAGCAGTAGAGACTTTCCTGTTCATCAGACTCATTATTTATTAAAATGATAGAGCTTTCATAATCCTTAAATGAAGTTTATGAAAGTGTTCTCGATAGGAACAATTACATAATATCTTCTGTTAAAAGGAAAAAGTTGCCTTTTGATCTTGTGCTGTCATGATATGTGATGATGATTCATTTTCTACTTGCATAGGATTGTATCCGTAAGCATGGAGTGCTGAGTAAGCACCAGTGAAATCAACAATGATACGTTAATTATGTATAATTCCCATTAATTTCAATAGGGCATAGGATTCACTTTCTGTGGATGCAGCCTATAGTTTTGTATGTACAGACATACCAGTAGGTATTCAGTGAAACTAAAGCTGCTTGGTTGCACATTAAGGGGGTACACTTGTGACTACATTTCATCAATAGCTTCAACTTTGCTAACATTTTCTCAAATGTGAAAACCACTACTTGCCCCAGGGGAGGCTCTAGCCGCCGCATAGGGTTCCTTGGATCTGCACCTGTTGTATTGGAGGCACAGATCCGAGGAAGCCATGCAGCCCGCATCAGGGCCACGCGGCCCGGGGACAGAGCCTTGGATGCAGCCTAATGGCCACATCCCAACCCCCCTCCCTCCCTGGGCCGGCACGCCCTGAACTGCCTGCCCTTCCTCCTCCCAGAACTGCTACTGCTAGTGTTTGGCCCAAGAGCTCTAGCGCCAATGTGGGAGTGCTGGTCAGCGCCCGCATGGCAGCACCAGTGATGTTATGCCGACGTTAGCATGCAGCGTCAGTGCAACGTCATTTAGAGGATTGCGCCCTGAGCTACCATGGTGGGTACTTAAAAACTGTAGCATTCTTATTTGCTTTTTGATGCATGACAGAAGAGGGAAATGTAGTAGGGGAATGTGAAGTTCTGTATGTATCCAGATAAGGTCTATGAGTTTCTCAGATAATTTTGAATGTTTTTAGTGGAGGACTGCAGTGGTTATTTGCCATGTGCTTCTTTAGTATACAGTATTATACAATGTTGTAATTTACATTGGCAAAAAACTAAAGATTTCATGTGTAAACCTTTTCCCTATGTGCTGCTATCAATCATGGGTGTGTGTTTTTAAAAAAAATATTTTAATTATCCTGTTCATGCCTACAGGGGTGGGTAGGTAGGTAGGTAGGGCTAGTTACAGAAGAGGTGTAGCTTATTAGACTCTTGTGCATATATTCCAGAGGCAATATAGTACCTGGTAATTAGCAGTGAAAGCAATATTTGTCTTATGATTGTGGAATTGAAATATCATATGCACTTTACATAATCCGAATGAGCACCAGTAGTTGGTAATGTGTCAGGTTGGTAATGTGTCAGGTTGGTAATGTGGTAATGTTGGTAATGTGTCAGGTTGGTAATGTAGTTGGTAATGTGTCAGGTAATGTGTCAGTAGTTGGTTGGGACAACTTTGTCTATCGAATTGAAGAGTAAGTTTTCTTTCATTTTTGAAATATTCCTAAGTAAATTAATACATTTATATTCTAGAATATATGGTTTTGTCTGTTTTTAAAAGATTGGACACTTAAGTGATTTTTGAATGCAGTCTTTCAATCCCCATTAAAGTCAGTAGCAAAACTCTAATTGTTTTTAATAAATCAGATTTGTCTTTTTTCCAGGTCAGTGTATAAGTGTGCTTGCATTGGAGTGGATATGAATTTGTGATGCCTTGGAATGTTGGTTGCAGTAACAAAGAAGTGTTTGGATAGTGATGTAAATTTTTCCCTTGAAATGTGACTAGCAGCAGAAAATTAAACTAGATGCTGCTTTCCTAAGAGTTTAAGATGAGCAAGACACTCCATTCATACCTGTTATCACCACACAACAGTTCTGTATTGACTTTGAGGTGACATTTTTTTTCCTCTATGGGTAAATGCCTGTGGAAAACCTTAAGGCTACAATCCTAAACCAACTCATTAGGAAGAATACCATTTTCCACTTCAGAATAAACAGCTTGGAATGAAAATTCAAAGTGGATGTTGTAGGAAGATCTAGCTTGTGGCTCTCTTCTGAAAAACCTGTATAGAGATTTTGTAGTGTAACATTTTTTCATATTTTTTCACCCTCCATATTTTCCTGTGGAGGACAAATTGTCAGAATCAGCCCCCAGGGTTTGTCTTCTTTAACTCTGCAAAGAGTAAATAGAAAGTGTAGGTAGGTACCATATTAATCAGTATTACTTTTGTTGTTTTTTCAACTTTTCTTGATTCAGCATGTGATATTCAATCAATCAATCAACAGGTACTTATATACCGCTTTTCAACACGAAGTTCACAAAGCGGTTTACAGGCAAATAGTAATAATAAAGTTAAATGGCTCCCTGTCCCAAAAGGGCTCACAATCTAAAAAAAAAGGCAGACCGCCAGCAACAGCCACTAGAAAGACTAAGCAGGGGTAAAGAGGGACAATTACTCTCCCCCTGCTAAATATAAGAGGAACACCACTGGAAAAAGTGCCTCTTGCCCAGTTAGCAGGGGGATGATATTAACTGCCCTTTATTTCCTCTTCTGTTCTCCCAACAGCTGAAGGTTATGCAGCCTTTCAGGAAGACAGCTCTGGAGATGAAGCTGAAAGTCCCTCCAAGTTAAAGCGCTCCAAGGGGATCCATGTTTTCAAGAAGCCCAGCTTCTCCAAAAAGAAGGAAAAGGATTTTAAGATAAAAGAAAAACCGAAAGATGAAAAGCATAAAGAGGACAAGCACAAGGAGGAAAAGCATAAAGAGAAAAAATCAAAAGACTTAACAGCGGCAGATGTGGTCAAACAGTGGAAAGAGAAGAAGAAAAAGAAAAAGCCAACTCAGGAGGCAGAGATACCACAGACAGATATTCCCAGACATCGACCTGTGTTTGGCATCCCATTGGCAGATGCTGCAGAAAGGACCATGTTATACGATGGCATCCGCCTGCCAGCAGTTTTCCGGGAATGTATAGATTATGTTGAGAAATACGGCATGAAATGTGAAGGCATCTACAGAGTTTCAGGTATAGTATAGTTTCAGGTAAATTCACTTGAAGGGTGAATTTTTGTGTGCTTTGCTTTTAGTCATTTAGCAAAAGGCCATGATGCATGCACTATTCTTTTAAACACTGTAACTTCATCTAACTGTGTAAATGACTGTAGTTTAATTCTATGGAAATGTAGAGCCAAGTCTAAATTACAGAGTGGAATTAACCATACTTTTCTAACACAGTTAATTCTGTTCTGTAGTTTAGATTTGGCTCTAAATTTGTGACTGGAAGCATTTCTGATGTGTAGATACTGTCGAAAAAGGTCCAAAAAAATGGTTTAAAAGGTTAAATGAACAAATCCAGCTTCTTTTAGTTGAATGCAAAGTGTTTCTCATCAGATCAATGAAGTTCTGCAACTCTAATGTAGCACTTCTGATTCCCAAGCAGTTTTCTTAGTCACCTGCTTGCTAAACACAGTACAGTAGTTAAAAAAAATATTTCAGGCTTTGTGGATAGAAAAGAAAAATTGGAAGCAACTGCGTTTCTTACCACTGTTGCTCTGAAGTCGTGCCAGTGAGAATTCAGTATATATTTGTAGAAATACATACATCTGAGGATTGTAGCCATATAATATACATGTACTCAGAGATGTTGGAGACCAAGGTTTGCTGTTTGTACTATATATTTGTTTACTTTGTTTTAAAATATGTCAAATTACTATTTCACATACTAGTTTGATAAGTGGCATATCAATGAGAGAACCAATTTTTATGTTTCATTTTTTTTCTACTTTCATTTTAACTTTCTAGAAGGAATTTATACAGGGAGTCTCTATTAGTAGGTATTTTGACATACATGGAATCTGTTGAGCTGTAGCACAGGACTTTAGCTTGGATTTGAGGAAAGCAGCCTGGTAGTAATGCCAAGATAATTGGCAGTCACAGTAGTTGTGTAACCTCGACCTACATAAATGTAACAATGATTTGAGTCATTTAATTATCCAGCTGTATTTTGAATTGTTAATGCCACCTGTGAGATGAATCATGCCAGCAATCTAAATGCGAAGCACACACTGTTTTGACAAGAAATGAAAAGCAAATTCAGAGACAAGAGTTCAGAGACAAAATGGCGCAGGAAGTAAATATTTTGAAAAGATGTCTTTTATACGAAAATAGCATATTAGTAATACATACATCTGAAAAGTTACTGCATTTTTTCTGGCTCTGTAGGTCACAGAGCTTTGTGGAAGTATGATCATTTTGACTTGAAGATTGTTAATGCTTCAGGTTTTCTTCTATTTTATTCTTTATTCTTATATCTCGTCATTCACCTCAGTTGATCCTAAGGCAGGTAATTCTGGCATAGTTAAGCCCTTTTTATTTATTGGTTTTTTTTGCCCCACCTCTCCAAAAACAGTCTTCCAACAGTCTGGTGAACAAATTCAAATAAATAATATAAATACACCAGTAAAACATAAAAAAATTCATTGCATCTAAAAATTTCATAAGCATCTTTCTTGCATATATGCAAGAAAGAATAAAGTTTACTTCTGGCCCTGTTCCGTGGCCCTGTCCCATATCTTGGTTTGGATGAAAATTCATGCCAGCAGCGGTCAAAAAGCAGTAAAAAAAACTTTTCGTTTTGGAGCACTGATCTCAAAGGGATTTGCTGATAATTTTGTTGTGCAATTCTCAATGCCAAAGGCCTTTGATTAGCTAGTTTCCTTTTATGCGATACTTCAAAAGAAAATAAAAGTTTGAAAAACAGCTGTGTGTGTAACAATAAAGAAAACAAAGACTTTAACTGTTAAGGGTTTGTACATATTGTACAGTATATCTTTCTCTTTGGTTGCAGTACTTAAGAGGAGAATGATGTAGTTGTCCTTAGCAGCTGCAAGCCCACATCTGATGTGGGTAGAAATTGAGAACTTACCCAAGGTACATAAGAACAGCTTCACTGGATCAGGCCAAAAAGGCCCATCTAGTCCAGCTTCTTGTATCTCACACTGGCCCACCAAATGCCTCTGGAAGCACATACAACAAGATACCTGCATCTTGCTGCCACTCCCCTGCATCTGGCATTTACCCTTGCATCCGCCAGTGAAGACGCCAGACTACGGCTTGGGTTAGCTTGATTAAATACAAGTGACCAATTTTTAAATCGTGAACCTACTGAACACGTTGCCCCTCCCTCGCCAATCTGGGGTAGGTGAAAAAACTGCTATCCATGGCCAATCCGGTGTGACTGCAGCCCTGACTTTAGAGCACTGAGAGCACAGTGGCTGGCTTTTACCTGAACAGCTCTATGTAGCTTGGGTTTGATATACTTCAGAGGATTGAAGTATATCAATGTACTCCAATACCCTGATACAATCCTTCAGATCAGTTGTAAGCATCTTCTTAAGTATACAGTATGTGAAAAAGCATAGGCCTTAGTGGTTGGTCCTCAGCTGAGAATCACTGAAGAAACAAGGAGCATTTTCTGGAGGCACTCTGAGAATTTTTGTTTAGTAACCCAAGCAGGATTGTACAGTATTGCATTTTACACTTCTTTTACAGTATTTGGTTTTTATAAGGCTGCATCTCACCCTGAATCACTGTGGATAGTGTAAACCTGATTTTTTTTAAAGCGAGTAAATATATATGTAATAAACTTGGTTGATGGATTTGTTTTGCATAACTATGATTTGTTCTTTTTTAATTGTTCTGAATGTTTTTGAAGGAATTAAATCAAAGGTAGACGAGCTAAAAGCAGCCTATGACCGAGAAGAATCCCCCAATCTGGAAGAGTATGAGCCCAATACGGTAGCCAGCTTATTGAAACAGTATCTGCGAGAACTGCCTGAAAACTTGCTTACCAAAGAGCTGATGCTTCGCTTTGAAGACGCTTGTGGGAAGAGCCTGGAGGCTGAGAAAGTGCAGGAGTGTCAGCGCCTCCTGAAGGACCTGCCAGAGTGCAACCTCCTCCTGATTTCCTGGCTGATTGTGCACATGGACCATGTCATCGCAAAGGAACTGGAAACGAAAATGAACATTCAGAACATTTCCATAGTGCTCAGTCCGACTGTTCAGGTACCTGTGCCACCTAGCATATATGCAAGATGCTTTTTTGAAATTGAATATTCAGAGTCCATGTATACAAGTCAAAAGTCACTTGATGCAGTTCTACTGCTGATGCTAAGCAGAGCTGGAAAGGAACCTAGGAACCATATGAAAGAGGCTCTGAGCTGATGAAGAAGGGGGTCTAAGGCCCAAAGCTATCCAACTTTTCAGCACTGATGCAGCTGCAGTGCAGCTCCTGGATAAGGGAATAATCTTCCCTTGCCTTGAGAAGGCCCCTTTGACTGCCCCCATCATAGTATGCAGCGTGCTCCCTGTTAGCACATCCTCATCAGTGCTGGAAAATTTGACAGGATTGGACCTGTCAATGTAATGTAATGATTTGTAGCACATACTATCATAAGGGTGGTATGTGGTAGGGATCAGCAATCCAGCCTAGTAAACTTCTTGTCCCCAAACAGGACCCTTTTTTCCTCCCACATGTCCTGCAGAAAGATACTTGCATATTACATAGCTCCAAATTGTGTTGGAGCAAGTGAGCTAAGCCACATACATACTCCCAAACAAAGAGAGAATATTAGTTCTGCAAGCTATTTTTTTTCCTAGGGGTGGAGAGCGAAGCCTGGTTGCTTTGTTTTGGTTCATCTTAAAGAAAATAAGATCAATTGTACAGTTTTAATGTAGGGCCACACCTTGTTATTTAGTCAAGAACTGCTGCTTTATGATGTTTGCATGCTTTTTGTATCCTACCAAATCTCTGAAACCTCAAAGCTCACAACAGCCATCCTTTCTGTGGTGGATTTAACATCCATGATATTAAAAAACATGGCTTTGGTATAATAGGCTGCTGTCTTTCAGTGGAACATCTCCACTTCCACTTTAATTTAGGAAACTGATTTCAGCTTTCTTTTTTAATAACAACTTTTTCTATCCAAATATCAGGGATGCAGAAAGTATAATGATGTGGTAAGACACTGCACACACCTAACTTTCACTAGATTCTGAGTTTGTGCTAGAAACTGGGGATTTAGTCATCTACTTCCCTTTGCATCTCACCAGAAATCCAAGTTTAAATCATTTGAAATAGGGAATTCTCCGAAGTCATCAGCGCACAAAGCAATATAAGAAATATTTATCATAATATCCAAAGGCAGAGCCTCGCATTGGAATTTTCATACAGGCATTCCCCTGTATTAGTGGATCTGGAATCTGCAGTTTCATTTATATGTAGTTCCCTGTATCCCACCCCCACACCCTGTGCTTATTACTGCCTGTGTTCTTTAGTAACAGTGGAAGCATGCATTTTCTTAATAGTAACAGTTTCTTACTTAACTAGAAGACACAACCAGAACGTTAGTTAACAGGAAGCAGGAATAGTCTTGCTTTCTGTTAATGTTCAGTTGGCCTCCTCCCTCTAGCATGTGGGCGTGTCAGGAGGTAATGGGTGCAGGGTGGGTGGGTTGTAACTTAAATAGGATTCCCCCATTTCAGTGGTTTCTGCATCTGAGAGGTGGTGATGGACTGGAACAGGGTGTGTGTGCCTGTATTTAGTTGCCAGAAACTTTCATGGGTCAGGTGGGCAAATCAGAACTCATTCTCGTACGATGCTTACCTTCCAGTGTCTTTAATCAAAACGTGGGCAAACTGTTTGACCCAAGGGTCACATTGGGACATATAGAGGGCTATTATGCATGTGTGTTAGAGTTACCCTAATAGTTTTGATTCCAGTTTGGTTCAAAACAAGCAAAAACAAAACCTGTGGTGCATTTTCTGTGGGAGAAGGGACTGAGAACTGGATTCTTTAGCCCTGGATGGGAAGCATTCAGCATAGCGCATTGGAGGCACTTGCAGACCCGTCCTGGACTCCAGACCTTACTTGGCCCTCCTCCTTATGTATAGTTGGTACCCACAAAGGTGGAAAAACTTTGGAAATGTAATTGCCTACAGAAGCAACATTATCTATGTTCATTGAGTAGTTAGGATGGGGGTTCAAATTTATACCAACAAAATAACATATTGAATTCCTGGTCAGTAGCCAGTTCTTAAAAGGTTGCATTTAACAAACAATGCATTTAGAATAAAAATTGTAGGGTCTCCCCACTTCTAGACTACCCTCATCAATTTCTTTGTATACCATTATTATGGCCAATTAGATCAGCCAATGCTCGTTCTTAAGAAAGTTGGTCATGATTTTGTCCAGTTGAAATTAATGAAACTTAAGTTAGTGTTGACTCATTTGTCTCATGGATTTCAACAGTGCTTAGTCAGGATTAACCTTCTTAGGATAACAGCCCATTATGTTTGCCTGCACATGTTCATGGCATCATAGTGGAGAACAGATAGTAGTATAAAGAAAGGCAAAGCAATGAGAGAGCTCAGAGTTCAAAATTTCAAGAACATAATATATTGAAGATTTTCAAGAAAAGAATATATGCTCTTAAAAGTATATAAAGGTATTCTTCTATTTGCAAGTAAGACTATTGGTCCCTGTGCCCTGCCCGTAAGTGGATGATATTCCATAGCCTGTGAGCTTGCTGATCTCAGTCAAAGGGGTGATGATGAGCTGGGAAACTGGCATTTTAAGAAACTTTCTCTTTATTTTTCATCTTTCATTACTGTTGTCATATTCTTCAAAAATATTACTTGACATTTCACAATAAATGTAAAGACAGGATTTTTAGGACTAAGGTTTTTTAAAGTTCTCCTGAAATCAATGGATTAAGCACATCTGACTCTGGGTTGGATTGTGCCAGTGACGACAGGGTTGCTTGGTATACTTCCTGAATGAGCAATTTGAATAAAAGTAATCTAGTTTTAATTTTATTATTGAATATCAGATTAATGACGCAGTCAGACCAGTTGTTTGAGTTCCGTACAAAGTCTTACAGATGAAATGACTAGTTAACTCCTGCTAACTGGGCAAAGAGGCACCTCTTATATTTATGATGTGATGGCCTTTATATTTAAGGGGGGGAAGGCAACTGTCCCTTTTCACCTCTAGATCCTTTAAAAATACGCTCTTGTCCAGGCAGGTTTATAAATCTTGTGGATATTGACTGAGTCGTGGCCTTTTTTGATATGTGCATTTTTAATATGTTACAACTCAAGGTGTTTGTTTCTGGCAAGATAGGATGACAGCCTTACTGAAAAAAGGGCTTACTTCTGAGTAAAATAAATAACACCGTTTTCAAATACCTCGTTACAAACTGTATACCAAAAGCTGTTTAATCCAGTCTTTGCCTCTTCATACATCATCCTTTTGAGGTGAATTCAAATGTTTCAGGTCACAGGGCATTGCAGTCCTAGAAGAAAGAGTCCTGTAGAGAGGGGCATATGGAATAGAGAGCTCCATGTTGTTCTCGTGAATATCAGTCCACAAGGCTACAAGAAAAAGCAAAAACAAAAAAAATCGTCAGTTGCTTAATCTCACCTGGGCTGAAATTTCTCCCCAGCCCTAAAGATGTTGAAGAGTTTGAAAAACCTTTGCACTAGAATCCTCAGAACAGTCGTTCTCCAACTTTTAAACACTGGGTTCCACTTTTTACCATGACAATCTGTCTGGGACCCACCAAAGTGATGTCATGGCCGGAAGTGCCATCATTGTGATACCGGAGCCTGCTGCTTTCCTTGGAATGCAGCAAAAGTTGGGTTATTTCTCAGCCATTTTCCAACAGTAAAGTGAATCAGAAAGTGAAAAAAAGCCTATTTACAACCTTCACATAAGCAAAATAACCACATAGCCCTTTCCCTTTCCAGCATCTCAACTTCCCGTATTTAATTTTTAAAAATTGGCTTGCAGCCCACCTACTTTCTTGACCCACGTTTGAGAAACACTGCCTTAGAATATATTCTGTGATGAAGTTGCTAATATAGCCAACTTTTCCTATTCTAAACATGTTACTTGTTTATATAAAACTAGCCTTTTGTGACCCGGCGTTGCCCGGGGGGACAAATTATCCCAAGCCTCTATTAGGAGAAGGAATGAATACAGGGACACAATCAAGCAAAAGAGCGAAATGAAACGGTCACACTCACTGAACAATGTCTGCAGGTCCTGTGGTAGGACAGCACTGAAGTATGAGAAACAGGAAGAGGTGGCCAGTGAGCTCTGTGGAAATAGGTCCAGCTGCGATCCAACTGGGCGCTGGAACTCTCTGGATCATGCTCTTTCCAGCCTGGGCAAGTGAGGCAGTGAGAAGACGTTTCACTTTCGTTTTGAGTACTCTTCCTGTGTATCAGCTCAGTGAGTGCAATCCAAGCTCATGACCTGCAGAATTCTTTGTGACCACAGGGTGGCAGCACAATTTCACTCCAATACAATCCCCTCGCTGTCCCTCCCCCCGGGGGCTGTAGGGGGGTCTGACCCCCGCAGTGTTTTTCCCCAGGCCGCAAGGTGTATTCCTGCCAAGTTTCGTGTGGATCGGGCCAGGCGTTGAGGAGCCTATGCATAACACACACACACACACACACACACACACACACACACACACATACCCACGTCCGTTTTTATATATATAGATATAGCTATTAGACTACAGCTGTGGTACCTAAACTTTAAGTAGTAACCAATTTTTGGTGGGTTGCAAAACTGACAAGGCAGATTAGACTATGTGCATCAAGGGTTAAACAAACTGCTACTTGGGGGGGGGGAAGCACTGTTGCCTAATCACCATTATAGCCACACCCCTTGGCATTCATAAACCAGGCAGCAGCCTTTAGACCTGCAGCAGTAGTATTTAAGGATCTGATGAAGGAAGCCCCCCAAAAACTCCTGAAAGAAGCCCTCCCCCAATAGTTGGCCAGGAAAATGTATTGAGCCCTATAGAAAGCAAATGTGAGCCATAAGTGCTTGTTAACTCACAAATAGGTAAATATGCCTTGGTCTTATCAAAGGACAGGGATAGGGAATGCAAGACTGTCAAAATGGTTCTGATTCTATGAATGTGAAGCTCAACAAATGCTCCAGAAGGCAATTCCCCCTATAGTTAAAAAGGATAAAATGGGGTTGAATGGCTAGTAAGGTAAAACACTGTTTTAGGCTTGTAAAGCTAGGTGGGTCCCTATAGAGTGTTTGGGAACCACTGGCCTACTGGAAGCATCAGCCACTTTTTTAAATATTGTGGTTAGTGAGACAAAAATACAAAATTAGACTAAATACATTTTGGCATGAATTTTTTTTTACATTTGTAGAAAGCCTAGTGATTTAGTTCAGACTGAAGCAGAGTTTCTAAAAGGCGAAGAAAATGTATGCCTTAAGTATTTTTGGATTCTTGGGCGTCTGTAGTTGCATTGCTGTATATATGTAAAATGTTTTGAATATCCTCTGAAGTGATATGGTGACTCTTGTATCTTCTCAGATCAGCAACCGGGTCCTGTATGTATTTTTTACTCATGTTGAAGAATTCTTTGGAAATGTGACTCTAAAGCCGGTGACAAAGCCTCTTCGATGGTCTAATATGGCAACCATGCCGGCATTGCCGGAAACGCAGGAAAGCATCAAAGAAGAAATTAGACGACAGGTTGGTGGTCTTAGCAGGTTACGGGTCAATCCTAACTTGGTGTTTAGACCACTCTCTGAATCAGGGAGGTCAGCGCGCGTCAGCCAATCCTAAGCTGCTTTGCAACTGCGTGAAACAGCAGCACCAAAATGGCTGCTGCTATACCCTGCAGGACCAGAGCAGTTGCAGGAGTCTCCTTGGGGGAAGGGAACATCTGTAGAACACTGCTGGCCACAATGGGTCTCCTCAGATCTGCCTCTGCTATTTAGTGGCGCAGAACTGAGAGGCCCGTATTGGGCTCTGGAGGGAGCATAGGATTTTGACAGCAGCCTCTGCCACCGTCCCCACCCGCTTCCTGGACCTGATTCTCCCCATGTTCTGCTCTCCCCCTACCTGCTTCAAAAAGCCTCCCTGCTGGGGGAACTCACCACTTGGCGCTTCCCAGACAGGTCTTCCCAGCGCTGATGGAAAAGTGAGAGATGTGCTTTTGCAATAATTGGATTGCTGATGTGTATTTTACTAGGAGTTCCTTCTGAACTGTTTGCACCGAGACCTGCAGGTGGGGATCAAAGATTTATCCAAAGAGGAGAGATTATGGGAAGTGCAAAGAATTTTGACAGCTCTCAAAAGGAAGCTAAGAGAAGCTAAAAGACAAGTGAGTATCTTCTGTAATTTTACTCTTGTGCCTACAGTTTGAATGGGAAGGTGGTGGTGGTGGTTGTTCAGTCGCTAAGTCGTGACCGACTCTTCGCAACCCCATGGGCCACAGCACGCCAGGTCTCCCTGTCCTCCACTAGCTTCCACAGTTCACCCAATTTCATGTTCATCGCTTCAGTGACACTATCTAACCATCTCATCCTCTGCCCCCCTTCTCCTTTTGCCTTCAATCTTTCCCAGCATGAGGGTCTTTTCTAAAGAGTCCTCTCTTCTCATGAGGTGGCCAAAGTATTTGAGCTCCAGGATTTGTCCTTCCAGGGAGCAATCAGGCTTGACTTCCTGGAGGATTGACCGATTGGATCTTCTTGCAGTCCAGGGCTGTCAAGAGTCTTCTCCAACACCATAATTCAAAAGCATCTATTCTTCGGCGCTCTGCCTTTCTTATGGTCCAGCTCTCACAGCCATACATTGCTACTGGGAAAACCATAGCTTTGACTATGCAAACCTTTGTTGGCAGGGTGATGTTTCGGCTTTTTATTAAGTTGTCTAGGTTCGCCATAGCTTTCCTCCCAAAAAGTAAAGGTCTTTTAATTTCATGGCTGCAATCACCATCTGCGGTGATCTTGGAGCCCAGGAAAATAAAGTCTGTCACTGCTTCCATTTCTTTCCCTTCTATTTGCCAGGAAGTGATGGGAGTGGTTGCCATGATCTTAGTTTTTTTTAATGTTGAGCTTCAAGCCAATTTTGGTTTTCCAAATTTGCTGGCATATGGAGTGCAGCACTTTGACAGCATCATCTTTTAAGATTTTAGTAACTCAGCTGGAATGCTGTCACCTCCACTAGTTTTGTTGTTAGTGATGCTTTCTAAAGCCCACTTGACTTCACACTCCAGGATGTCATGTTCGAGCTCAGTGACCGCACCATTGTGGTTATCAGGAACATTTAGATTGGCCGTATATTGTTCCTCTGTGTATTCTTGCCACCTCTTCTTAATCTCATCTGCTTCTGTTAGGTCCTTGCTGTTCTTGTCCTTTATTGTGCCTACCTTAGCATGAAATTGTCCTTTGACATCTCCAATTTTCTTGAAAAGATAGTCTTTCCCATTCTATTGTTTTCCTCTATTTCTTTGCATTGCTCATTTAGGAAGGCCCTCCTATCTCTCCTTGCTGTTCTCTGGAAATCTGCATTCAGTTGGGTATATCTTTCCCTTTCTCCCTTGCTTTTGGCTTCCCTTCTTTCCTCAGCTATTTGTAAAGCCTCGTCAGACAGCCACTTTGCCTTCTTGCATTTCTTTCTCCTTGGGATGGTTCTAGTTGCTGCTTCCTGTACAGTGTTACAGACCTCCGTCCAAAGTTCTTCAGGCACTCTGTCTACCAAATCTAAGCCCCTAAATCTATTTGTCACCTCCACTGTATATTCGTATGGGATCTGATTTAGGTCATATGTGGAGGGCCTAGTGGTTTTCCCTATTTTTTTCAGTTTGAGCCTGAATTTTGCAATAAGAAGCTCATGATCTGAGCCACAGTCATCTCCAAGTCTTATTTTTACTGCCTGTATAGAACTTCTCCATCTTTGGCTGGAAAGAATGTAATCAGTCTGATTTCGGTGTAGACCATCTGGTGACGTCCATGTGTACAGTTGTCATTTGTGTTGCTGGAAAAGGGTGTTTGCTATGACTAATGTGTTCTCCTGACAAAACTCTATCAGTCTTTGCCCTGCGTCATTTTGTACCCCAAGACCAAACTTGCCTGTTATTCCTATTAGCTCTTGACTGCCTACTTTAACATTCCAATCCCCGATGATGAGGAGGACATCTTTTTTTGGTGCTAATTCTAGAAGGTGTTGTAGGTCTTCACAGAAATGGTCAACTTCTTCCTCTTCAGCACCAGTGGTTGGGGCATAGACTTGGATTACTGTGATGTTGAAAGGTTTGCCTTGGATCTGAATTGAAATCATTCTATCATTGTTGAGGTTATACCCCAGTACTGCTGTTCTCACTCTCTTGTTCACTATGGAGGCTACTCCATTTCTTCTAAGGGATTCCTGCCCACAATAGTAGATGTAATGGTCATCTGAGTTAAATTCTCCCATTCCTGTCCATTTTAGTTCACTAACTCCCATGATGTCGATGTTCAGTCTTGACATCTCGTGTTTGACCACATCTAGCTTACATAGCTGATTCATAGATCTGACGTTCCAGGTTCCTATGCAGTATTGTTCTTTGCAGCATCGTACTTTCACTTCCAGACACATCCACAGCTGAGCTTCCTTTCGGTTTTGGCCCAGCTGCTTCACTCTTTCTGGAGCTACTAGTATTCGTGCTCTGCTCTTCCCCAGTAGCATAATGGACACCTTCCGACCTGAGGGTCTCATCTTCCAGTGTCATATCGTTTAGCCTTTTATTACTGTAATCCATGGGGTTTTCTTGGCAAGAGTACTGGAGTGGGTTGCCATTTCCTTCTCCAGCAGATCACATTTAGTCAGAACTCTCTACTATGACCTGTCCATCTTGGGTAACCCTACATGGCATAGCTCCCAGCTTCATTGAGCTACTCAAGCCCCTTCGCCACGACAAGGCAGTGATCCATGAAAGGGATGGGAAGATTACTCTTTCTATAGAAAGTGCCAAGCTTTCCCTGGCAGGAGAGGCAGAGCTGCCTAGCACTTCCCTCCTGCTAAGATTCTTTCCCAAATCCAGCACAGTGTCAGCCTTGCCACACCCCTCTCAAACAAGAGACTTGCCTTCACTTGAGCAGTGTGGCAGCGGTGCCTGTACTTGGCACTGTGTGGGAAACTAAAAACCATGAGGTTGCACTGGCCACTCCTGCTGTTGGCAAGTGTTGAATCCCAGGGCCCGCGTGAAGCTGCATATTAAGAGCATATCATTGTTGAGAACCTTTAGAGCCCTGCCCTGTTTAATGACTGAGCTGGGGGGTGTTAGCATCTGATATGATCAAACAGTGATTTGTCGTTATTTCACCACTCATACTTGTTTCTCTTGGGAAGGCTATAGATTTACTCATTGCACCAGATGAGTGTTCTTCCCCTGGGGAGGCTTTTGGTTTCGGGCTTTCAGTTTCACAGCTTAGCATTTGACCATGGTTACCTGTTGCGCTTCTGTGGTGTTTGCCTTGTGTCTTATCACTCACTGCATGCTGGCTCTTAGACAGTCTGTGTTCAGGTATGGGGAAGTCTCTCGGATTGCCACAGTGTATAAATCAGCAGAACTGTCTGTGGATTCTCACTGGCAATCGGTTTGTTTCTGGAAAACCAAAAGCAGCTGCACTGATTTAATCACCATCTGTCCTAGAAAAGATGACAAGTGATTAATACGACCAACTCTGCTGCTCAAGAAAGTTTGAAATAACTTCAGATCTTTTCTCAACATAACTAAGGGTGCAAAAACAACGAGCTGCTGTTTAAACACCATTTTATTTACTGTGTGATTCTGTGTGACAGCAGTTGTTAATCAAGTTCTATTTCAATGCAGGAATGTGAAACAAAGATTGCACGAGAAATTGCCAGCCTTTCAAAGGAGGATGTTTCCAAAGAGGAAATGAATGAGAATGAAGAAGTTATTAATATTCTACTTGCTCAGGTAGCTCCTGTTCATAGTCTTATTTCCTTTTTCTCTTTCAGTTTGAGTATGGCTAAAGTGAGAGGTAGAGAAACGGGGGTTAGTTTCCACCTCGGATTCTCTTCCACATGTCTGGGGAACTTGCCTCCTTGGGTTGGAGCTGGATCCTGGCCTCAGGGAGCCACCAGCCATTACCTGCAGCTTCCTCAGCCAGTGGTGGGCTGTTTGAAGAAGGCAGCTCCATTTCTTCTTAGGTCCACCCCTCCTGGCCTCCTTCCTGTGCTGGGTTGGCCCATCTTCCAGGCCTCCATTTGCTGAACTGTCAAGACCTGGGGACCCCCACCTCTGGACATGTGGCAGGTTGATGGTGCCATGCTCAGTTGTAAGCATGCTTGTCCTGTGCATCACCACAGTCTCCCTCCCTGAGGATCCTGAGGCCCTGAGGGCATTTGTGGCTTAATAGTGCCCCAGCGTCTGGTGAGGCTGAGCAGAGTGGTACACAGATCTCTGTGGAAGAGCAACTGGTAAATCAGGGACCAAACATTACCCTTTTTCAGTCAAAAAAAGGCACTCTCCAGTTAAAGGTTACCCAGTTTTACAACTTAGATAACTACAGCTAAGTAACAGAATGAACTCACTAAACTTGGCAGTATTTTGAGTGCATTCTGTTACTTAGCTGTGCTGGTTGCAAATACTAAACTTGGCAGTATTTTATTTGCTTATTCTGGATTTTTGCTAATTTTGCTATTTTTCATTGAAGTTAAGAGCATTTGCAATTCGCATCCTGAACTCATAAATGCTCTTGGCTTCAGTGAAAAAATGCAGCTTTATTTTTGTGTAAAATGCAAAGCTGCATTAAGCTGATCTTGCAGGCCAACGAACATAAAGAATCAGGACTCTCCTCCTATGAAGACATGCAGTTAATGAGATATTGACTTCAGTCTAGAGAAGAGAAGAATGTGGAAAATTGCAATGGGTCTTTTAATTTTCTTTCCTGAGCAGCAATCTAACCTTCAGCACCATCACCCCTTGCGCTGTTCTGGCTGCATCACAAAGTATGCCTATATTTTTGGTTAAAAAAGCTAATAAAAAGGCCTAGTGTTTGCAGTGCATTATCTTTCATCCATAAACCAGGACTGCTCAAATAACTGAATCTTTTGCAGGAAAATGAGATTTTGACGGAACAAGAAGAACTGCTGTCCATGGAGCAGTTTTTGCGGCGACAGATTGCCTCTGAGAAGGAGGAGATTGATCGCCTTCGAGCAGAAATAGCAGAAATTCAAAGGTAACACAACTACTGTCTGATAAAGGAAAATTTTCTGCGTTCGGAATAATTTCTTCAAAACCAAAGCTCATGTTCTTCTTGAAGTACAACTGAAGTACAACTTTTCATGATGTTGTGGCTTTTAGGTTGATGAATCCTCTGTGGTTCCCTGATCTGTTTTCAGTGTGTTGAGCTTACCTGCAGCAGTGTGTCATTCATCTGCTGGGATTGCCTTCCAGACAGCTTTTGTTCTATTGTTGTAGATGCCATTAGCAATGAGGGGGAATTCAACTTCTCTTCCATCAGAGTATTGTTGCCTCCAGAAATTGGATTGGCTCACATTCCTACCTGTTTTGTTCCACTTCTCCAATAGGGAGTGCCACAAAGTCACTCCAGGAAATGTAAAAATTCCCAGCATGCAGAAAATGGTGATGGTTCCATTCCAGCAGCCTGAGAACCCACTCTGTGGGACTCAGAGAGGAACACTTGCCTGCTGAACAGGCAGTGAAAAGAGCGGGAGGTTCATTCAGGCAAGATGATGTAGCTGGGGGAAAAGGTCTAACTAGAATGCAGCAGGTTTTGTGTACCTTTCAGTCCATTTTGCAAAGTCTTCCCAGCTGTCACTTTCTTCCCCTGTTGTTGTTTAAACACCAGCTTTTATTAAGCTTTTAATGTTCAATAAAACTCCTGGTCTATCTGGTCCCTGACTATGGGGAGGCTCCGTGGTTTGTCACATGTCTTGCTCTGCAAATGCTACTGTGAGGGTTGATAGTAAGGGTTCTTGGGATGTAGAGCTCTCCTGGGAGGGGGGGTTGGCCAGATGGCCTCCTTCTGGTGAGTCTTGTAACCTGGGCTGGTGGCAGCGCATACTTTCTACCAAGGCTTTTCCCCATTTGGCTGCTTGTCTGTCAGAGGAAAGTAGGGAGCTTGATGATAGCATAGAAGCAGCTTACAGCTGTGAGGCTTGGAAAGGCTTCAAGGTTACAGAGCTCCGGCAAGGAATCACTCAAACAGAGATTAGGGCAGCAAGAACTTCTATATTCTCAGAAGGTTCCTTGCAGCAAAGGACAGCAAACAGGTACAGCAAAGCTCCTCCAGCAGCAACACTTACATCTCCAGCAACTAACCACAGGTGTTTCTGGTCTTGATTAAATAGTCCCCAGCATCCAATCAGAGATCAAATGATCTCATCCCCGGGTTGAAGCTGAGTCAGAATGATTCAGCACTTTACTGCTGGTCTGCTAGGCCTGAATGACTCAGCACTTTACCCCCTGAGTCGGCCTAGTGTTAGGCCTTTCCCCATTCAGGCCTGTAAATTTCCAGTACAGGGACTTCCTTCAGTATCCCAACAGAGCTGGTAAGGAGCAAGCATGCTAAACACTAGGTGCTGCTTCCCTGGGTCAGTCTGCTAGTTCTTGGGAGTTCCTCTTGTCTGTATCATGGCTACTATTTTCTGCAAGGACTTTGTAGCATGCTACATTTTGCATTGAAACTAACAAATATCCAGTAGTCTTAGGCTGCAGTTCTGTCTCTGCTTGCCTGTGAGTAAGGCCCACTGAACCCAATAGAAATTCCTTCTGAATAGGCATAGGACTGTGCTATTAATAGAGCAGTTGAATTTTTTTTCTTACTGTCAACCAAAACTGCTTTATTGCTCAAAACAATAAAGGGAACACTTAAACAACACAATGTCACTCCAAGTCAATCACACTTCTGTGAAATCAAACTGTCCACCTAGGAAGCCACACCGATTGACAATCAAGTTCACATGCTGTTGCACCAATGGAGTAGACAACAGGTGGAAATCATAGGCAAGTAACAAGACACCACCAATAAAGGAGTGGTTCTGCAGGTGGTGACCACAGACCACTTCGCAGTCCCTCTGTGTTCTGGCTGATGTTTGGGTGACCTTTGAATGCTGGCGGTGCTGTCACTCTAGTGGCAGCATGAGGCGGAGTCTGCAACCCACACAAGTGGCTCAGGTAGTGCAGCTCATCCAGGATGGCACATCCATGCGAGCTGTGGCAAGAAGGTTTGCTGTGTCTGTCAGTGTGGTGTCCAGAGCATGGAGGCGCTACCAGGAGACAGGCCAGTACACCAGGAGCCGTGGAGGAGGCCGTAGGAGGGCAACAACCCAGCATCAGGACCGCTACCTCCACCTTTGTGCCAGGAGGAACAGGAGGAGCACTGCCAGAGCCCTGCAGAATGACCTCCAGCAGGCCACAAATGTGCATGTGTCTGCTCAAACGGTCAGAAACAGACTCCATGAGGGTGGTATGAGGGCCCGACGTTCACAGGTGGGGGTTGTGCTGACAGCCCGACACCGTGCAGGACGTTTGGCATTTGCCAGAGAACACCAAGATTGGCAACCTCGCCACTGGCACCCTGTGCTCTTCACAGATGAAAGCAGGTTCACACTGAGCACATGTGACAGACGTGACAGAGTTTGGAGACGCCAGGGAGAACGTTCTGCTGCCTGCAACATCCTCCAGCATGACCGGTTTGGCAGTGGGTCAGTAATGGTGTGGGGTGGCATTTCTTTGGGGGGCCGCACAGCCCTCCATGTGCTCGCCAGAGGTAGCCTGACTGCCATTAGGTACCGAGATGAGATCCTCAGACCCCTTGTGAGACCATACGCTGGCGCGGTTGGCCCTGGGTTCCTCCTAATGCAAGACAATGCTAGACCTCATGTGGCTGGAGTGTGTCAGCAGTTCCTGCAAGATGAAGGCATTGATGCTATGGACTGGCCCGCCCATTCCCCAGACCTGAATCCAATTGAGCACATCTGGGACATCATGTCTCGCTCCATCCACCAGCCGCCACGTTGCACCACAGACTGTCTAGGAGTTGGCGGATGCTTTAGTCCAGGTCTGGGAGTTGATCCCTCAGGAGACTATCCGCCACTTCATCAGGAGCATGCCCAGGCGTTGTAGGGAGGTCATACAGGCACGTGGAGGCCACACACACTACTGAGCCTCGTTTTGACTTGCTTTATGGACATTACATCGAAGTTGGATCAGCCTGTAGTGTGTTTTTCCACTTCAATTTTGAGTATGTAATGACACCAAGCCCAGACCTCCATGGGTTAATAAACGTGATTTCCATTTATGATTGTTGTGTGATTTTGTTGTCAGGACATTCAGCTATGTCAGGAACAAAGTATTTAATAGGAATATTTCGTTCACTCAGATCTCGGATGTGTTGTGTAAGTGTTCCCTTTATTGTTTTGAGCAGCTTATTTTTTTGTTCTTTAAGCAGTTCTAATCCACAACGTAGACTAGCTTCTTAAAAGACAGTCCCTTTGAAATAACAGTACCTTGAAAGGATAGGTTCATACACACAATTTCTCAATTAACATTTTATAGACACTGCTTTGGATCATGTTCACTATATGAAGACTCCAGAAGTGTGTTACTAAAACCACAGTGATTGTTGGAAATCTCTTCTTCTGCCTTGTAGTCGTCAGCATGGTCGGAGTGAGACTGAAGAATACTCTTCAGAGAGCGAAAGCGAGAGTGAAGATGAGGAAGAGCTACAGATCATCTTGGAAGATTTGCAGAGGCAGAATGAAGAGCTGGAAGTGAGATTATATTCTAGCAAAATATGTATTCATTGACCTTGTTGTGGAACTGGGTGGGGTGAGGAGGAGGATGAAGAGAGTGAGGGCATATGGGTGCCCACTGCCAACATAGTTCAGGTGATAGGATATCTTCCCTTGCTATTTTGGTTGATAGCTCTTCAATTGGAGAAACCTCTTTTCCCATTTGTTTCTGTGCTAAAATTCATTCAGCCTTTGAAGTGTGATAGTTTAAGATTAATGTTTTCAGACACAATTGCAGCTTCTAATTTGGCAGGTACAGTTTTTAGTTGGTACTATTTTTATTGAACATTCTTGAATGAATATACAGGGTGATTCAAAATGAATGGGACAAAAAGGCAAGCAACGTTAAGTTGCTGTAATGGATTTAATTTGAAAATAAAAAATATGGTGTGAAAGTACAACTATACAAGTTTTATCTGGCAACAATGAAAAGTCTGCTATTATCGAAATCGTCACTAGAGGCGCTTTTATTCAAAATGGCAACATCCCCGCAAGAGAAAGCTTACTGTGTGTTAGAATACGCAAAAACTTCATTGGATTAGCCGTGCTGGGTCAAAAGATGTGCCATTACTTTTTTGGCCGCCCAGATCCCCAGATCTAACGCCGTGCGGTTTTTTCCTTTGCGGGTACGTGAAGGACAAAGTGTTCATGCCCCCACTTCCTCAGGACTTACGGCAATTAAAGCAGCAGATAAGTGACGTGTTGGACTCAATAACTCCAGATATGCTAGCAAAAGTGTGGCAGGAATTGGATTACCGCATAGACATTTGCCGTGTCACGGGAGGGGCCCACATCGAACAGCTTTAGAAACTTGTATAGTTATAGTTTCACGTTAAATTTGTATTTCAAAAATAAACCCATTACAGCAGTCACAGGTATGTTTTCTTTTTGTCCCATTCATTTTGAATCACCCTGTATATATGGGGAACTTGTGTAAGAACTGTTTTTCCAACTACCATTGAATAGTTGGATTTTTTTTTATTTGGAGCTCTAACAAAATCTATCCATTAGATAACTAGCCCCAGCTCGTTCAACACATAGAGAATAAATACTTTCAAATGTAACTTCAAATTGAAGTAACTTCAAATTGAAGACATTTAGTCACTTTTCTGCCCATGCCAGATCTCCCCTTCCGTCCATCCCCAGTGAGAGCACTCAGTTTGTATCACTTCTGATATCTTGAATACGCCCTCTCTACTGGTCTTCTAACTAGCAGTCCCTTAGAGTCTAAGGGATCTGTGCTGGTTGCAGACCGCTTGCACAGCTGTATGACATTGCAGCTCATTGCAATGCCACCTCTGGATGTTCAGTTATGACCTCATTGCCAAACTTCCAGGTCGCTGAGCTCTTATGTCGCTGGGAGGTGAGCAACTCCACCATTGCTCACCTTGGAGGGAATGCTGTTTCCAAGAGCTGGAAAGAAAGCTGCATGAGTCACACAACTCATGGGGGGAGGCTTGCTGTCTGGATGCAATAGAGGATCACTTCTGCAGTGTCTGCTCCAGTCTCCCCAACAGTCTCCTAAAGCTGGGAGGATGAACTAGACATTGCTTTGGAACTGTGGCTTGGTGTGATGCTCTTCAGACAATCCATGCCTGAATGAGAGGGCGTATTGGTCGGGCTTTTATGTTTTCTGTTAATTTAGTACATTTTTTAAATGGCCCATGTGAATGATAGTTTCAAAACTACTGGTGAGCAAATGGAAATACACAAAAATAATTTGTCCTCAAAACAGAATTGAGTACAAGCCTGCTCACCTGATCCTGATTTTAGCAAAAAGACCCTGATCTATTTGGACAAGTTGATAAAAAATAAAATGTGAAGCATTCACTCTGAAATGAAAGGTTGTTGTTTTTAGTGTCACGTAGCCTTCTCAATGATGCTTGAGTGCTCAGAGTCCTTCCTTTCCTTGTGTCAGTGATCCCTACAATAACCTGAAGGAAAGGTCAGCCTGGCCACCTCCATATTGTCGATGGAGAGACGAGTCTGAAAGGTTGCCTGATAGCACAATGGTCTGCTTGCCTCCTTGGAGGGAATTCCTATTCAGGGGTACTTACTCTTGAGTAAAAGTGTTTAGGATTATAGCCTTAGGCTGCAATCCTGTTGCCCTTACCTGGGAAGAACGTCCCTTAAACTCAGTA
This sequence comes from Lerista edwardsae, assembly GCA_029204185.1. NCBI lineage: Eukaryota > Metazoa > Chordata > Lepidosauria > Squamata > Scincidae > Lerista > Lerista edwardsae. The sequence continues at coordinate 13,256,651 of JAJKFI010000031.1, forward strand.
GGGCTTACGTCTGAGTAGATGTGCACGGGATTGTAGTGAGTTTATGGCTAAGGTGTCATTTGAACCAGGGAATAGCTACTGCACTCCATAAACTCTTCTTACATTTTTAAGAGCACTAGCTCCTCAGAATGAAATTGTAAATGTCAAAGATGTCCTTTGTACCATTTTTAGAAATGACTGGACATAATTTTCCAGTGAGTTTGTCCAAAATCATTTTTCCCATTTATTACATAAATAACTCCTCCCTTACACTCATGATTCTCCCCAAGAATTGTGACTTACCCTGTGGCCGTCATGCAGTTGCAGTTGCTCCTGGGGCTGAGTGTTCCCTGTGCCAGGTTTTGCAGCGTTCACCCGCTCGGCACATCCTTGTCTTGCTTCCAAGGGACGCGCGGCGCCTTGTGAATGATTCATGAGCCACATCAGTAGCTGTCTGTTTGCTGCTGAAGTGACCCTTTTCTTTCCTTTGCACTCGATAAAGATTAAGAACAACCATCTGAACCAGGCGATTCATGAGGAGCGAGAGGCCATCATTGAACTGCGAGTGCAGCTTCGGCTCTTGCAGATGCAGCGGGCCAAATCGGAGCAGCAGGTGCAGGAAGAAGAGGAGCTGGAGAAGCGGGGAGGCCCCTTGCAGCAGCCACCGCAGCCCTCCAGAGAGACTGTCCCGGAGACAAAAGCAGCAAAAGAGCAGCCAAAGGCAGTCAAGGAGCCAGTGAAGCCATCGCCAAGTAAAGACCGAAAGGAAACGCCAATTTAATTGGATTCCTCAGGTATTCAGGATATCACCTGGCCAAAGCCAGGACCGTGCAACTTACTGTAAATCTGAGGCCTGTATATTCTGTACATAACTTTGTCTTTTACACCCTGGAGACATTTTGTCTCCTTCCTACCTGTGGCTTCTGCCGATCAGGCTCAGGTTACTTGGAAGGATCAAGCAGAAATGGGGTAAGAGGAGGAGAAAGGGGTGCAGCACAGCCGTTCCTTGGCCAGGTCAGAAATGGGCGTCAGGTCACCTTCAATGACTCTTCTTTAAAACAATTAGGTACTTGCTCTGTGGCAGTCCTGAAAATTCGCTTGTGGTGTCCACCTAAGGGCTACTCCGGATGTGGCTTTTTGCCTACACAGGTGTAGGAAGAATCCATATACCTATGTTGGTTGCATCATGTGCATGTGTGTGGACCGGTTGGGAATCAGCAGCAAAACAGATACGTGCACAACCCACCACCAGAACGGTGCTCATGCTTTTCTCCTATCCCTGTGAAGGTAAACGTCTTTGGGAAGCACTCCTTAGGTGGAGACGGGAAATTCAGCGCATCACCATACGTTTCTTACCTTGTTGAATTTATTTGCTGTCACTCAAGCAATTTCTGCTTTTACTGACTCTTGCTTGTGCCTTTGGTACAGATTGTATTCAGAGGAGCTTTAAAAAATAGATTTGTCCTGAGCAGCTGGAAAGTCTTCAAGTGCAAAATATTTGTGCTACTTAACATGTTTACCTTTTCATGTGATCTTTTTAAGCTGTATGAAAATACATGTAAAACCAAGATGAAGAAACTGAACATATCCCTGTAAATGAAAGTTGTCTGCTGTGAGCTGTTACACCTTGACAATGCACTTAATAGGACTATCTAGGGAATGTCGAATAATATATGGTGCTTGTATTCTCACTGCTAAGTATCTAGTAAGCAACCTCTTAATGCAGACTAAAGGGTTTTATTTCAAATTGATTCAGTGCTGTGTGAGTGCTATGAGGTCCACAAATATTGGCTAGTCTTAATAACTGAACCCAAGATCTGTGATTTGCAGAGATCGCCACTCCCATGCCATGATCTTGTGTTGCACAAACACCTCCAAAAGTCCAAGATCCCACTCTCCTTCCCTGTCCCAAGCTTCAGAAAGGAGCAGGACCTTATTCCCATTCCACTGCAGTTTTGAAGTATCCTAAGAATGTGGCCAAGAAATCCCTATACTAGGCCTCCTTCTAGGGCCTAGGCCTGCGGAGCAGCCGCTCCATCGCTGCAGTTGTGTACTGTGTTTCTGAAGCGCATAGGTAAGCCCCAGCCTGCCACCCAAGCATGGAGTTTGGGAGGGGAAGAAAACTGTTCTAGCTGTTGTATTATGCTTCTGAGCCTCAGATGCACAGCACGGTGCAGGCGAGCCCCTGCTCTCCTCCTGACCTTGCAGGTGGATGGTGGATTAATCCCATAGTTGCTCAGCAGTTTTAGGCCCATCAACTGCCTCTGCAGTGCTGTATTTCTCGCGGGATTGCCCCCTCTACATCTCATTTCCAAGCTCAGGGAGATGGCTGGGGCTTATGCTGGGAGACTTGTTGTGGCAAATGTATCTGGAACTCAAGTGATTGAACAGGCAACCCATAATTGCTTGCTCAGCATAGACAGTTTTTTTTCCCCAAGCAGATAATGAATTTGTCTGCCTATAGAAGTTCAAACTCAAGGAGCTGGACTAAGGATAAAGAGACTAATCCATCACTAATGTGGGTGTGAAAGGTGATTTGTAAGTTTGGTACCGGGGCTCTGCCACAAATGAGTGGGGTTCTCCTATTCACATAGGCTATCCCCTCCAATAGAGGAATTAACTTAATGTGGTTATATGCACCCAACACCCAGTGGCCCCTCAGTTGAAGTTACTTGGGCACTCTATGTATGCAAGCATGTAGGGTTTCAGTTCAGTGAGTTTGTGATGGGAGAGACTCTGGTGTCTTTGCTTACTATTCTGTAATACTATGCAGAGCAGCTCTGTGCATGCACAACTGTGAGGCACTCTACTGGATTCAGCCAACTTGTGGTTGACTTCTTGGGCGTTGCTCCAGCAATTAATTGGTAGGATCATGTTTGTCTTTCAGAGGCTCCCATTTTCCAATTCCCACTTTGAGTTGGTCATTTATCTCAGTAATGTCAAAGATAATTCCATGGAGTGCTTGTAGCATATTCTGTTTCTAGCCTGCATATTTATTTTGGATGTAGCTGTTGTCTTTGCCTATTGCACTGTTGTGAATCATTGGCCATGATTTAATTTTTGTACAAATGATGCTTTGAGATATGTTACAGAGAACAGCATATTTTTTTAAATCTTGAAGAAAAGAATTTATGGGGACTGGTCAGAAGACAGTGGTATGTGCATAGAGCATTTTCCCTGATCTGTTACATACATTTTATAATTTCTGGCAGTATTTAATCTTCATTTTATTTTAATTTCTCACTAATGTCTATTAAGTTGTCAAACTTCTATATAATCACTGTTTGTCAAACAAATTTCTTGCTATTGGATCCTTCTATTTTGTCGATACCATGCTAAGTAAATAAATTCAACAGCCATCTGCAAATGGTTTTATTAATTTAACTGTAGAAAACTTTAGATGTGTTTCTTAAGCACACTCACTCATTCCTGGATTCTTATTCAGAGATCCTCATGCATGATAATTCTAATAATTCAATTGTTGAATATAGTAGTTCTAATAACACAGGTTGTGTGTGTGTGTCCTATACTTTCTCTCTTCTCAGGCAATTGTTGATAGGAGTTCCGGTGTAGGACAATGATGGCGAACCATTGACACGCGTGTCAGAGGTGACACGCCGCGGCATTTTGAGTGACATGCGGAAGCTGGGGAAGTGAAGGGGCGCACGTGCAGGCTAGCAACTAGCTGCAGCCGGCACTTCAGACGTGCTTCCTTGCTTTCTTTTAGGCTTGCTTCCCTGAGCTGTTGCTGGTGAAAGAAGGTCAGAAGCAACCCTGTCCTCAAGGGAGTTCTTGCAAGCAGCTGGGCTGCCCTGCTGGGTGCAGGACAGCTTAATGCAAGTCGTGCACCGGCAATGGCGGCAGCTCAGCCTCAGATTGTTGCCCGCTGACAGGGACGCCGGGCACAACTTCCATTCAGCTACAAGGACGATGCGATCGCAATGGCAGAGACGAGATTGTTACCTCCACAGCCGATCAGCAGCACAGAACAAGCAGTCCTGCTTGTGTGCTGCGGCTGGGAGGGGGCAGGGGGGCTGGCTGTTTTTGATCCTTTCCAAATTGGCGGCATTCTGAATCCAAGAGTGCCTGCGCAGGGAGTCAGAGACACAAAGAAAGGCGGGAGGCACACAAGGCAGGCGAGCAGCAAAATCAAAATCAGAACTGCTGCTGCTGGCCTGTGTGCGTGAGCAAGAGCGGGCGTGCGTGCACGCAGGCACGCACGAGAGAAAGCACTCTTGAAGAAGAGAGAGAGCGCTTGTGTGAGAGAGAGAGCGTGTGTGTGAGTGAGTGAGTGAGAATGCAGGTGCGAGAGAGAGCGCTTGTGAGAGAGACATCATAGAGAGCGCTTGCGAGGAAGAAAGAACACGTGCCTGCCAGAGAGAGAGCGCTTGGGGGGGGGAGAGAGAGAGTGCTTGTGAAAGAGACAGCATGAGAGAGAGAGAGCACTTGTGAGGAATAAAGAGCACGCACCTGACAGAGAGAAAGCTCAGGGGGGGAGAGAGAGTGCTCGTGAGGGAGTGTGTGTGTGTGTGAGAGAGAGAGAGAGAGAGAGAGCACGCAGGTGCAAGAGTCAGCATGAGAGAGAGTGCGCGCTTGTGAGGAAGAAAGAGCACGTGCCTGCCAGAGAGAGAGTGCTCGTGGGGGGGGGGGTTGAGAGAGAGAGTGCTTGTGAGAGAGACAGCATGAGAGAGAGAGAGCACTTGTGAGGAAGAGAGCACGCGCCTGACAGAGAGAGAGCGCCAGCCAGCCAGCCTGCCTTCCTTCCAATCTGAATTCATTTTAGAGAAATCCAAGTCCAAGCACCCAAACCTGCTCTCAAAAGGTAAGCTGGTTGTTATGGTCCACAACTTCATATTTACAGTACATAGCATCATCATAATGTGGGATGGGGGTAGGGGCTTTACAGAGTAAAAACCAGTGAAGGACTTGACCCTTGAAGGCTTTGCAGCCTAATTGTAGCACAAGAGACATGCAGGAAAAGAAGGGGAAACAAAAGTGAATCAGGTAAAATCCCCCTCCAGGTGTTCTGCTGCCTGACATGGAAGACCCAAAGTGTACTATGGCCCCCCACTCACTACTATGCTCTCACCTGTTCAGCCTCACTGGAATTCTGCAGGACACCTACTTAGTGACCTGTGCTCTATAGCTCTGATTCAATGTCATCCACCAACTTGTCCCAGGGATCTGAGTTCCACAGAAACTGTCTTTTAGTTAATGGCAAATGAGTAAGGAGCTAAGCAAGGACCTTCCAGGAAAGGCTGGGGTTCATAATAAATTCAATCCAGTTGGGAGAAAAATCCTAGAGTATAATCCTACCCAACTTTCCAGTGCTGACATAGCTGTGTCAATGGGGCAGTTGTGTCAAAGTGGAGTAGTAGTCATGCAGGCCTTCTCAAGGTAAGGGGATGTTCCCTTACCTCAGAACTGTGTTTCTGGTGCTGTGTTTCTGCCCTGTTCCTGTTTTAGAAAAAGCCATCAACAGCAGAAAAAGTGGTCCCATCAATGCTTTTGGTGCATGAATGCTTACACGTTGTACTTTATCCTTACATTTATTAGAAAAATATTTGAAAGCATGTAATGGCTCCAGTTATGAAACATTCTTTCAAAATTCCTTTGAATACCAGGTAAAATACTAAAATTACAACATATTTTGGCCACCCACTGCTTCAGCTACTTCTGTTTCTATATGAAATGGGATGCTTTTCTTAATATATTTAACTGGCTCTGCTATCGTATAAAACAACATGAATCATGGTCTTTGCTGTCAATTCAAGTGTTGCTTAAGCTGAGTAGTGGCTGTTGCAGACCGTATTTTCATTCCACGGTTATGTGCAGCTGTGAAAACATCTGAATCTCTTTCCCTTTAGGAATCTGCCAGATTTAACGGAAAGTGCCCCCTGCCAGTGCCAGTGTGATGTAGTGCTGGCATAGGTAGCACTTCCCTTATGGAATAGCAGGCCTGTATGAGGTAGAGACTTGAAAGGTTTTCACAGAGACTATTTTCAGCAATAGCACACCCTTTAGAAAAATACTTTAATTCAGCTTTAGCCAAATCAGAAAGTCAAAAGTAATATTTCAGTCTGGAACTATTGCAAATCAGAATGTTCTCAGTAACTTGACATAGCACTAAAAATGACTACCTCTCTGCTATATTAGAAATGATCCCCTGGCTTCCTGCTCCATTTCCACAATATTTTTTTCATTTTAATCATGGTATGATCTGATTAGAACTTCAGTTAAATGCAGCCATGGTAGCTAGAGGAGCCAGATCCAATGCGGGTCGGGGGGGGGGGTGTCTTGACCTGAAGCACCTCTTGAAATGCATGTTTTCTCTGCCAGCATTCCTTGAAGCAAATATTTAAAAAGCCACTCCTAGTGTATACTTTTGACCCGCATGGTGTTGGGAAGGGACCATTTTCTATTCTGGAAAAGAATATTCCTCGGCAATTCAAACACTTGTATTACCCCCTTTAAACTATTTGGTTGACTATAAAGCATTTCTTCTCTGCTTCAGCTGTACTTAATGTAGGCATTTGCCTTCCAAATTATTCTGGAAGGCTGCAACAATAAAGGTGTGGCTACTCTAAATAAAGGCGTAGAAGGTTGCTCATAGAAATACCACATCTAACTCCTTAGGACCTTGATTGGTCTTGTCATGTAATGAGTAATGTGCCATGTTCTGATAAGTAAGGATCTGTCTGTTGAGCAGAATGACTACACATGGGTTTTTTAGCTGAAGCTACAATCTCTAAATTTAATTCAGTCTTCTATAACTCAGCATAAAACAAGTGGATTTAGCAGCTAATGACAGTCTGATACAGACATCAACAGTTACAAAAAGGGACAAATACCTGCCTATGGCAGAAAAGACATTGTTTGGCGTTTCTCAAGGAGAACCTGTTCTTTAGATGAATTCCAACAACCATGAAATTCCCTTTCCCTGATCATTCTGCAACTTAGGAAGAGAGGGAGACTCATGATAAGCAGTTTGCCATGTACTTGGCTCCTATTCAAGTGAGGCTTAAAAGTAGGCATCTACTTTCAGTTGTGCCAGAAAATGGACCTGAAGCCAGTTTAGATATAAGCTGTTGCTTTGTTTCCTCAAATTCCAGAAACTGACTAGCAGTTGCATTTTGTATTGCAGTAGCCTAATCTGGAATTCACAAGGGTGCATATGGATAACTGGCCCAGCCTGCTACATCTGTCAAGAAGTTGCAAACTGGTGCATTGAGCCGCTAAGAATGCTCTACCTATCAGCTTCCCCAAACTAGCAATCTAATCTTTTAGCAATGTAATGTGCAATTCTATCCAGAAAAGCTCTTCTGGACCAATGCCACCCCTGGTCAGGTGAACCACTCATTAGAACCTCTATCTTGCCTGGATAGCTACAGTTTGTAGTTTATTATTTTGCATTACAACCTCATCTAGTTTATTATTGATCCAAGGTACTGCTTCACTTGAATCTGATTAAAAGGACCGGATGTCATCTGTATACCAATCTCAAACTACAGCTCACCCAAATTTATACCTCACTCAAAATTTCTGCATGACTTCACTGTGTGGTTTCATGAAGGTGTTAAGGAACATGGGAGAAAAGCGTAATACCACAGTATAAGTAGTTCAGCAGGAAGCTGTCAGCACCACCATCTACAATCAGTCAGCTGAGCAGAGGCAGAGCATCTGAAGTACAATTCCACCCAAATTTAGACAACTACTTGAGAAAGATATGGGCAGTGAGCCTTACAAGTTATGTTTGAGCAGTTTGTTTACTGTATTGGGCTAAGGCTTTGTTGGTTCCAGTCTAAACAGATTTTGCTCTCAAAATGCAGTCATTTAAGTGTTGGACTCTAGTATCTTCTCAAAAAGGTGGTGGTGGGGAAGCTAAGCAGGAAGACTTTCGTTCCTGTGTGGTCCAAAGGCAGGGTTTAAAATCAGCAAGAAATGAGATTGTTTTCATACTTGAAGGCAGAAACACAGTTCAAGTTGTTTGACCAGAGACCAGTCTAAAGGTTTCTGCATGGTTACTGCTTCATCATGACATTCAATAACAATCATGTTAAGTCTAAAGACAAAATAAATGTTTTCACTAAAAACCAAGTGGGAAAGACTGCACTTACAAAAAACAAATGTGAATCTAAATCAAACCACACCTATGCAGGGGTGCAGTAAATGGTGCAATACTGCAGCATTGCAAAACTGAACAAATATGGACCTCCTTGGTCCTTTTGCTGTGCGGATTCTACAAGCCCCACAGGCATAAGTTTAATAATAGAAATACAGTCTAATGCAAAACACGAAAAAGCCCAGTCGTTCACAACATATAGCAAACGCTCTTAACCAGCTTTAGACAAATGAATGTAGAAGCTAATCAAGTGGGGCGTGAGATATGTGGTAATCTGCAATTGACCTTTGGGATCCACATAGCAGATGAGCATTATGGCTGGTTGACACTGCAGGACTCCACCTGAGATATGGAACAGTGTTTGTATTGGATTGTCCTACACTACATTGTGTTTGCATTTATTCTTAATCTAGCCTTCCTGTGGCTTCAAAGCAGAATGCTGCAGCATGTCATAGAGTAAGGGGAGGCTGCTAATGGCCCGTTGGCCGAGTTCAGCCAGCTACCCAAATTTAACTGCCACCTAATTAACCAGCTACAGTATATGTACTGTTATTTCACACATATGCTCCAACCCAATTGAAGGAGATGCACATGCAAGTCTGGGAAGCAAAAGTCCAAGCAGAAGCTGGTCAGGTAATCAGTGGTAATGGGGCGGGCGGGCGGAGAAAACCAGTTGGTGGGGGACTGAATCCAACCTTAAATACATTATAGACAATATTGAAAACTGACTCCTAGATTGGGTGAAATGCATGCACAACCCATTGTTTGGACACATTTTCCATGAGTGCAGCCACTACCATATCACTGTGCTAATTTAAAAACACATCTTTTAGGCTCATGTACTCTTATAACAGGAAAAGGAGAGACTTGATAAAATCACTGTCTATGGTATTAAGAGAAGGCGATTTCATTCAGTCTTATTAATAAATGTTTTATTTGGACAAGGTGAGAACATTTTATCACAACAGTTTGAAACAGCATGATTAAAGACCGTAGCACTCCGAAGTGTGGTCACAGATATGTACAGTATATGAAGAAAAAGTCGCACCTCAGAGCCGATCATGATCAAGTTAAAAATACCTGACTTGAAGTACATGTGCTAATAGGTTTCCTTCAGGTCATGACCAGCATGAAAAAAACATTAGGACACAGGTACTCAGCAAAGGTTTCTGCTAATGGGTACAGCAATATGCTGTGTTTAAAGATTAAAATCAGATTCTGGTTTAGTGTTAGCACTGAGCCCTTAAGGGAAAAAACGAACACCAAATCTCTACTTTTCCCTCATTTACACACATCAAAACGATTCACACTTAAGGATGTGCCCAGCTGCACACAAATTAAGTCTTTTCAAGGATAAAAACTTTTAATAGCTAATACTGGAGATGTGTCTTGCTTCTTGGTACAAATTCGCCTTTACAGGCAATGAGAATTTCAGCTATCAGTTCCTAAGAAAAAAAAAGCTTGCTAATTAACTCCTCAGGAGGAGAAAAATGCCGTTCTCTGGAAATCACATCCCTTCTACACTGAAAATGCTATGCCAATTCAAGTTTCACATATTCAGGAAGACAGAAGATTTAAGGCTCCGGTGGCAAATACAATCCTCTGAGCAAAGTTTTTCTAGAGTCAAGATTCAACAGGTAATGTTTATTGTTTTTTCCTTGACTCTTAAAATCCTTGGCCTCAGGTTTTGATAACATCCAACTGAAGTTAAGTCTGGCAAGAGATTCTCTCCTCCATGAAAAAGAGGTTTCAGATCATCCATATTAGGAGCACTTGAGGACTGCCCTGCAATTTGTAATGTTTTTGTTTCTTTTTTATTAAAATTATAGTAACATTCAGGGACTACTTTTAATAAGTTGAAGAGGCTGTGCTCATGGCATCATCCGCAATTTTGGTACTGGCAGGGTGGATGCTTGCAAAGTATTTAACATCTCTGTCATTATCCATTTGGAGGGCCACGATTGTCTGTTCTACTGCTTCTTGATGGGAATTGACACAAGTCAGAAAATACTCTGCGTGGGGAAGAAAAAACTAATATGTCATACTACCCTCAAATAGAACTTAGCAGGGTAATGCTAAATAAAGACAAACGATTGATTTCCTGCCATTAAAAGACAAAGTTCCATGCCCGGACCCACCCACCACCACCCCGCAGATAAGGAAAACAGCAGATGTTCAAGTCCACTGTCTCTGCCCGCCCCCGAACCCAACTGGAGCTGAGCTCTGGTTGGGACTAGAGGCTTTCTGAAGCCTGCAGAGGCCATGCACATCCACCCGTGGCCTCTGCAGGCTTCAGAATGAAGCCCAGAGCCGTGACTTCCTGTTGAAACAGCTCTTCACAGCTCCACCTTTAAGCAGCTTCTGAAGCCTGCAGAAGCCACAGCGGACATATGGGGATTTCAGAAAGCCTCTGGACAGAAAGGGCTTGAAGGCAGGCCAATCTGGCACCCACGGAAATCTGCAGCTGTTGAACCCGCGGATAACACGGACCCCTTGTATATGTTCCACAGAATAAAAAATGAAGCAAGAGGGCTGTAGTGCCACCCACCTTTCTCTAAAAGGGTTTGCCGCAAGGTTTTTGCAAGCAGAACTCTAACATTTGGAACCCTATCTGAGGCCAAGTGCAGCAAATGAGGCAGTAAATGCTCAGCAAACTGGTCCATTGGCAGGCAGTCATCGTCAATGATCATCTAAAAAAATGTAGAAAGCAACTGTTGTTGGTTTCAGCACAAAACACAATTATAATACCAAGAATAGCTCAGAAAAGCCCACTATTCACCTATACTGCTAGCCAGTTACAAGGAAAAACATCAAGGCTAATTATCTCTTGGCTAATTAAACATACATTAATTAGGACAAGCCAATGAAGTGCCTCTTAGAGCTCTTTGTCTTTGTGCAAGGACCATAGTAAACAAGAACAATGAAATCCAGCTGGCCAACAAAAGAACAAAATTTGCCTGTACAAAACAAAAGCTCCCTGACGTCCTCACTTGCTTTTCTGGCTCTCCCTATAAATTGGAGTTTTTGAAAATCCAGAAAAGATTCAGTGGCAAAAATGGATGTTTCTACTAAATATCTATTTAGCTGAAAGTAAGGAACTCATGGGATTCTTACCTGGCAGATAAAGACAAACGCCTGTCGGCCAGACCACTTTGGGCATCTGCAGAACCTTTCAACAAGTTCATTCATTAGGTCTACTGCATAGGTTGGTGTTGGAGCATTATACAGCTTCTTTACCATTTCGCTAACCTGGAAGACATTGAAAGGGCCACATACATAAAATTACCTGCTAAAACATTTACCATATTAAATGCCTTTTAAAAATGTCTTCTCTATTTCGTACCAGCTTGTAGGCTATCCAACGCACTGAAGAAACCTTATCTGAACAAAGGCTGAGAGCAACAGGTCTCAGGTAATCATATATATCTCCGGCACTATACAGATCAAGAAGCAAGATTAGCTGCCTATAAGAAGAGAACAAAAAGTTCCAAGACAAGTCAGAAATCACGACAATAATGGCGACCATTTCTTCGAACAAGTTAGCCTACTATTATTATACACTGAAAAACCAGACACATACACTGTTCTCATTTTCTGTACCATTAATCTAAATTGCTTTTATTCTTGCTAGCTAGAGTGAACCATCCAAGGTCTGAAAAATCCAATAGCTCCTGCTATACGATTTTAGTAACTACATTATTGTAGTGTGTTTCATGTGGGGCTAACTTCAAAGATTTTTTTTTTTTTTGACAGCTTCAATTAGCCTAGAAAACAGTGGCTGGATTGTTAACAAGAACTATTTGCTAGGACTGTATGCACTAGTCATCAGCTAGTTTCTAAACACAATTCAGAATGCTGGTGTTGACTTTTCAAGCCTACAACAGAAGGAGTGCATGTTCATTGTAGACGTCACATCGATGACTGGATGAATCCCAGGAAACCATCAACATTCTTCCTCCCTCTCAGCCTAAGAGCTATGCAAGAGCAGGTTAAGACCCAAGTGGCTGGTCTCCAGACTGCGCGAGTTTACCAGACTCTCAAAACTTCTTGTTACAGTTGCTGACAAAACTCATACATATATTCCACAAACTGTGCAACCACTGTAAATCATGCATGAAAACATTTTCAAATCTGAAGGAGTTATTCCAAGAGAGGGATTTGATTTTGATTTTTCTGGCTATCAACTCTAGAAGCAGACCATGTCCACAGTATCATTGGCTAAAATTAAGCAGGTCCAAGTTGGATCAGTGCATAGACAAAATGGATCAGTGCTTGAGAAAGCTACATACTGTACATTGTACACAATAAAACGTTTGTTGCTTTTATATCCCACCTTTTCTCTAGGGAGCTCAAAGGACTGTAGCATGCATGCCTCACAGCACAATCCTATGCATGTTTACTCAGAAGTATGTTCTATTGTGTTCTGTAGCACTGCAATCCTTGAAGTAAGCCACACTGAACACAATGGGATTTACTTCTAAGCTTACATGTATAGGATTTCACTGTTATGCCCTAGTACAGAGGTTTTCAAACTGGAGCAGCAACACCCCAGCCTGAGAAGCCCTGCCCAGGAGAATGGCAAAGGCAAAACTGGAAGTGGCTGTTTTTTGCTGTTTGGAGGCATGGGGAGGCCTGCAGAGGGATCTGCAGGCTCCCAGGACTCCCCAAGAGGCCAGGACTGTGTGGGGTAAGTAAAAAACCCTTCACCCCCCCCCCAGCAGTAGCATGATCCTCCCAATCACATTGCTGCCTTCCCCCTCACAAGTACTTACCTCCCAAGGGTTTGAGAACCTCTGCCCTAGTATGCATGTTTCAGATTGCAGCCTTAATTGATTGCAGCCTTAAAAAACTTGGGCTACAGCTCAACTCAGGTTTTGGAGGTGGAGGAAGAAATAGAAAAGTCACAGGGCTTTGCCCTAAGCAAAGTGCTAGTTATAATATGGCCTGGTGGCTTGACAAAATATGATGTTATATCAAAACTCAGATTAATGGAAAAGCAGAGCAAAGTTTTCTATACAACTAAACGTACTCAGCCAGCTCAGCTCGGAAACGCCAGTTTCTGCTGTTATCTGTGACTAAGAATTCCTGAAGTTGGTAAAGGTATTCCCGCCTTTTATCAGGATGAAGAAGCTGGAATAATAATAATGAACATTGTCAGAGCAATGCAAACTATAAACGCAGTTAACACTGAAGAAATTTATCAAAAGCAAGATTGTTCCAAAAACTTTTAATATGAAACTAGAATGCAAAGTAGCATGCAATGTCAATCATGGCAGTATTTAACTCCTTTTCACATAGATTAACATTAAGTTTTAGTTTGTTTTACAATGAAAAACAGTTTATATATTTTATCATCTAAAAACCACAGATAAATGTGGGGAAAAGGAAAATCAAAAGAATATACCTTCAAAAAATCATGCAAGTGTTTAAGCACACCAATTCTGACTTCATCGAGATCCTTTAAAAAACCATTGAAGACTGGAACGAGATCACCAGCTGTAAGCTGGTCTCCAAGGATGACTGCAAGTTCATGTATAGAGAACGCCAGTGTCCTTCGAACTTTCCACTGAGAGAAAACAGCACACTTTAATCCACAAGTGACTATGGCTCATACACTGGCTCAATACCATGGCTGGGGAAATTAGATATTGCTGCTGGAAAAAGAGGACACTCCCATCTCCCTCTCACAATATAAGATGCACGACCCATTCCCATTTTTAATTCATCACATCATCCTTTTTGGTTTACTAGACATTACTGGAGAACACAACACAGGTCATTGCTTTTGGTGTCAGCTGTTTATTTCCCACAATGTTAAGTTCCACCACCAAAAATCTATGCCTATTGCAGTGTTTCTCAAACTGTGGGTCGCGGAAAGCTGGGAGCCACCATATTGGAAGCTACAGACTTACTCTTGCTTTATACTTTTTGTGAGTGCTAACATTTTTAAGTGAGGTTTTTTTAAAAAAAGTTTTTAAATTCAATATTTTTACACAATATTTTGTCCTAGTCTTGCTTTCTGTCAGGATGTTTCATGGTTGGGCAACTGCTGCAGTCCAAGAATGCCAGTTTGCTTTCCAGGAGTACTATTTGATTACGTCACAATGACAGTACTTCCTGCTTGATTATGTTACTTCCAGCCATGACATCACTTCCAGGTTAATGACATCACTTCTGTTGAGTCCTGACATGTGCCACTCTAAAAGTGGGTCCCGGTGCTAAAAGGGCTGAGCGCCGCTGGCTTAGAAGATGGTATGCAGGCTATTGCTACAAACAGTACACAATATGATCATTCAAAATGTTTACGATCAGGGATACAGAATATTAGTCACTGCCAGATATGGAAGAGGAACTTTTCATTTCAGGTGCAATATACTAAGAATGCATGCTTTATTCCTTACTAAAACTGCTTTGGCAACAAAACAGAAGGTGCCCTGCCCTCTTTAAGCTCCAGAAGACCTTTTTGTGTTCTTGACAACCAGAAGAGGCACAGCAACACCTCGATTGTTGGGTGCCTGGTGGTTGACTTTCAGCTCTCCAACAGCATGCAGCATTTTTGGAGTGGGTCCTTTAGCCTATCTTGTATTTTTGCTGGAACTATAAAAGCCAGAGGCTTAATTCCATATTGATGGAGAAGTCTAGCCTTGATTTAAAGCTATATGAATCTCTTGGGATAATGTGAGCACAGAGCAAATTCTTTTCTAATCCTTGATTTTAATTCATCTACTGGGAAAGTGGATTTAGCATTTGTTTACTACACAGAAGTTAAAAAGGAAGTTGGTTCTTTACAGAAATTACATCACAGTGAAACATTTCCACAGCAGATCTATGTGATAACTGATTAGGGTGGACTGAAGAAAAATTCTAAAAGGCATTTGCTCCTGCTAAGGCTGGAAATATAAATATACAGGGTCCACAAATTGACTTTCCAGGGTCACTTGTAGCTACTACCTTTTCTTCTCCAAACACCACCCATATCCTGGACACCAGGTACAAATATCCTATTCTCAGAGTTTACTGCAAATGAACAAGGTTGGGGCAGGGACATCTAAGTGCTGCTTTAGAAGACAGTGCATCAAGGCTTCCACTTCTGTAAAAGACCTGCAAAATGCGAAACAAGACTGATGCCATTCCTCAGGTTTTCTTACAAAAGTAGTGGCGCCGAGGTCTTGTTTCTTGTTCAGCACCTTGTGCTAGGCAGGGATGGAGAAATGGAAGTAATGAGAGGCACTACTTATTTTTTTGTCAAAGCCTAGTGCTTCGTGAGGGAAAAAAAATATCCTTCCCTTTCTCTGTCAAATCTCCTGCTCTAGCCAGAAGCTTTGAGGAGGGGTTGCTGAGGACGAGGAGATGGCTGGCCACAAAGCCAAGCCAAAACAACTAAGTTATTTGCTACTACAACAAAGTTACAAGGAATTAAATGTCTTCCACTCGTAGCAGTAGACAGGAAGAGGAAACTTCAGGCAACTCCGGCATTTCAACACTCCTCTTAACACTGGTGATGCAACATCTTTAGGGTGAATTTTTAGAAACTGTTTTAGGAATCCTTACTCAGGACAAGTACCAAAAGAAACATTGGCCCAACATTTCTGTTTTTCCATCACATCTATTAGGCAGCACCCTTAGTACCAAGGCACCTAGGTTTATATCTGAAAGACTGGAGAAGCCAAAGCACATTAATTCCATTCCACATAGCACCTGAATATATCCAGGTCCTTTTCAGAGATATAGAATTACCTGCATATCTGAGGCTAGAGTCTCGTAGGTATCTTTCAGACAGTGCCAGTTTTGTCTACCTAATGTAAGAGCCACGCCTGGAAGACTATAGGCACAATGCTTTGCAATCTCTGTATCAACAGTCTGAGCTCGAGAGGGATCAGTCATAGATAGATACTGGTCCAGCAAGGCTTGAGGGACAATGTCCTAAAATGGAAGGCAGAATTTAAAAATATATTCCAAGAGAATACTGCATCACTTAAAATTATTGATAAACTTCCTAAAAATACAACGTTTCAGAGAAGATCTTCGCTCCCTGAAAGCAACCCTCTTATATTGAAGAACAAATATATGCAGGATTCCACAAAAGCTGGGATGCCATGGCAAGTCTGGCTCTCATTTGGGCTGAATGAGCTGGTGAGGCTCAGGTGGACTTTCAAGTCTACTATTTGTACAATAATTAGAGATGCAGGAAGCCGGAGAAATCAATCTGAAGAGCGTCTTGCAAAAGGGTGGGATTCAATTACCTTTTTATGCTAATCACAAAGCAGATCCTAGGAGGGATCTCAGGTTAAGGGATCTCTCACAAAGGGAGAGACATTTTCCTTCCACCTGCCTTTTCAGTGTCACTGGCCCTTGAGCTACAAGAACAGCCACACTAACGAAGTCTGGCATGGCAGCAGCCAGTTGGGACCTCTCTGCCACTCCATCTCTTTGACAACCAAGGAAATACATGGCAGAAACCTGGTGATTTCCCTGTTGTGATGGAAGGACAGGCACAGGCACTAATGTACAATGATACAACCCCAAGATCCCTGTTTTGGAGATTGTGACAGTTGAGAATTCGTTCTTGTGCTCAGTCTCCAAACACAGTCAGGGGGCAGCCACTGGGACCAATTCCCCAAGACAGTACCTGAGCATACAAAGGAACTGGTGACCAAGGATGATGAATTGATTACTACTATGCGGAGTGCACATGCTGCATGTTTTCTTTTTGCCTTGAAGCAGCAGCAGCCCTTACATACACCATACAGGCAATACAGTCTCACACAATACAACTATGTCTCTCTCTCTCAAGGCAAGTATGGAAATAGCAGAATTACTTTGCCAACTGCAGGAATACAATCTATTCTAAATATTAGTGTTCCATTAATTCAAGAAAGGAAAAACATATTGAACTGTTAAAGCAAAACAAATTGCAAATAAAAATTATAATCAGAAGTAGACATATATAACTATTAGAGGTCTAGAAATAAATCTGTTTCTAAGAATTTTCCGTTTATCATATGTATAATGAGAAAAGGTCTTCAAAATACCTGCATTTTAGATTTCTTCTCTTCTTCAGGGCTGAAACTACTATTAGTGCTCAAGTCTGAATCACTATGAATATAATGAAGAGCAGATTCCACCATGTCCTATGGAAGAAAGCAAAACAACTTACAGTGCAGGTATAATGAGGGCCCACTGTATATTGCAACTTGAACTGCATACATGCATATGAGCAAGAGTGAGAGCGCAAGCAAAAAACACATGTGAAAACAGTGCAATGATAGGAGTATGTAAGTTGTCTAGATCAAGTTACACTTGTAACTTGTAACTATGTGCCCTGCAGGCTTACCTAATTATTTCCAGCTTGCAAATATCTCATTGTCGGGGAAAATGTAGAGCCAATATAGCTGTATTTAAATGTTAGCTAAATCATTTTAGAACCTGCTAATACTCCATTTCAGCTATCTGCCTTTAAAAAGGTAAAGGTTTCCCCATGTCCAAATGGTCCAGTCACGACCGACTGTAGGTGGCAGTGCTCATCTCCATTTCTAAGCCAAAGAGTCAGCGTTTGTCTGAGGACTAGCTTCCGGGGTCATGAGGCCGGCATGACTATATGCCAAGCCGCACGGAATACCATTACCTTTCCACTGAAGTGGTACAGTGGTACCTATTTATCTACTCGCATTTTTATGTGCTTTCGAACTGCTAGGTTGGCAGGAGCTGGGACAAGTGACTGGAGCTCACTCCATCATGTGGTCTTCAACTGTCAACCTTCCGGTCAACAAGCTCAGAGGTTTAACCCACAGCACCACCACGTCCCTGTAAATCTGCCTTAGTTTTGACTTAATAGGAACAAGCCTATCTGAACCCTCCTTGATTACATTTACACTGTATTTGTGTATGTATTAAAACTTTCCCCCTCAGTTTTGCCCTTTAGTTTGGTTTACCTGTTTCTGAATTGAAACACTTCAATAAAATGTGTTGAGAAATCTTTTTGTGAATTCTAAATTTTAACTCGGGTCCAGGGTATCTGAGGGACCGCCTCCTTCCATATAATCCTACCCGTACTCTTAGATCATCTGGGGGGCCCCTTTTGACTGTGCCGCCACCAGGAGAGGTGAGAGGGGCGGCGGCCAGGAAGAGGGCCTTCTCGGTGGTGGCCCCCCAACTTTGGAATACCCTCCCCTTAGAATTGAGAACTGCTCCCTCTTTGTTAACATTTCGGCAGGGGCTGAAGACCTTTTTATTTCAAAAAGCTTTTAACTGTTGACAGGCTGGCTGGCTGGCTTTTACACTTTTATATCTTGATTATATCTTATGATCCACGGAGCTTGTTGTTTTTTAAATTTTAAATTGTATTGTTTTAATATTGTTTTTAAAATTGTTTTTTAATGTTAATTTCTACATTTTATTGTGTCGTGGGTTGTAATGCCACCTTGGGTGCCTTTGGGCAGAAAGGTGGGATATAAATCCAATAAATAATAATAATAATAATAATAATAATAATAATAATAATAATAATAA
>JAJKFI010000031.1:13275270-13304235 GCA_029204185.1 Lerista edwardsae
AATAATAATAATAATAATAATAATAATAATAATAATAATAATAATAATACAAACAAACAATTGTGAGAGGCATTTCTGGCAACGCAAGAACTAGTGCACTGTTGGGGTACTGGTGGGTAGGCTGAAGCCTTCCTGTGGGTGTTGGGGAATTGCCAGCCACCCACCAAGGCAGATAACACAGTGGGGGTGGTGAGGTGGGAGGAGAGCAAAGTGAGGTGGTGAGGGAGCTGGGGAAGGACAGATAAGGTCCAGGAAGGGGGGGGGTCAGTGGCAGCAGCGACCACTTAGTCCACTTCCTGGGCCCAATGCAGGGGCACATAAATCTGCTCCAGGAAATTCACTAAAGCAAGTCGTACCAGAGGAGACCTCAGCAACTGCCCCCTCCATGGGATGCAGCAGTAGCAATTTTGGCATCACTGAGGGGGAATAGATAGGATTGGGCTCTTTTTTATCATCCTTTTGTTTATTCTTGTCTCAATTATTGGCCAATTTTTCCCAGTGATTGATACAAGTGCAGCTTCTACCCTCACCAGGCAAGGTCCAACACTTGAGCACATCTGCCTTGCCGTCAACATGCCCCCAAATCCTCTTATTCCATGTAATTTTACTGATTACCCTTTCTTCAATAAGGAATTTTATCAATCCTTCATTTTATTGCTTTTTTCAACTAACGCATTTCAGTACAGCAAGCAAGATACCGTTAACACCATGTTAAAATTGCCCTGGGTACTAAGATTTAAACTAAACTTCAACAACAAGGTGCTGTGAATATCAATATTAAAAGGTAGCAATATCATGGTGTAGGCTATTATTTCTACACTATGTACCCTATTTTAGAGTATGTACCCTTTCCTGCATAGTTCGCATAGTCAAAGCTATGATTTTCCCAGTAGCAATGTATGGCTGTGAGAGCTGGACCATAAGAAAGGCAGAGTGCCGAAGAATAGATGCTTTTGAATTATGGTGTTGGAGAAGACTCTTAAGAGTCCCCTGGACTGCAAGGAGATCCAAACGGACAATCCTACAGGAAGTCAAGCCTGATTGCTCCCTGGAAGGACAAATCCTGAAGCTGAAGCTCCAATACTTTGGCCACCTGATGAGAAGAGAGGACTCTTTAGAAAAGACCCTCATGCTGGGAAAGATTGAAGGAAAAAGGAGAAGGGGGCAGCAGAGGATGAGATGGTTAGATAGTGTCCCTGAAGCGATGAACATGAAGTTGGGCGAACTCCGGAAGCTGGTGGAGGACAGGGAGGCCTGGCGTGCTGTGGTCCATGGGGTCGCGAAGAGTCGGACACGACTTAGCGACTGAACAACAACAACAACCCTTTCCTGCAAAGCACAAAAATAAAGCCATTTCTCTTCCAGCATAAAGGACTGTCCAATCAAAATAGTGTTTGCTAAGCATTTACCTCAACAGCATCATTAATTAAAGGCACTGGTTTGCCCTGGATTAATTTACAGTTGCGTTGGTCTTTGATGCTCAGCTCATTCTGACGAGGCACAGACTTGCCAATGCCTGCTGCAGTCTCTTCCCGAGGGTCCAACCTTGAGGCTCGGAGAGCAGCAGAGAGCACCTCCACTTGTGCTGCACATGAAAGGAAGCATATATAGGGTGTCAGGTAATGCCTTCATAAACTATAGGTGTAAGTAAACCAATGCCAGGAGGCACCAATTGCCTTTATGAAGAAGTAAGGCTAGCAAGCTCAAGAACTATCACCACATTGAGGCATCAGCTGGCGATGGAGCAGCTAAGACTACTTTCTCCCAGCTCACTGTGCCCTTGAGGCACCAACTGCTTGAGATTGTGGTTTTTGTGACTGTGTTGCACCTTTTAACTGATCTGAGCTGCTTTAGGGGTCTACTAAATCAAATAAATATCTCCTAAATAAATTAAAAAACAAAGTGACTTTGCTACACATAGGGACTGTCTTTTCTTATGTCACCTACCACAACGATTACATTCGTCAAATCAGGCTCAGCTGTAAGTCTTTGAAAGAATATTGTTCATTAACTGATGATTTCACATCTAAAAGTTAACTTCAGAAAAATTGTGTCATATGTTCACATGCTTCCAGGTCAAGGGCATGCGATGTTCGTGACAACAATATGCAAATTCTGTACAGAGATTTATCGCATTGCATACTATGACACAACTCGACACAACTCTTGAGCAAACTGCACATCCTAGAATGAAATTATTAGGGGTGGCCAACAGCCAGGGCCTGCTGTCTCTCTGCTATACAGAGAGCTGTATTAGCAGTTGTTACAGCCAAGGGGGATTAAAGGAGCAATTCATACTGGGGAAACCATTGTTTCTGGATATTTGCCCAGTGAGACAAGGGTCACTGTGTAGGTTATGCTCAACCTAGATTTTTAGGTTTTTCAAGAGTGATTGAGGATAAACCCAAAGGTTCAGTGTTGAGCTTACAATAAGAAGAACTGAGATACTGGGATACAATCTGAAAGCTATCCCTAGCAAAGTCCAGTTCAGTCTTGCTTAATTTTGAGCTGAGCTGCACGTGTGGTAAGTCTATGCAGTAAATACTAATAGCAACTATCTACACAGTGTCTACCACTGTGTTGCTAAAATACAAGGTCTTCCCAGCATCACCCTTTATTTAATCATCTGCAATCCCCCCACTCGCTTTTCTTAAGTGGCCTCACTTCCTTTTTGCCCATTTCCCTTCTGCTTCACAACCAAAAGAGTAGTTACAAAATTATACAACTATTGCTTGCACTTTAAAAAAAGACTTCTGTTAGAAATTTCCTTATGAACTACTTGAATTAGAATTAAACATGAGAAACTAAGAGCCCAATCCTATCCAACTTTCCAGCGCTGATGCAGCTGTGAAAAGAGGGTGTGTACTGCATCCTGAGGGGCAGCGGCAATCACAGAGGCCTCCTCAAGGTAAGGAAATGTTTGTTCTCTTACTTTGGGGCTGCGTTGGTGCTGGAAAGTTGGATAAGATCGGGCCCTAAGTTTCATCTTTAAAACAACTTTAAATATAAAAAAGGCTAAATTACTTCTGTTAGATTTATACTCGTACTAGTAAGCAGCATACAAATAAAAAGCTATTTTAACCATAAGACAAAACCAACTATCTTTAAAGTAACTGAACTCCCCTTCCAGGCCTGATCTGCCCCTCCCCCCTCCATTCCATCCTCCCCCCTCCACGTGCCGACCCATAGAGAGCCTACCTGCTCCAGAAGGCACAGGCCTTCAACTGGCCTGATGGTATGTTTGCAATGGTACATGTGCTCATTCCACCAGCACTGAGCTGGTTAGCACTGGGCGGTTGGTTAAGATTGCAAACATAGTCTAAAACGCGCCTCTTACCCAGTTGATAATTCTGGTTTGTTTAAACTATGGCTCCACAGCTCATGCTCAACCGGAAAGTGTGATTCAACTCTTGCTTACAAACAGGTTGCTTAACCACCAGATTTGTAAACCAGAGTTAAACCACAGTTTCTGTTTTGCATGAACTAAGACGTCATGGTTGAAATGAACCAAAAGTCAAGGTCATGGCTCTGCAATGGAGACAAGGGACAGGGCGGTGAGGGAACACAAAAGTTTGGAGCACATTAATCAGGCTGTCTATGCTTAGTTGATTGTTGGAACCAGCCCAATGGCTTTCAGATAGGCAGAGGGCTATTTCCCCTGCTTTCTGCATAGTTCATGAAGAAAAGCACTATAATCAACCTAACTTCTCCTGGCACTGTAACTGAATTATGTATCAATCATCAATACTCAAGAACTCACAGAAGAAACTCCCAAAAAGGGAGGTACATAAACTAGTCATCTGGTAATGACTGAGAGCCATATACAAATAATCATTAATTAAATCTATGTTACTGTTCCCACAAAACCTTTAAAAAGAAAGCTTTTGGTATGACACAGAAATAAAAAGGCACTTTCCATGACATTTCACACTAAAAAATAGTGAGAGACAAGACTGAGGAAGACATGACTAACTCTTATTTGCAGTCCTTAAAACAAAATCAGATTCCATGGGGACAGTGAAGGCTTTTGATGTGAAACATCAAAAGTATGACAGGACTATGATTTGTGTACTGATTTCGGCGCTATTTTGTAAACAAAAAGTAGTTTAACATTTAAACCAGAGAGCAAAATGGCCAAGGAAAATGGATCCAACTTTCCGGAACAAGTTTACTCACCCTGGTTCAAAATAAAGGCCTTTATTGAAAGAAAATGTGATAACAGGAAGAAAGAAAAAGTCGTACAAAACAGACAGGTCACTCCAATTAACAACAACAACAAAAAGTAACAGCCCAATCCAGTCAATGCCTTGGAGAAAGGGGGATTACATAGGATTGGACTGTAGAAGTTACAAAGGCTACAGGTTGTTTCTATCATTTACATTTATAAGAAGGCACAATATATTTTACAAATCAGGACCATTTCCCAAAAACAATGGATATCAGTATGATTTGGATCATCTTTCACACAGTTTCAACCAATTCGACCGATGGGTCCCTTTCCTTTCAGGAAATTTAAGGCAGGGCCTCTGAATTTTTCAGGGGGCACAATGTTTCTTTTGGGCCTTTTCCCCAAGAGGGAAAAAAGAGTCGGGGAGGGGGCAATGGGGAGGGCAGAACAGGGGAAGCAGGGGGAGGGGTGACAGTCAGAATAGCCTTTGGAGTTCAGGTCTACCAGGCTTCCTGATGCGGAGCCCAGGTTTACCTGCACATGTGGCGTCAGCAGCTCGATATAGTAATACAAAAAACCAAACGCACTTCTCTTGAAAATCTTTTACATATCGAAAATCATTGCAAAAAATTAGTATTGTCATATCTAGGCTCACATTAGAATGGAATGTGTCCTGTGTATACCAAAGCTTTCTTCTGTAACAGCTGTAGTCCAGCAACTGTGTTCCTGAGCTCCTATACATGCGTGATAAGCAGATCCACAAGCCAAAGAGCTACTGTAGCAGCCAATCTCTTTCCAGATGTGACACTGTCAGCCCAATCCTGAGCTGCTTGGATGCTGCAGGCCCAAGAGTAGCCAATCGGCTACTGCTGTAACCAGTGGCAGGCAGGCAGCAACTGCGGTATCCTCGGAAGGACATTCGTTCCCTTCCCCTGAAGAAAGACCTGCCTCCCAGGATGGGACTCCTCTTGCTGGTGGTGAATTGAGCAGCCTGTGTGAGGCCAAGGCCGGAGACCTGGTGGTGGAGGTCACTGCCGGTCGCACCCCGGCCCTCTCCCCACCTGCCTGGAAAACATGCATCACCAGCAGCCCCTGCACTTACTGGCCACCAGCTTGGGCGCACAGGGACAAAACTGGGCCAGAGCAGGCAATAAGGGTTTACCACAGTGCTAGAGGCGACTTACGCCACATTTACGGTAATAGTGCGGGCTGTATGCTCTACTGCCACATTTCACATGATATGATTAGGCCCTGTGTTAAGAAGTGTCATGTATGTGTTCCTGGGTCTGATGCGCATGACTTGTGGCAGTAACCACTGCCGTGTGCCTGTGGTTGTTCCCACAGCATCTCATATGGGCAGCTAATCCAAGTGAGATTGGAAAATTAAGATTCCAGGAAATTTCTGGGCTCCCTCCTTTGGCTCCTGGGCCCCCTTTTGGACTCTGGACCCACGTACAAATTACCCCCCTTACCCGACTTTCATGGACCCCACTCTGATTTAAGAGCCCAATCCTATTCAACTTTTTGGTGCTGATGAAGGTGCAATGCAGCCCTGAGGTAAAGGAAAAACATTCCCTTACCTTGAGGAAGCCTCCATGACTGTCCCCCCATTGCAGGATACAGCACATGCCCCATTGGCCTGGTTGCACCAGTGCCGGAAAAATGAATAGGATTGGGCTGTAAGTCAAACTGCACTTACAATTAAAAATGCTTTAATGCGTCAATACCTTTGACGTCTGGATCATCCATATGAGGCTCCAAGTTTTCAATCATGTCTTCCAACTCTTTCCTTGTGGCCATGGTAATGTTTGGTGCAGCAACTTCTTGTTTTCCTTCCTGAGTTTCTGAATCAACTATTCCTGCAGTTTTCTGAAGTTCTAAATCAATATCTATCTCAGGAAGTGGAGTCCTCCAGAAATGGAATGAATTATATAATTCCTGCTCTGTTTCAATGGTAATTATAGGGATTTCCTGGGAATTCAGTGCAGGTTTCATTTCCACTGCTCTGTTACCGTGATTGAAACTTGGTACTTCCTCATCTGCAGTTTCTTCGCATGATTCTAGAGACAAAGTGCAACATAACACTGTCTCAGCCTGGGAAACAACTGACACAGAATTACTCTCTTCCTTGACATTTTCAAGAGTCTCTGCAAAATCATCAGCATCTAAAGGTATCTCTGGCTGGTTTTTCACAATAAGTGATGAGGAATCTTCTATCGTCACAATTCTTTCATTGCTGAATAGACAAAACAAATGAATGTTAAGACATCTAGTACAATTGTTAGAAATATGTATCTGTTTCTATTATGAGAGGCCAGCCTACTGAATGGGGAAGGGGAGCGCCTGGACAGAAGCAAAAAAGAGGTAAATTAAAGACAAAAGTATAAGGAGCTGCAAACATACTGAAGGTTCCAAACTTTTAGCAGGCTGGCCAAAAACAATAGATCTATATATGCTTGAGCCTCACGTGCTCACAGATGTGTATCAACAGTGTTAAGGTACTTTCACAACAAATATAAAGTGGAAATTTGGTACACTTAAAGCCTAAAAACATATTAAGCAAATCTGAAAAGGGGACATTTCAGCCATCATCACCACCACCCTCAAAGGATATATGTCTATTTTCCATCAGGAGTGTAACATGCAGACAAATGTTCTTAAATAACCAAATAAATTTTAATAATTTTATTTTGTGATCAGACCATACCTATGTTCCTCTGATATCTTCAGATCCTCAGTGTTCTTACATTCTTCTTCTTCTTTAAAAAACTGACCACTGGATGGGTTCGCAAACGTCGATATAAAAGGCCCCAGGGACTGAAAGGCAGCTTGGCGGACCTAGAGTAACGTGTTCCAGAAAGTTCCTTTAAGTACAGATGCTTGTACTGAACACTCCAGCTTCCAGGAGTGGAAAAGTGGTATGTTCCCATGGGAATGTTGCAGGGGAATCTTGCATCTGGGAACAGGGCCGACAAGTGGGACACAGGAATGTGCACTGCTAACTGCCTCAAGAGTAAGAACAGAGAGCTGCTCCTGTCACTACTTTTAAAAGAAGAGATTGGTGCACACTTGCAAGTCATATCAATATATTAAAGCACATACAGTATACTTCTTACAATACATTTGTATCTAACAGTCTCTAGGAGAATTATCTATAAACTATACAGAAATCTTGCATCAGTCACAAATCTTCTCTCAGACAAGAATCTGTTGAAATTCTTCCATTACATTTACATGTACAGTAGGCCCTTATCTGCAATAGGCCTTATCCATTCCCAGAACCCCCGCAGATGTCAAAATCCATGGATTTTTAAATCCACAGATTTTGTGGGCTCTAAACTCTCCAAACTAAAGTACAGCGACCGGAGCAGGCTTCCCTGGGCGTCAAAATGCCTTTTAAGGGCTGAAAAACGTCACTTTTTTGTTTTCAGCCCTCAGAAGGTACTCTGAGTGTGGCAGTGTGTGGCTATGCACTGCTTCCCTGGCCCTCAGAATACCCTCCCCCAGGTTGCAATTGAAGCACAGCTCCAGGTCGCACTCAGAGGGGAACAGGTGGGCTCACCAGGCCGGGGGGGGGGGCATGTTGGGTTTGGCAACTGCAGATTCTCAAATCCATGGATGTTGAGCCTGCAGATAATGTGGGTCCACCTGTGTATCCAGAACTCAAAGTGTGCAGGCCTCTTTAAAAGTAAAGCAAGAAACAGCCCTTTACTGAAGCAGCTATTGTGCAAGGCAGTGTAAAATCCAAAACCATTCGCAAGAACGTTTTAAAATGTGCTTAAAGGGGGAACCAATTAATTACAAGTACGTCACATACCATATTGGTAAGAGTCTGACTTGACCCCAAACAATTATACACTTGCACTTGTTTACCCATGCGAACAAATTTTGCAATTGTTTATCTTCTTGTCAAACTATCATACTAGCTGTTTTACAATAATACTTCCATTGTGCTTAAATGATAACCACAATATTTTCACAAGTGGGTTTTTTTTCCCATTAATTTTGCTTTTGCATCTGGGAAACAACTGCATCAGCACTTATGGGATTTGGCAGATATTGTGAAATGTGTACTACTATTGAAACAAAAAAGGAGAAAATCTCAAAGGGCACTCTTCCTATAAATTTCTAAAAATTGTATCTTTTAAAAAATGGGTCTTTATATGTGAACTCGCTGCCTGCGAATTTGCTTATCCGCAAGGGGCAGAATTGCTACTTTCCTTGTTCTCTGCTGGATTCTTCTGATGGCAGAGAACCCCACTGATCCCATAGGATCAACAATTCATTATCTGCGAATTTGCTATCCGCGAGAATTTCCAGGAACTTAACCCTAGCAGATAATGAGACAGACTGTATTTTATGAATATGTGGAAAGCCATGATTACAGCCAATTGTGTTCTGAGATTTGATACAGAATTTTAAACAGAATCTGGTACCTGGTGTAGAAGCCAGCAACTGCAATAGAATTCTGAAAATGATAGCTTTCATTAAAATAGTTTCTTACCCTCAGAGATATCTACACACATACTATATAATCAACATCTGCAAAATGCTTCAAAATTTGGAAGTTTTCTACAGATTCTGACAACTGTAGATGCCAGACTTCCCCCAGCCCCAAGCCCTTCCACTCCAGTCAGGTCTGAAGTATTTCTGAAGCTTGAACTTCCCATTTTTGCAGGACCCAACCTGAACAGTGCTCCAGTCGCCTTTGGAATTTGGACCCCCAAAATGTGTGGATTACAGCATCCATGGATTTTGGTATCCACAGGGATTCCAGAAACAGAAACCACACAGATAATGCAGGCCTATTGTACCTTGCAGAAATACATACCCCTCCCCTCTTGTCAACAGTATTTCCATTGTTTTATACATTACTGGTATTCTTTCTGACTAACTAAACACACATAAAATTAAAGAATTTTAAAGGAAGATAACGGGAACTTAACTGACTTCTTACCCATCGTGAAGGGTCACTGATAAGGTTAATAAAAAGTGTCGACAATTTTGTTCGACGGACCTCCTGTGATGTGGCACATGAGACAGCCATGAAGCATTCAGCACAAGCCTTCCTCACACCCCATACATTATCAGAACAAAGCTGGAAAAATCTAGGAAGCTGAAAAAACATATACAACACACAAACTTTTATAAGGGAATTAACCAGGGGCTTGTCTTCCTACCTGGAAATAATTCCTCATATGCATGTAAAATATTATTAGAAGGAAATAAATGTTTAATATCCAATAGAACAAGATGACAACTATGTCATACTGACAAAATTTTATTTACTGCTGTTGATTATACTATTACACTGCTACATTTAAGTCAAGGATTTTCATCTTTTAAAAAATTGAGTATCAGTGGATGTCAAGTACATGCCTCAGAGGGCCTCCCAAACACAACTGGAAGTGACACCCAGTTCACATCAGCAACCTCTGGTTGTGACAGGGAGTGTTCTGAGGTTCAGGGAGGTTATGAGCATTGACAGGAAAGCCAGAGCCTTCCCACTGGTTCTGGTAAAGCAACAGAGGTCCACTGGAGAAGGTTAGTCCATGGTAGGGGGAGGGCCAGGAAGCAGTTGAATGGGGGTGGGGGGTGGAATGAGATGGCAATAGGACAGGCAGATTGAATCCAAGAAGTGGGATCGGAGGTACCAGCATGCACCATGTCCAAAGCTCCTTCCCAGCCTGCTATGCCTGCACAGATCAACACAGAATTGTGCCAGCGATATCACTGGTGCAGGTTCAAGTTTACCCATTGCAGCTGCTGAGGCTTACACAGCGGTACTCCAAGGAGACCAGTAGCAGCCCTAAAAACCCACAGGGTGCAGTGTAGCCCACACCAGCACCACTGCCATCACTGAGCAGGGATTTAGGTAGGATTGGGCTGTAAATGTCAGGTTGAGAGAAAAGCACTGAAGAAACCAGACCTGAATAAACGTTTAAATACACGTGTCAATGGGTACATGCATAAATATACAAAGCAACCTCATAATTTGTTAACAAGATGGCACTTCACAATGTTTTCAGAGTACCAAAATGTTTTCATATTGCAAAAGAATGATAGTGTCTGATCAGAGTTTCTCAAATTTGGTTAGGACCCACTAAGTGGGTTGCGAGCTAATTTCAAGTGGGTCCTCATTCATTTCAATGTGTATTTTATTTTTAATATATTAGACTATGCTATGTGACTGCATTTGGAGAAATATTACAGATCTGTACTTTTAACAGACTACTATGTATATTATTTTAACAATGATACTCAATAGATCTTACTCCCATTGGGAGTAAGTGGGATATGATTGCAACCTTTGGGATGTTTGGGGAATTTTTGAAAAACAGATTAGCACTGCCTGGGAGTGTTAGGAGAGTTCTTATTTTAATTTTTAAACTTATACTTATTGTAAATGTTTAACTTACTTAGATTTTGTCAAATTGGGGTGTTAAACAATTTACTGCTTCATGATGTAACTTCTGGCCACAACATCACTCACATGCTAATGACATCAATTCCAGTGGGTAGCGACAGATTGTCATTCTAAAAAGTGAGTCCTAGCACTAAAATGTTTGAGAACCACTGCACTAGACTATCCTAACTGTTCCCAGCAATGAAATGAATTGTCAAGTGTGCCCATTTTTGAAAAATTATAAAGCCATGATCATCACATTGAATAGTACTAATGTGTTTTCTTATTCAATTTTTAAAAAAGTAGACCAACTGATTTTAATGGAACTAAAAAGTACTGTCACTTTACTGGATTGCAGCCTATCAAGGTTTGGCACAGGAACTGTATTCTGGAAATTTTCAACTTACCAGCATTTCTTCAGTGGCTTGCTGTCCAACTACGCTACAGATATCGCCAAAATTGGCTGCACAAACCTGCACAAAACAATTTTTTAAAAAATAAATAAATTAGAATTACAGATGAGCATTGCATGGAGCACAAACACTTGAACGTTCAACATTATTTAAAAAAAGCCATTCTCAAAATGCTCTGCAGCACTTTATAATGTTTAGTCTATTTAAGGCCTGATCCAGAAGGCCCTATCGCTGGCAGTACATGCATATCACCGGCTAAAAACATGCCATAAACATGCCATAAAGCAAGTCTGCTACACCAGAAGGTTTTTGGTTTAAAAAAACAACAACCCAAAACCACCACCAGCAGCAGCAGAGATTAGGAAGTCTTACCTTACGAACATGAAACATTCTGCAGTCACAGCACATCTCACAAAATCTTGGAAGAATGAGCCTTTCTGTGATGTCCTTCCCTACCATAGAAGCCATTTTGCACATTATCTAATTACAGGAAAAACACTGATTAGCTGAATCTGATAGGTCCTCATTCCTAACTTCACAAAATAACTCTAGTCAAACTGTAGACTTATAGAAAAAATTGTGATTTTTTATTACCACAACACACTGCATCAGAGCACTTGCCAACTTAAAATTAATGGGAGAAAGAAGACACTTGGAACAAGTGTATTTTTGTGTGAAGGTACAGAATTATTGTAAGCTATCATAATATAATAGAATCAGAAGCATACAGGTATGCTTTGGGCCAGTTTTCATTTTTATTTATCTTTACTGCATCTGAATGAGCAGCATAACATGCAATCTAGTAGCTTCTAACAGAAATTGACATGGCTCACATCCTTGAGCTACAAATGTAATGGGAAAATACATAGAAAGCTACACACACTTGTGCAAAACAAAGCTCAACATAAAAACCAGCCCTTCCATTTAAAACTCACAGGAACGGCTTAACAGAATGCTAAAAAATCAAAAAACCAGCTGCACCACAGGCATTCCCACCTCTTCAGAAGGCCTTCAGGACACAACTGGAAGCCATTTGGGGTTTGTGTGCTTCACTTCAAGGTTGCGTTCAGGAGGTATTCTGAGGCACAGGAAGGCCTGTGGAGTGGGCCTCAGCCTCCCCACACCTCGGAACACCTCCCGAGCACAACTAAGTAGCCAACACAAATCAGAAGTGGCTTCCGGTTGTGTCCTGGAAGCCCTCTGAGGCATGGTGAGGCATCTGCAGATGACAGAAGCCATGAGGGTCCACTGTAGTTTAATACATTACAACCAGGGAAGAAATACAATACTGAAAGCTCCAAGAACCAATTAGCTTTCTATTAGCTTGACTCAACCTTAGTGAAAACAGTTACTCATTAAATTATTTCTGATGCCGATTACTGCGTTTTACACAGATAAATGTCTATCTTGTTCCGTTTCTGCAAGGGTCTAGTTGGACAAGGCAAAAATGATTAATTCTATTTCTTAATTTTTTATAATTTGGGTTCTCAGTCAAATTTAAGTTTGTTGACTGCAATTTTGTACACAGTTGGGCAGATTAACTTTCATAACAGTGAACTGGAGCTAAGCAGTCTGCAGCCATTATCACTATTTTTTCCTATCTTCAAATGACAATTCTTTGCATAAGTGTAGTGGTGATTTTTCGCAACAACCATACCTCTATAGTAACACATTTTAGATGGAAAAGCTCCCCTTTACAGCTCACTCACTGTGGCAGTTCAAAGACAAGCAACTACAGGCAGGCCCGCGTTATCCGCTGGGGTTCCATTCTAGGAACCCCTGCAGACAAGGAAAAATGTGGATGTTCAAATCCATGGTTTCTGGGCTGCCCCCATCCTCCATGCTCAGCTCCGGTCAGGTACAGAGTCTGTTCTGGGCCCTGCAGATGCTGCATACATTGCGTCTCAAAATGCAAAAACATCATTTCCCTGTTTTTTGGCAAAAACCGGAAGTGACTGGAATGCCTTTAAAAGGCATTCTGAGGCTTGGGGAAGCCGCATGGGCCGACTGTATGATCATTGTGCACTAGTTCTAAATCCAGGTGTTTGATTAAACATTTGACCATTTAACTCCATCTGCCTACTTACTGCCACAGCCTCTGTTTTCACATCATCATTGCTGTCTGGTGCAGTCAGTTCTATGAGAACAGGGCATACTTTGGTCTCCACATCATATCGTTCAATAAGTTCTTGCTCTAGAAGAACAAGTAATGCTGCTTGACTTGTTTTTCTCACCTATGTAAAAAAAGGAGAAAGGGTGAATGTAAATTTGTGTGCTTATTCACTTGTGCAATAAAGCAAACCTAGGGACTATGACTGAGTAACGATATAGAAAAATACTTATTAAGTCTCCAAAACACGTTTATTTTGGAAATCCTTTACACATCCACAGATTTTAGAAGAAATTAATGTTTCCCCTCTATCTAAAACCTACCTTTTCCATGAAGCCGTTGACATAACTCCTTTGTCCTCATCAGAACTAATGTTCCAGCAGCACCAGGTCCTTCACAACTGTTGCAAAAGGCAAATTGCCATTTTCCTTGCAGAGGAAGTACATTCCTAACCAATGGAGAATTACCTTGCGCCAGAACAAGTAGGATCAATTTTGCTGAAAACTGGAGAGTAATGGTCAACCCACATACTGAGGAGGTGCCATTAAACCACCAACCATACCAATGCTGGTGCAAGGGAATTCCCCATTTGTAAGGAATGCACTTCTACCAGGAACAATAATTCACCTGGTAAGTAAAATTCCTATTTTCACGCAGCACAGGAGTTGCCACAAGTGACTAGTGGTCATGTGGCAATGGTCCATCTATGACCCCAATCACCAGTTAGTCAACTCGTGGGGCAGTCAACACATGGGTTGGCCAAATGGGGTGGGGCAGAACTGGTGGAGATCAAGGTTGGGAAGGGTGCAGTATTGGCAGAAAAGATGCCACCCATATGCTACCCACATTCCTGGCCTCAATCTTCCTTCCAGTCCACTCAGAGTTGCATCAGATTTATAGCCGGCACAGGTACGAATAGATCCATTTGGGTGCCTGATGTTTACCCCCATGCAAGGGAGCAAATGCTCACTTAAGAGGAGACCTCTGGGACCTGAAAGTTCTCCACTGGATTCAACATGTTCTCCAGAGGCACAGCTGCAACAGTGGGGCAGGGATTTAGGTAGGATTGGGCTGTAAGCCTATGTATATATATGAGTCCATATTCTTCTCCTATTGATCTTGCATCTCCATCCTCCACCCCTTGTGTTGAAATTTAGATTGTAAGCTACTTAGGGTAAAGACCAACCCTTTCTTGTTATCCCAAAGTATTATGCACGTTGATGGCAGTATATAAAAACTCCCCCCCCCAAAAAAAAATATTAGCATGGTGTTAGCTTTTAGAATTTCCAGATTTTTTTCCAAACCAGTAGATTGTGTGTACTAATATTATTCAAGGCTCACCTGGTTATTCTGATCTGCAAGATATCTCACCACAATAGGCAATAAATACTTTGAAAAAGCATAAGGAATTGAAGGCCTGTTTTCTTGACAAAACATAGCAATATGAGGCACCTGTTCCATCAGTTCAGCTCGTACCGTCGGTTCTATCAATGGGAATGTCAAAATTTACCAATAAGTCATTTGTATATGTCACGATAATATTGATCAACAGTCACATTTTTACTATAATATAGGACTGGTAAACTGCTTCCAATTGGTCACAAAGCTTGTGATAAAATAATCACTTCATGGAATGAATGTCTGCATAAGAATTACCAGTTCTTGTTTTAAAAATATTGGGTATTCATTCTTGAAGTTATGGACTTGGCTAAATGATTTTAACATTCAGCCTATATTGTTCCATAATTTAGATGTACAACTGAGAGAAGACTACGCAACAAGCTACACACTGCTCCCTTAGCAGTCCTAAAATGTGGGTTTATTGAGGAAGAGGGGCATAAAACTAAGGGTGGCCACCTTGTATATAAGACACCTTACTGTGGAATCAGTTTTGCCAGCAACAGGAAGAATAAAAGCGTTTCATTCAAAAGGATAGCAGAACATTGCAAGACTAGTTTGATGGTGCTTTGGAAAGCATCTAAGTTTTCAATCAAGCACCATTTTACCTGTTCAATATTATTTTTAAAGTGCAGTTCGATATTGTTTTGAAAACACTGTCATAGCCTGAGCCCCACAAATTTTGACTTGGCTTATTTACCAGCCATTATTTGTGACAGTGATAACTCCTTTTCTCCCTCTGCAGGTGCTAGAACTAGTCTACTTCCTTTTGTGTTGGCTTTACAAAGAAAGCCCCATCCAAAATAAAGTAAGACTAAGCCCCTGCGGCTTTTGCCATACGTAAAGGACTAGCAGTAGGGCAGGGTTTTGCTCATCACAAATGGTTTTAGAGGTAAGAAGCAGAGCCTCCATACCTGTGGGGGAATGGGAAAGCAGCAAGACAACTCCTACCACTTCCTGCCTTCTCTAATGCCTCATGTCCTTCTCCAAATCTTATGTCAAATACTCAAGGAGAAGGACTGGATCATTTTATCTTTTGTGTGCCAAAGAACACGAAAAGTTCTTTAAAAAAAACTTAGATTACCCCCCCCCAATTCTCTGCAATCCACAGAGAAATTAGGAGGACCAGTCCCACAGGCAATCATGGAGCTCGGTTCAAGATCCTGTTTTTGTAGAAATAATGGTGAGCCACTTTAACATCCAAGGCCTGTCTTCTTTAGTGTCAGCTTATAAGTTCCCTCAACTGTTATCATTCCTCAATGTTATTTATCATATTACATCCAACAAAATTGACTAATCTAGCCATGAAAAGTATAAATATGAAACTATGAATATACTTTTATAACTATGAAAAGTATAAATAACGGGCAGCCCCCATGGACACAGCAGTAGCAAAAGGGATACCACTGCATTTTATAGGCACTGTGGCAGCTATAGGGTGGAGAAGGGGACATTCATCCCCTTCCCCTGGGTAAGGGCACTGGTCTGCCAGTGGGCCTCCCCAAGTTGGCAAAGTATTTTATGGCCGTAAGGGCTTACCACTGGTGTGGGGCCACTTAGGATTGGGCCCTTAGTGATATATTTTCATACTATTCTCTACCTCCCAACCACCTCCATACATTTTACTCAAAAGTTTAGATTGGGAGCCAATCTAAACACCATTCCTTCCTTTACTTGGCTGCTTACCATATTATGAACTTGATTTTACAAGTCATGATCCTGCAGTACATGCAGAACAAGAACTGTTTCCTTGGAAAGGCCACCTAAGG
The DNA here is from genome assembly GCA_029204185.1 of Lerista edwardsae. Taxonomy (NCBI): domain Eukaryota; kingdom Metazoa; phylum Chordata; class Lepidosauria; order Squamata; family Scincidae; genus Lerista; species Lerista edwardsae. Next base: position 13,291,535 of record JAJKFI010000031.1, read on the forward strand.
CATTAACAAAAACACTCAGAGTCTAAACAACAAAAAAGACATTGAGGCACAATCCTAACCAACTTTCCAGCAGTGGGGTAAGGGCAGTGCAAGGGAACAAACAATCCCTTATCTTAAGGAGGCCTCTGTGACTGCCTCCCAAATACAGGATGCAGCACATGCCCCACTGGCACAGCTATGTCAGTCCTGGAAAGTTGATTAGGGATGCGCCTTAAGTTCCCTACTGATAGACTACTTTTATCAATGCCTCCATCTCCATGCCATTCTTGCCTTTCCTCATGCTTGACAGGTGTTAGTCATACTTCATACCTGAATCATCTGCTAGCCTGCTGACTCTTTCCAAAACAGCAATACAATCTCTCTCATCTTCACTGACTTCTTTCAAAGTATCCAACAAACTTCGCGCCACCATCTGCCTGGAACATGAGAAAGTAATTAAAATATAAAAGTCAGATTATGCCTTCCAAATCACAAGTGGAATTTGGGATAAATAAACTTGTCTGCATTTTTATCATGTCTGCTTTATCATGTCTGCATGCCAACCTTCCTCCAAGATCTCAATATTTTTTCTTCACAACAACCCTTTGACAAGTAGGTTCAAGTGACAGAAAGTAACTGCCTAAGCCTTCATGGAGATTTTTATCGGATCGTAGCTTTCCCTGATCCAGGATTATGCCCGCTACACCATTGTGTGCTATCCACAGGATAAAACCTAATCTGAACACTGTTAATACTTGGCACTAGAAAACTGAAACAAACAATTCTGAAATATTAATGCAACATCTAAACTGGCCATTCTCCTTTAATCATTTGTTTCCACAGCATACTTGCTGTTGGAAAAAAATGTTTAATCTCTTCAAATGTTACTGTTTTTAGTATGGACACAACATGAGACTAATACGTACCTTCCCAAGAAGCTACAAAGCTGCCTTAAATAAATTATTTTTATTTTAAAGAATTTGTACCCTGCCTTTCTACTCCATATTGGGGCCCTCAAGACAGTTCACATCAGTAAAATACAATAAAACAATACAGAATAAAAAATTAAAAGAGACATAAAACAGTTAACAACAAGCAACCCCGATGAATCCCCCTCCATATAAAATTACTGTCATTAAAAATGCCAGTCCAGCAGGTTAGCTGCTAAAGGCCCCTCTAAAAAGAAATGTCTTAAGGCCTTGCCGAAAGATTGCAAGAGAGCGAGCAAACAAATAATGGCAAATGAAATTGGTGAATAGGCAAATGGGATGAAAATTCAAATGGAAAGAGTGGACTGCTTGGTGAATTTATTCACATAATGCCTTTTTGAAGAAAAAAGATTAAACTATGTCTTTCCCACATGAATAACGTATTTCTAAAGCAACAATTTTATAAAACACATACTCTGTTCTTTAGGCTTAAATATCATACCTATTAAAAATGTTCTCGCTTGCAGCGTATTTGTCCAATCTTCCTAGAGGCGTCAACATTTCATCTTGTGAGATAAAGTCCAGGGCTGAAGGTATAATAATCACATCAGACTCTGAGCTGCAGTCATCCACACCAACTATCAGAGACATCAGAAATATTCCTTATAACCACACTACTGTACTTTAAACAAATGGGTGACTGATGATGAAAAAAAAATAGCCTATCAAGTACTAGGCTCAAAACACTGCATATAGGAAGTATTTTACGCAATGAAATCTGAAAGTTGCACTTACTTCCTTTCCTCCAATTTCCCAAGACTCGGTTTTTTTTTAAAAAAAAAGTTTCTTAAGTACACATTTCTTTCCATCAGTAGACATTAAGTAACTGCTCACTTTCAACTGGCCCTTCAGTCAACTGACCATGTTTGAAAACATCATTGGAACTGGAACTTTGTAACATTCAATTGCTGCAGGTGCACTGGTGTTTCTTGTAACAAGTGTGAAAAATGTGGACAACACACCCATGTTTTTACACACCCATGTACATGCACCTAGGAAGACATCATTCATGTTTGTTGAAGAAAAACAATAAGATACCAGTGGGCTCATAGTAATTGTGTCTGCCATATAAAAGCACAGAGCTATTCTTAGTTCAGTAATGCAACTGATTTTTACTACAAACAAATCTTTCTCAGCAGGGAATCACTCATGGCAATTATAGCTTTATGTCTTCAATAAAATTATATCAGTAATGAAAAAGCCTTTCCAATAAAGATTTGTGCAAAAACCTAATAAAATTAACTGCCAAATGGCTAGAAGAATTTTTAATGACATTGAACATTATATCCAATTTTTAAAAATTCTAAAGGTTCTTCTGCCATGATATCACTTGGGCATTTCCTAAAGCTATAATCACAATTAGCATTTAAATAATTTAGATACCTTATTGATGGCTCAGGTTAATAATAAATGACAACCCTCCCCTTATCTACTACTATGCTGAAGACACCCACAATTATTAGCTCTAATACTGTTTGTGATTTTCTCCAGTACTTCAACATGGCAAACCTTGGAAAATGAAAGAAAACAGCAAAAAAACAATGGATTTTAAAAGGACTTTTAAATGATCCACTAAAACGTTCCAATGGCTGAAAGCACAAGAAACCAGCAGCATCCACTGATGTTTCAATAAGTGTCAGAAAAATATTTGTACTCCCCGAAGGAGGACTCCTGCTTGTGGGACAACTCTGTGTGAGCGTAACACTTCTTCAGCAAGTGGAAGAAGCTTTTGACATTGGAGCAGTGCTTCTTCAAAGTTTAGGATTCAACCTAAAGTTAGTAGCATATTAAAATAACAAATCAAGGGGGCTATGCTAAAAATATCATTGGGGAAAATATTCTCTGCTCTTTTCAAACATGCAGTGATGGGGCCAGGCATACATCCCCAGGAAGGCTATTCCAAAATCTGTACTAGTACATATGAACAGTGGCATCACTAGGGTTTGCATCACCTGGTGTGCAAGGTTAGCATATCACCCCATGGAACTCCTTCCATACCAGGCTATACATAATAAATTACAATATCATATGTACAGCCTAAATGCAGTGGCACCAGCAGGGTTTATTTATTTTAATATATTTATTTAAAGAACTAGCTGTTTGCCCGCGGCTTCGCCGGCGTGGAAATCGTAATGCAATAAGACTACATCTCAACGCAATAAGATTTCATAAACTGTCACATTCACTGAACAATGATAAACTGGAAGACTTGCCGAGTTAGCTTCCCTTAAATACAATCATCTAAGATTCAAGTGGGTGCTGGAATTTTCTCGAACATCGTGAGTCCAAGACCAGGGCATAATTATTTCTAAAAATTTCCAGAAGGTTCTACAGAGTTCTATTCGTTCTATTCAACTAAAGTTGGGCTTCAATGTCATCGGGACTGTCCCCAATCAGCTTAGCGACCCCAAAAACTATGGATTTGACACTAAGGTCGGTCATTTTGGACATCTTATTTTTCACCCCTTCTCAGCCCCCCATGCTGATGGGGGCTGAACTTGGACTTAAACCGCATCGGGAATGTCACTATTCATCTCAGCGACCCCGAAAACTATGGATTCGACAATAATAACAGTAGTTTTCGATTATTTTTACATGTCACCCCCTTCCCACCCCCACCCCTAGGGGTATCTTACCCCCACAGTATTTCTTTCCAGATTGTAAGTCATATGTGTACCAAGTTTGGTGTAAACTGCTCCAGGCATTCCGGAGTTATGCTGGTACGTACACACACACACACACACACACACACACACACACACACACACACACTTTTATATATAGATTTATATCCCGCTGTTCTTAATTCCAAGGGGAGGGAATTCCACAACCACTGAGCCACCACCTATTTCTGGCCACTGTTCATTCCCATTATCTCACTTGGGGGTGGCACAGTCAGAAGAGTCCTCTTAGATGACTTGAGAGTACAAGTAGGCTTATATGGAAGGAAGCAGTCCCTAAAACATCCTGATCCTGAACTGTATAGGGCTTTAAGTCAAAATTAGCAGTTTGAAATGGGTCTGTAAACAAACTGGCAGCCAATGTAGCCGCCACATCAGCAGCTCGACTTAGTTAAACCAATGAGCCCCATCAACCTCATGGGCAGCTGCGTTCTGCCCCACCCCTAGAATCAGGAGGAAAGGAGAGAAAGAGCATACTATCCCAAACCTCTGGATGACCTCTCCCAGCGGCTTTATGTGGGTGTTGCAGCATGGGGGTAGGATGGAACCTTATGGCACCCCATACCTAAGAGGCCAGGATGCCGAACAAGCATCCCCCAGCACCACCTTCAGGCATTTGTCAGCCAGGAAGGAGTGGAACCACAAAAAAAAAAAAGGTGCCTCCAAGCCCCAGTTCAGTCAATCGACCCAGAAGGACACCACGGTCAATGGCGCCAAAAGTCATCGAGTGGTTCAGCAGTACTAACAGGGACACACGCCCCCAGTCCATTCCCCAGCACAGGTCATCCAACAAGGTGACCAAGACAGTCTCTGTTCCAAACCCCAGCCTGAAGCCAGACTGGAATGGATTCAGATAATCAGCTTCCTCCAGGACCCTCTGAAGCTGGGATGCTACCATCTGCTCAATCACCTTGCCCAAGAATAGGATATTTGAGACTGGCTGAAAGTTAATCAAATTAGTGAGATCCAGGGAGGGTTTCTTCATGAAGGGGTAAACCACCACCATCTTCAAGGTAGGCAGGAATATTCCCTCCATCAGCGAGGAATTCACTACCCTCCCTGCCCTCTTGGCCAGCCCTCCCCAGGCAGATCTAATTAATCATGCTGGACAAGGGTGGGGTGGGCAGGCAGCCTGCTTTAGTTATATAACAACTAGCTGGTTCTTACCCAGCGTTGCCCAGGTATTTCTTTATCCCAAGCTTCTATTAGACAGGAAAAGGAATGAATTCTATCTATAGTGTAAAATCGAAGTAATTTTATGTACAGGAAATTAAAGGTATAAGTACAGTATACAAATTATAAAGTAAAATCTTTTACAAATTCACTATAATATTAATTTAACTCAGAACTTGATTATAAACAACATTTTTAGTTTCACCTCCAGGAGCAAGAATACATACATTCTTGGGTGAACCCACCCCTGAGTAAGCAACATAAAGTTGTCCATGGGAGAAACATGGCGATCTGAAATCCACTCCGCAGTACTTAATAGACTGCCCCTGTGACTTGCTGATCGTGATCGAGAATGCAAGTTTCACTGGAAATTGCAGTCTCTTAAAGTTAAAAGGGAGATCCATCGGAATGAGTGGTATCTGAGGGATAAAAACTGTTCCACTCTCTCCCTTTCTTGTTAAGATAGTCGCTTCAATTACAGTACCCAGCATCTTCTTGACACACAGCCTTGTGCCTTTGCAAAGTTTTGGCGGGTCGAGGTTCCATAGTAAAGTAATTGGAGATCCCACTGTAAGTAAAAGACGATGTGGTAGCAATCCAGCCGGATCTAGTGAGTTTAGGAAGTCTGATGGGAAATGGACGACCTCACAGACATCTACTACGGTATCAATAGCCTTGTATTCAGCGACTATGCCTGGTAACATGGCAAGTATTTGATTGGAGTCCAAGACCGGGGCATAATGATTTCTAAAAATTTCCCACCCCCACCCCTAGGGGTGCTAGGGGTGTCTCACCCCCACAGTATTTCTTTCCAGAGTGTACGTCATATGTGTACCACATTTGGTGTAAATTGCTCCACGCATTCCAGCTTAGTGACCCCGAAAACTATGGATTTGACACTAAGGTCAGTCATTTTGGACATTTTATTGTCCAGCCCTTCTCACCTCCTATGCCGATGGGGGCCGAACATGGACTCAAACGGCATTGGGAGCGTCACTGTTCATCTCAGCGACCCTGAAAACTATGGATTCGCCACTAATGTCGGCCGTTTGATTATTTTTACATGGCACCCCCTTCGCACCCCCACCCCTAGGGGTGCTGGGGTGTCTTACCCCCACAGTATTTCTTTCCAGATCGTAAGGCATATGTGTACCAAGTTTGGTGTAAATCACTCCAGGCGTTCCAGAGCTATGCTGGAACATACAAACACACATCCTTTTAGATAAAGGTTGCCCAACAAATCAGTAACCAACAAAAAACAGTGGTTAACTTGATGACACTCACACAGCTAGCTCTGACACATGGAAATGAGAGCTGAATCATACTAACACCTTATTGGTTCCCTGCTATGTCATAACACCACCTCATTGGCTCTCAAAACAATCAGTTTCATTGGTCAGTTTTGAGTTAAGAAAATCCACTTAGAAGACCATTTCCTTTTTCTAGTTGTTTTTTTTGCTTTAACATTTGATAGAATACAGATATTTCAACATGGTTTGTTTTGTTGCATTCTGCTATAAATTCTGCATTGAATGATATATAACCTGATATTATGCAAAAATAATATAGCATAGCAGTTAACATAGCAGTTAACCCCTGCTAACTGGGCAAGAGGCACTTTTTCAAGTGGTGTCCTCTTATATTTAGCAGGGGGAGAGCAATTGTCCCTCTTCACCCCAGCACAGTGTCTTTCTCGTGGCTGTTGCTGGTGGTGTTCTCCATTCTTTTAGACTGTGATCCCTTTTGGGACAGGGAGTCATTTAACTTTAATGTTATTATTTGCCTGTAAACCGCTTTGTGAACTTTGTGTTGAAAAGCAGTATATAAATACTAGTGATTGATTGAAATACCAAGAGTTTACAATTTGGAGCAGTAGTAGCATCAACCTCAACATCCCCCTAGTGACACCACTACATATGAAAAAGATTTCTATCCCTCATGTTTATTCACAGTGCCTCCAAATATAAAGAAACATGAAGGACCCCAGCAGTAGAGCAGAATTCTTTGGCAGATTCATACAAAGGGGGCTGTTTGAGATATCATTTCTGTTTTATTGAATATAGTTTTATTGAATATTAAGAAGTGTGCTGTTACACTTGGAACAGCTCTGTATAACTTGCATTGGAAATTTGAGCAGGAAGCAATTCAGTTTAATATCAGAAGTATATCTCTTAATTTCCCAAACATATAAGGCTCTCAACACAAAGCTGCCAAAGAACAGAGCAACACCATTCTGTATTCATAGAGAATCATAGCAAACTGGCAGCTGTCAAAACTAGTTCTGGTTGTGATAAAAAGTCCAGAGTTTCATAGATAGAGATTTTATATGCTGTTATATAGCCCTAAGAAATGACTTCGTTTTTGTGTGTACTTCTTGCTACGCCTTGCTGTAATATGAACATACTAACACACACATGCACATCAAATCAGTTGTAGTGATGTTCATTTACAGTGCCAGAAAAACAGGCAAAATTTAAGTGTGATCATATGATACACACAGTAGAGACACAGTACCTGGCTCATTTTCATAATAGAGTGGCCGTTGTGATGCACTATACAAAGCATACAAAAAGGACTGACATGTTACATATGTCATATAACATTAACACTTCTTGCTAGTAATATTTATACTCTGCCATTAGAGCTCATGGCACCTTAAAGAATTACAAAGATAACACAGATCCCTGCCACCAAACTAAAATAGTGGAGAGAAAAAAAGATTACTACACTCAACAGGATTGAGTTTAAGAGGAAATAGCCAAAGCCAAACAAAATTGGTAGGTTTAAAGGAGGAATTTGAAGGAAGGGAGAGATATAGCACCATGCGCACGGAGGAAATTCCATGAATGGGGCAGCAATACATAATGGGCAGAGTTGTTTAGGGAATAAGAAAGATCATTGGTTGACCAACAGCCAATACTCATACTCAAGGTAGGAGGCAGTTGGGGCTCACCATGAGGCAAGGGTATATTTGTCCCCTTACCTCGTGGTAAGCCTCAGGCAGCCCAATGTGGCTGCTCGGACTTGCACCAGCCATTTTGCCTATTAGCCTCCCTCCCTGGGCTGTCCCGCCTGCAGGACCACCCTCCCTAAACCCCATCCTAGTTCCTGCTGCCCCAAAAAGCTCCCATGCTGGCTGAATCTGTGGCTTCCTGCCACTTGCTCGCACTGACCCAGCACCTCTTGGGCTGGCACAAACGTGCCTTACGACATGTTTGCCACATGCATCAGCCCTAGGGCCCAATCCAAGATCACCTTAAGAGTGGTAGAGATCACAGCCTGAAAGAGAAACAAGAACCAAAATATAGTTTGAGAAAAGCATTGGCAAGGATGAGTCTGTGCAAGATATGGAAATGCATAGAGATTCAACAAAGAACTCTGAGGATAGATGCCATCTGATTAGAATGACTGGCAAAGTGAATACGTCTGGCAACAAGAGCTTTGCACTGAGCTATGAAGATAGAGATATGAGACAGATCATCAGACAGGAGAAGATTATAGTGGTTAAGGCAGGAGACATTCAGTGCACAAATCAGAATTTTTAGCTGTGGGAACAGAAGAAAATGGGAGGATTTTTGCAGAGTTGTACATGAAGAAATGGTATACTGACTAACTATGAGGAATAAAGGAAAAAGAAAATAAGCCAACGCAACAGACAAATGAATAGTGGTCATCACATATGGAAGAGAAGGCTTGGAAGTAAAGGTAAATAATCTTAGACGTATGGAATTTGACACGTGGCTATATGTTATTTTTCTCTACTAAATGTTGGCATTCCAGTTTTATTTTTATATCTTGCAAACCTCTCCCTCCTGCCCCACTCGCTATATAGTGTCTTTTTCTACAGTGGTATATGGAGTTATTAAATAAGAAGATATATTGGACAAATAATAGAAACAGGAAGAGGTACAGCTCAATTTCCTCAGAATAGGGGCGGTACTGAAAGCCATGATATTTGATGAGGTCACCAAGGTGAGCAGAGAGGGCGCGCGAAGAACAGAACACAACACACTAATAGTATTTGTATAGCACTTTTCAACAAAAAAAATTCACAAAGCGGTTTACAGGCAAAAAATAAGGTTAAATGTCTCCCAATCTAAAAAAAATGTAGACTACCAGCTTATATGCCAATAAAGGTTTGTGAATTGTGTGAATTGTGTGACTACCAGCAACAGCCACTAGAAAAGACACTGTGCTGGAGTGAAGAGAGACAGTTACTCCCTCCCTGCTAAATATAAGAGGAACACTACTTGAAAAAGCGCCTCTTGCCCAGTTAGAACCCCAATGGAGAGGGGGGAAGGCAGAAGAGAAGTTCCCAAAATTGAAGTTACATGAGTGATCTGACAGGGAGAAGGAGAACCAGAGTTAACAAAACTTAAGCCATGGACAGGATTAAATAGACAATCAACTACATTTAAAAGGTAGAGAGTTTTGGTTTTGGCAATGAGAACATCTGTGATTTTAGCATGAACAGTCAACTTAGGGTCAGAAAACAAATTGTAGCAGGTCAAGAGTGTGATTGGGAGAGTGAATAGTAGGAGTGAACAGAATGCTCAACTAATCTGGAGTCAAAAGGAAAAAGTGAAAGTGACCAGTAGAAGATGATGCTCAATAAAGAAAGGGTTTTTTTTGAGAATGAGAAGATTGCAGCATAGGAAGTGAGGAAGGAACAGAGAAGACAAAGAGCTTGATGGAGTAATGAAGAAAGGGAATAAAAACAGGGAGATAAGAGATTGGTAGTACACAGATATCAATGGGGCCGATGCAGAGGTTAGACAAGGACAGTATGGTTGCCATTTCATTAATGGATAGTGAAGGGAAAGCAGGATAAAGCCAGTGCTTACTTTATCACTGAAGGAGGTAAAGACTTGAGTGGAGAAAGAGAAAAGAGGGTGGACCAGGAAAAAGAAGAGCAAGTGGGTAGAAAGAAGAGCATCAAAGAACACAAAGAAGCTCTGGGGATTCCTGGAAAATGTGTGGATCAGGCTGGTATCACAATGTTGCTTAGTCAGATAAACAGGAGAAGAAATACAGCATGAATTTCATGTAAACAACATCCAATTTCTTCCAAGGTGCTCAGTAGCCCAAGAGCATCAGTAGAAAGAACAGAAATTCAGGACTCAGAATTAGTGGAACAAACTAGTCAATAAGTGAAGTAAAGATAAAGAAAAAATTAATGTGGGAACTGCAGTGTTGAGCGAGTGGGACAAAAGCAATGGAGGAGATAATCTGTTACCTGTGTGCTAGTTGTTTTATTGAATGCTATTAACTGATGTGCTATTTCATTGCTGTAATTTTTTGATTTGTAAATGTGATGGTTCTATTGATTACGTATGATGCGATTAATTTTGTTAGTCATCTTGAACTTTTATGGAAAGGGAGGGTATAAATATTAAATAAATAAATGACATTTAAGAGAAAGCCACAGTGTGGAGAGATGACAGTTCATGAAGAGAGCAAGAAGTAGGACCAGATAAAGTAGAGAGTATAGAATGCTGAAAGCAGCAGAATGGCTGTCAGAAAAAGGGAGTTCCACAGCAAAGAGATCCAATGCAGAACAGTTCTTAGAAAAACAACATCAAGAATGGCCACGGAATTGAACTGAGCAACCAGCCCAAAGTTACAGGTCAAATGAGGAAGTTACAGAAAAAAAGATAGGACACAACACAAATAGACTCACCTCCTGATTACAGTTTGCAAAGTTTTAGTACTGTTGTCTATAAGGAGTATTGATTTGGGTTTAGCTAGTTGTTTTAGGTGTAAGAGGGCATTGACATTTCAAATTAAACAATTCAATCTTATATGGCTTCCTTAATTTATATATTGCAGCCAAAATCCTGCAGCTATACAGAACAGTGAGAATTCAAAGCTTTTTGCAAACGTTTTCCTGACAGGAATTTTGCCAACCTCTTATATTAGCTTTCATCAAAAAGCTAATGTTCAGGAGAATTCTATGAAAAGCTCTGAGTACATGCACAAATTGCTTCCGCAAGTCCTCAGGATCTCAGCCTATCGGCAAAATTCAGCACACACTTACACTGTAGTTATCCATACACAGATTTTAGCCTTATGTCTTTTTGTTTATAAAGTATATTCAAATCCATCCTGTACCTTTAGGAATGGAGAAACAAAAACTGAAATATACAACTATAATATTATATTCTAATTTGTCTGAATACTGCCCTTGTCAATAATGATTCCATTAAGTTTCATTACCAATACCACTATATATAGTTTAAAGCACTTTTAAAATCAGCCATCATCAACGAAAGACTTGCATCTACCCGCTATCTCCAAAACTGCAGATGATTCAGATTTCTCCAGGGATACGCCATCAATGGGTGGTGGTTCTTCCATGCTAACTGAAATGCTACTCAGTTTGACATTCTGCCTTCACAGGATGATCCAATTTCTCTTTAACACAATCTTCTTACAATATGCAAGTCAGAGAAAGCAGGTTCCATTGTTGCCTTCTATAGGAATGTACAATGGGAAAAGGCATCAGCTATTCCCAGATCTAACCCTTCTCAAAAGATAAATATTTCAGTTGTCTTTACATGCTTTCTTAATTTACACTGTACAGTACATGGTAACTGACTTCTTGTTACTTGCTTATAGCATACACATCACAATGGCCCTCCTGATGTATGATTAAGGCTTTCTGGCATTATTGCTGCAAACAGTCTCCCAAGTTCCAGCCAATGAGTCAATGGCTACAAGCATTCATAGAGTCCTTGTTAAGGCTCCCTCATAGCAAAAAGGGACACATGTTAAACGCTAACTATTTGGTGATAATGACTGTGTCATGATTGTTATTTATGCAAGCATGAAACAATAAGAAAGCATCACATTATATCTTGCTTGTTATTTTCTTTTCTAGTGACCAAGCTTTGCAAAAACTTTATCACAGAAGTTGGTTGATGTCATCATTACACCAATATTAATTTTAATCATCTAACTGGTTCATATAGGCAACATACATATGCACTGATGACCTGTGTAAGTGTGCGTCGCTGTTCAGCACAATGTATCATCTGTCATTTTCTTGTACATTCAGCCAATGTGCAGCCCAATCATAAGGTCAGCAGCTCCCAGAGGAGCAATAGTGCCAAAATGGCGACCAATGTATCCAGAGACTGCCAAAGCTAATGCTGGGGTCTCCTCAGAGTAAGGGAGTATTTACTCCTTACCCCAAGTAATGCCACTGTGGCGCCAGGTGGTCTCCTTGGTTCTGCACCCGTATTGGAGCAGGCACAGAATTGAGGAGGCACGTGTCAAGCCAGCCAGCCCAGGGATAAGAACTGGCAGTGGAAGCCACCACCAATCCCAACCGCCATGTGGGCCTGCTTCACCACTCCCCCGCACCCAGAGAGCTGCTGCTGGAGCACCGGCCTGCTATTCCACCCATGCTAAAGTGAAGCGCCAACTGGCACTGGTCCCAACTGGGGCGCTCCCTACTCTCTGGGTGCTACAAACATGCTTTTTGGCACATTTATGACACTGGAGTCTGTGGTACGCTCATACAGCTGATAATAGAGTCCTCAGGTTCAGGTTCTTAGAGCGCTATCCTAACCTGGAGTTAGGCCGGCACATGTTAGGCCAGCAAAGTTTGGCGGACACAAGGACCACCATAAAGCATGTATGGACCACTCTCAGAGTCAGGGAGGATGACACACGTCTGTGTGCTGGCCTCTGACCCTGAGAGTGGTCCAAACAAGACCTTACGGTGTCCCTAGTACCAGCCAAACTTTGCTGGCCTAATAGTCCAGTTCCTTACCAGCGCACTTACCATATCAAATCAAAAGAATTCAAACGAAAGCCCTCTCAACTGAATTCGACAGTACTAGGTGTGCATATTGCCAGGATGAAACCCCGGGAA
>JAJKFI010000031.1:13326500-13359079 GCA_029204185.1 Lerista edwardsae
CCCCAGGCGAGCAGGCGCCCCCTCTGAGGCCAGGGACGGCCGCGGGGCGAGCGGAACAAAAGCGGAAGTGCACGGACGGGCTGCCAATCAAACAGTAGTCCCGTCTAAGTCCTGCCCTCCGTTCCCCCAAGTCATTTGTAGATCCCATCGCTGCCTGAAAGCCCTACTTGGGGGCTTTTTTTGTGCCAGCAATTTAGCTGATGCAGATTCGAGTAGCCCTGTTGGTAGACTGGGGCTTGACATGTGGTAAAGGAACAAATGCTCTCTTACCGGGAGGAGACCTCTAGCCTGCCCAATTTCAGGGCTGGATACATGGCCCTACTGAGCCAGTGCTGGTTAGGATTGGGCTGTTAGTTGTTTAGAGAAACTCAGCCCAGAGCTTTTTCTCACTGCTCTCATATCCATTCCTTTGGCTATCACTATCCTTGCCATTTCCTCTGAGATTTTTCAAAGCTACAGGTGGCAATGCTAGGAAATGCCACATTAAATATTTTGACAACATCACCACATATACTGGCAACTCATGTTCACATGTTGCATTGGGGCAATATTTTGCAAACATAGACATCCCTATGTCTGCATAAATCAGAGAACGAAACGATGTTTCATCAGCTCATAAGATTCAGCTGTGGATATTTCTGTGACCTCTAATGTTTATTTTGGAGGACTGGAGCTCATGGAAATGTCTGCAACTGATATTGCCAGTTCATATGCTACACCCTGTGAATGCACCCTTGGGAAACAACTGCATCTGTGGAACTGGAAGAAAGTAGGTTTAGAATGGAGGATACAGGCATTTAATAAAGAGCCTCTATTGAGGCACATGAAAAATCTTTTGGCTTCTGTAATATCATCCATACTAAAAATGTAACAATTAGCAATGCAAGTGACTGCCAAAAATGCTGGGAACTTTGATAGAGAAATAAAAATGACTGGTATAGACAAGACCATGGCAGATATTGTTACTGAGCTACATAAGAATGTGTTGAAAAACTATGGTGTGAGGCAAAACCTTTCTCAGATAACTATAATTAGAAAACTAGATTACAAGGTCATCTTGACTTGCCTAAGAAGATGCTTCAGATGCTTAGTAAAGTCCATTTGGAATTTGTTTGATGTATTACTCTTCGATTGTAGTTATGGAAGTTTGATTTTGCAGGATCCACTTATGAAAACACTTTTCCTATTTGAGTATCAATAAGTCAATTTAAAGTCGAAGTTCTAGTTGGCTGGCATTGCACATCATGTTTACAAAAAAACTCAAGCGTATTTGGCAGTACATGAACAGGCTGCCTGTAAAAGAAACCTGTTATCTCTCTTTGGCAATATACACAATACAAGCCTGTTTTCTTTGTAATAAGTCTTTGGAGTCAATTTAATGCCTTTTTCATACTTTACAATGTGAAGTAAGGGACTTGAAAAGGAAACTTGTAGTTGTTTTCTTCTCAGCTGTCTCCTGCATCCAAAATAAGTCTTGATGCATGACTGGAGGAAGAGCTGCAGCTGCATTAGAATGTGGAATGTGGAATGGAATTTTTAGAATTTTTCTTAATCGTTCAATTAGATTACCTGTACTTTAGGAACTACAAAAAAGTCTCTAGTGTAGGAATGGGAAGGAACTTGTGTGAATTTACACTTGTAGATTCTGAGATAAGTAGATTCTGAGATATACTTTTTCTGATCTAATTTTATAGTACAAAAAGTCTACTGCATCCTTAAGTAATATGCTATAGAAGAAGTGAAACCTGAAGAGCGCAATCCTAAGAGGGCAACTTTCCTGCACTGGCATAGCCATGCCAATGGGGCATGTGCTGCATCTTGCATTGAGTAGTCACAGAAGCCTTCTTAAGGAAAGGGAATGTTTGTTCCTCACCTCAAAGCTGCATTGCTTTTACCCCGGTGCTGGAAACTTGGTTAGGATTGTGCCCAAAGCTAAATCTTATGTGTCCAAGCCCTGTCAAGACCTTTCAGGCTTTGTGGTTTTTTTTTAATTACTTTTTTAAAATTCTAACACTTTGACAATGTTTAGTAGTGATAGACTTAAGAGCCAAATCAAGCATATTGGCACTCACATAGTACAGCACGATATGTTAATACTTTCAAAGATGTAGCCCCTTTTATAAATTCCGGTGTGGTACACTCAGATTTTGTACTTCATTGGCACATACCCTTTTTGGTTTCTGATAAATTCCCTCTGAAGAGCTACAAGGAGGAAGCCCTGGGAGACTGGACAGTGGCCGCAGAACAAGAGGGCCCAAAGAAGTATTCAAGACCTCTCCCTCAGACACTAGAAGCCTAAACTCTCAGATAAATCCCTCTTGAGCGGCACCATTTTGCAGTGTTTGTCTTTTTTTCCCTGGGTCCCTGTGGGTGAGGTCACCATGTCCTTCCCCTATCCTTGTGACATGGACCTTCTCCCATGGAAAGAAGCAGCATATGCTAATGGTGTTTGTTTGACTATCTTTGAATATTTTTACCTTGTTTATAAAAGGAAAATTCAAAACCTTTATGATTACAGTCTTTAATCAGCCAAGTGCCTAGAAACAAAAAAACTCAAACCAAAACAACATAAAGGCAAAGATGGTAAGACTTGTTTTTCTTCTGTTTTAATGAGACATTTAAACACACTGAAATGTGACAAATTCCTCAAAAATGTTTCCCTGACCACAACTCTTTGAATGCAGACAAACAGAGGTTATGTTGGTTCCTGGAACAGAATGGGTCAGAAACTGTTTATATGAAGACATGTCTGTACTTTTTCTTCTTTGTATAAGTCTCTATGTATACAGGGAAGATTGTCTTTATAGTTCCTTATCATGATTGACCCAGACTTTTATGACATTATCATTTGTTTAACAGATTAGCAATGCAATTTCCTCCTGCTCAAAATAATATTTGTGCTACATTTCTCAACTTTTAAGAACATAAAAGTGTTAAGGTGGTTTAAAACTCCGCAGTAACAGTTTTTTGTAGTATCAAGCAGTGATGTCCCTAACCCCAATTCTTGAGTCAAGTCTCTACCTTTAAGTCTCAAGCCCTTGTTCAAATTCTCAAGTGAAGTCTCAAGTCTCTTGAGTCTCAAATATCTGAGCCTAATTTAAAAGAAAAAAGGGACACGGGGTGGGG
Organism: Lerista edwardsae; assembly: GCA_029204185.1. Classification (NCBI taxonomy): domain Eukaryota; kingdom Metazoa; phylum Chordata; class Lepidosauria; order Squamata; family Scincidae; genus Lerista; species Lerista edwardsae. The sequence continues at coordinate 13,329,627 of JAJKFI010000031.1, forward strand.
TCTATATGTGGGGGAACTGTAACACCCCCTTAATATTCCCATCTGCACTTCAGTCAGTGATGCCTTGAAGTTCTTTACTTCAAGTTAACCCGGATTTACTGGTATGTAAACAAAACTGTTCTGAATCACGTTTATTCTGGAGTCTGCCCTGAAAAATGCCTGCCAACCCCAACTGCACTTTTCAGCCTACGCAGCTTAGGCTCTCATGGCTTCCAGCAGAAAAAAAGCCTTCCTTGCCTAAATAAATTGATAGTCCCACACTCAGTGTCCTGTAGTCTGTTTGAAAAATGCTTGCTGATCCCCAATTGTTCAACCCAAGCACCTTAGATGGCCTTCAGGAAGAAAAAAAAACAGCTATTGAACATCACAGATATTTAAAGAAGTTAACTCTTTCAATAGGTGATGCTAATGATGGTAGACACTTCCCTTTTGGAAGCACACCACCACCAGCAATGTATTTAAGTTGTTGCCCTTCTCCCTGGGAACACGCAAGAACAGAGGCAAAAGGAATGCATGTTGCTCCTGCCTAGGAGAGTGCCACATTAAAAGTGTGCCAAAAGAGCTGAAGTCTTCCTTCCTATAGCAAAGAAACCCCCTCCCCCATATCCTTCCCCATGCCTCCTTGTCATCCCTCCCACTGCCCCCTCATGCAAAAAACCAAAAAAACCACCTTAAGCTTTTCTTCCCACATCACAACTTTCCTTCCCTCATCGCAACCCCCTTCCCCTGAATCTTGTTCCCACCTGCTGTTATCTGTTCATCAGATGCCTTGCTTCCAGATTGATCACTGAGGAGGTTTTGCAGTTCAATGCTGAAGTGCTGGGGGGGGGAGAGAAGGTAAGCAAGAATACCCACACACAATGACTCAGATGTAAAAATGGCTTTGAGTCCCAAGTCAAGTCCCAAGTCATTGCATTTTGGTCCCAGATTGAGTCAGTGATTGACCAGACTTACATCGGATTTGGGAGTGAGTCACAAGGACTCAAGTCTACATCACTGGTTTCAAGACAGCGATTCACAAAACGACAGTTCCAAGGTGATAATTAAACTTGGCCAATATAAACAATTCCAAGGTGATAGTTAAACTTGGCCCATGTTACAAGCAAGAAATTGCAATCTCTGCATCTTTAAGTACACATTGTACAGGAGGTTTTCCTTACCTGGTTTTGGTAAGGAAGAGGTGCAATGTGATATGGCAATAGTTGGTGCTAGCATTCAGATTGCTTTCCTTTCTGCAGACTGTCCACCTCATGCTGTCCTGGTATAGGATGCTCCAACATGTAGGGCATTATTGGGGTCTTGGCTCATGGTACATGATTTGTGCTGTTCAGTACAGTTGTTCGCACATCTGATTTTCTAAAAATTCTACTCTGGTAAAAGGTAACTATTCCCTGCCTATCTACTTCACCCTTTTGTGTGGTCACTGACAGAACAGTAAGAACTAGGAAGAAAAGTTTCCTCATGAGCTTTTGGTTTCTGGCATGAAGAAAGAAACCCAGGGGCCCACCCATAGACAAAAAGAGCAGTGCAGCTTGCATCAAGCAGCAGGTTGCAGGGGGCAGCAAACAGATGCCTTTAATTTCAAAACTGCTGCTGCCACCTCTCTCTAACCCATTGTAGATGGAGTCAGTCCAATCCACTTCTGGTTTACTTTGAGTAAAAGGGAAGCTGATTGAGAGAAAAGCAATGTACCGCTTGGGTCCTTTACTTCAGTTCTTCCTTGCACAGTCCCTTAAAAAAAAAAAAAGATAGTGGGGGGATGCACTGGAAGTGATTCCAGTGTGTTCTATATTTCCTACATTATTCAAAGGGACCATGCAAGGAATGTGGTAGGGAAGTGGATTACCACTGTGTGTGTGTGTGCACTTGTTTAGCCATTATTACCACTATCAATACCAGGGACATGGTGGCACTGTGGGTTAAACTGCTGCTGCTGAGCTTGCTGACCGGAAGGTTGGCAGTTCAAGACCATGTGACAGAGTGAGTGCCTGTCACTTGTCCCAGCTCCTGCCAACCAAGCAGTTCAAAAGCACGTAAAAATGCGAGTAGATAAATAGGTACCACTTTGGTGGGAAGGTAACGGCATTTCATGCGCCTTGGCATATAGTCATGTTGGCCACATGACCACGGAAACTTGTCCTCAGACAAACACTGGCTCTTCAGCTTAGAAACGGAGATGAGCATCGCCCACTACAGTCAGTCATGACTAGACCATTCAGCCATTGGGAAACCTTGACCTTTTACCACTATCAACATCACCCCCTGCTTGGAGTAAGGGAATCGGCATGACTGGCACTTGGAAGAAACCTTTTAAACTAGAGAAACTAAACTAATTTTACTAGATTTATCTTGGCAGGAAAAGGAGCCACATAACTGGAGAACATATGTCTTCACTGACATTTACTGTTGTGGCCTTTTTGGTCATAGCATGCAATGTTTATTTTATCTTCTGGTCCCTCTTAGACTTGTTCTGAGTTGAGACCTAATCTACTTTAGCACAGTATTTACCCTGTCATGAGTAAAGGTCTTTACTGCTTGACAAACTTCAAAGATGTATACTGTTTTATGTAGTGATGGGTCAGGGGTCAGAGGCAGAGTGATCTGGGTTTTTGCCCCAGTCTGAATAGGGTTCCCAGTTGCAGGCTGTTTGCTTTTGTCTATGTAACTGAGAGCACAATCCTAATCTGGAGTTGGGCCGGCACAGTTAGGCCAGCAAACCTTGGCTGGCACAAGGCCCATGGTAAAGCTTGTGTGGACCACTCTTGGAGTCAGGGAAGATGGCAGACATCTGTGGTCCAAGAGTGGTCCAAACATACTTCACGGTGTCCCTTGTGGCAGCTAAGGTTTGCTGGCCTAACTGTACCGGCCTAACTCCAGGTTAGGATTGTGTCCTCAGTTAATGCTAGTGAGAGCTGTGTGAGAAAGCAGAAAATTGTGGTGTGGGAATAGTTGATGGTGACCATTCTAATGTCTGAAATGAAGAAGCAGATTTTGTCATCTTTAGTTGTGTTCCAGACACAATTATTTAATTTAGAGAGCAATCCAAACCAACTTTCCATCACCAGGGTAAGGGCAATGCAATTCCAAGGTAAGGGAATATTTCTTTACCTTGAGGAGGCCTCTGTGACTACTGCTGCACTGCAGGATGCAGCACATGCCCCATTGGAACAGCTTTGTCAGTGCTGGAAAGTTGGTTAGGATTGTGCCCTTAGTTTGATTCAGAGATAGCTTCTTCTAAGTAAAAAGTAAATGGGCTTCCCTAAGCTACTAGCCCCTGATATCAGGGTGCAGGGAAAAGAGAAGTGCTTTTTTCTTATGTAAGTGAGAGGCTATCATTCACTTTGATGAATTTTCCAGCCCACAAAACTGATGACCTGAGCAAGGTGACTTTTTGTTCCTACCTAAACTGTACCGTATTCCCAACAGCAGTGGTTTAGGGGCAATCCTACAATGAGTTAGGCCGGCATAAGCTAAGCCAGCAAAGTTTGGCCAGCACAAAGGCCACTGTAAAATATGTTTGGACCATTCAGAGAGGCCAGCTGTGAGTCATCCTCCCTGACTTCGAGAGTGGTCCAAATACACTTTATGGTGGCCCTTGTGCTGACCAAACTTTGCTGGCCTAACTCCAGTTTAGGATTGTGCTTTTAGTTGAAGCCAATTCACTTCTGTGACAGAAAGTTATAGGCCAGGTCAGGGAGGCTGATTAGACGGCCTTGTGGCAAGGAGTCCCCACTAGTTTTTTCTCTGGTTCTTTGGTCTCTTATTCTTCTGCATCCTGATTCAAATGCTGCTGAGGGAGAAGGGTGAAATGTCAAAGAAAGGCGCAGAGATACCTTGGAGCAAGCTTGCCTTCCTCAGACAGGGCAAGAGCCTTTAGACAGCACTTCCCAACAGGACCAGCCTTAAGCCAATGTGACCAATGTCATCACATTGGGTCCTGCGCTTCAGGGGGACCCGCACCAGCTGGACAAGCATATTGCCGCAGTTGGGCTCTCTATGGGCTATGTCAGTGGGGCAAGCAGAGCATCTTTACCTTGGGCCCTCCCACCTGTCCCTTTCTCTCAACAGCCCAAAATGGGCCACCTGGAAGCAATTGGTGGTGACATTATCATATCACCACCAACTATTTCCACCTGCCATGCTTTGCTCACACGGCACCAACAGTGCTCTTCTGGGTGAGCGGGGCCCCCGCAGGAATGCCCCACATTGGGCCCCTCTGCTGCTAGAGCGGGCCCTGCTTCCCTCTACTGTTGAAGGTGGGAGACCTGTTTCTCCTTTCCCCACTCCAGAATGTCTCTGTGCTCTTTGGCAGTGAACTTACCAGTACCACTCTTGGCACCTATTGTCTCTCCAACCAGCACAAAGGCTCAGCTCCCTTCAGGCGGCCATGCTTTCTGGCACTTCTGTGACTATTGTTGTGGCACTGGTGGATTGGGATGTTAATCTGTATTAAAAAGGAGTGACATTGGACTCACCCTTCAAGGTTGTACATCTATCCCAGGCCTCAGTGCTTCTTGTTTCTACTACTGAGGGAAATGAGGAGCAAGAAGCACTATCCATATTCATGAGTTAAGAAAACACTGGACATGCAATTCCCAACTATTGTGTAGAATAGTAAGTGCCATGTGTGTTAATTGCACTATATAAATAATAATGTGGACTTTATAAAGGTATTGATGTTCTTAATTGTTAGAAAGTGGTTGGAGATAGGCACACATTAATGGGTACATCCCATTAAAAAATGCAGTGCAAATAGCTAGCATTCATGGTCAGAAGTATGTTCCATGTCAATTTCTGGTACAAATCTCCTTAGCTTAATCACGTGTGACTAGAAAGGTATTAAAGGCAGCCCATACCAATCCTATGCATGTCTACTCAGAATAGAAATAATAAATCCCATTGAGTTCATGGGACCTACTTCCAGGTAAGTATAAATAGGATTGCAGCCCTGAGCCAGTACAAGTCCTTTGTGCCAATTCCCGAGGGTGCAAAGGTGCCATAAAGCATGTTCTCAGCTTCTCGGAACAGGCTGAGCCAGCACATGGATATGCACTGGCCAAGAAGCACCGGACCTGCACCAGAAGAAGATGAATTTGGGCAGGCCAGCACTGGGGAAAGAAGGGGTGGCAAGAGAGTGGAATGGTGGCGGTTCTGGGTGGGGGAAGATGGGGGAGGGTGGATTGGGAGATTGATCGGGTATTAACCCGGTATGTATCCACCTTCGCTGGAGACGCACTGGTTAATACCCCGGCCGAACTCCAGTTTAGGATTGCACTCTAAGGCTAGTAATTGGATTTGCTCAGAAAAGAAACTATAGATATTTAACTAATCCAGGCTGCAACCAATACCAGTTACTTAGGAGTAAATTCCATTGAATTTAGTGAGAATTACTTTTGAGTATGCACACATGGGTTTGTGCTCCTAGCCATTTAAAATTATGAAGGGCGCAATTCTAAACTGCAGTGGAACAGGCTGGCCAAGTGGCCTGCGCGGTACTGAGCGCAGGCTGGTGCGCAACTTGGAATAGGGTTTTTTATTTCCCTTATCCTGTGTCATGCATCAACCAGCCCTGGTCTACTCGGATTTGCACCCATGATTTTGCAGGCCAAATCCCAGCTTCCTGTGTAAAATGAGTTGGGTCAGGGATGAGGGTTAAAAAATGGCCTAGGTTGCCCAGGCTGGTCCCACCCCCTTCCCTGGCCCTATCAATCGGTATTAACCTGGTATCAGAGGTGTCACCTACTCCCCAGTAGACGGTTCGCTGGGCGGGAGTAGGGAGTGATTGACAGTCCGTCAATTCACTTCCGGTTTCTTCGCGCGCCCCGCGCGGCTTTCCCTCGCCTCGGTGGGGGTGCCTGCTCGTCTTGGGGGATGGGTGGGGGGCGCGCCGGGTGCCTGGGCGAGCAGGCGCCCCCTCCGAGGCGAGGGAAAGCCGCGCGGGGCGCGCGAAGAAACCGGAAGTGAATCGACAGACTGTCAATCACTCCCTACTCCCGCCCAGCGAACCGTCTGCTGGGGAGTAGGTGACACCTCTGCCCGGTATGTATCCACCTTTGCAGGAGAGGCACTCTATTAAGCTGGTATGTATCCACCTTCGGTTAGGCCTGGGGTCAGCAACCTATGATTCTGGAGCCGCATGTGGCTCTTTTAGCCGTCTGCTGTGGCTCCGGAGTCCGGGTGAAAGTAGCAAAGGAGGCTCCCAGCATTGGCTGCAACCGCGGGCTCGCTCTCCCTCCCAGTAGGCTGCACTGTGCTCAGGGCTGCAGGTTGGGAATCACCCCCTTTTCTCCCCTTTTCTCCGAGCCCCCCAAGCCGGGAGCTGCTACCGAGAGCGCCTCTCTGCTCGGCACCAGTACCGCACTGCACGCTGCTCTGGGAAGTGGGGAGAGCGTGCTGGCGGCAGCGGCTGAGCTCCCGCTCGGTCCGTGGATAGCCTTGTGCAGAAGGCAACCCGCGAAGCTCCAGCGCTGATCTGCCGGCTGGAAGGGTGCGTGGCTTTTTGTGTTGACTGTTCCATGTGTTTGCATTGCTTCGCACGCAGAGCTGGGATGGAGCGCGGCGGGGGGCGGCAGAGAGCCAGTGGGGAAAACTTTCTGGCTCGCTCTCGGTCGGGTTATAAAGTTGCCCCTGGTTTTGCACGCATTGGGGCAGCTCCCGCTTACAAGCACGGAAAGCGCCGGGTCTCGCAGTTGTGTGTGTGTGTCCCCCGCCCGTTTTCCAGGATCTTTTGCCCGGCCCCTCTTTCTGCAATGTGGAGGGATTGTTTGCATAGATGGCATGCAAGTTGCAAAAGTTCCTGTGCACGAGCCTGGAATCCCCCTTTTGAAACCTAAAAATAAAAAATCCTCCACCATTTTGAAAAAAAACACAACACCCCCCATAGTGGCAGCAGTTTCATGGGCAGCTGCTCGGCTCAGCTCGGCTCTGGGGTCTGCCCTGCCTGCCCATCCTGCTGCTGCTTGTCACATGTGCTCTTTACAAACGGGCGATCTGCCGCGTTGCCCTGCAAGGTGCAGCATGGTGGCTGGTTTTTGTTCTGCCGTTCGTTTTTTTATGCGCGATCGGAAGGCTGTGGAGGATTGGCAGCAGGGTTGGGGGTGGGAGAGAGAGAAAGCTGGAGACAGCGAATGACAAATGTCGAGACCCGATTTTCAGCTGCGATCACTCATAAGAACATAAGAAGAGCCCTGCTGGATCAGGCCAAAGGCCCATCTAGTCCAGCTTCCTGTATCTCACAGCGGCCCACCAGGTGCCCCAGGGAGGCATGAGACAACAAAATGCTTGCATCCTGTTGAAACTCCCTATAGTTTTTTTATACATAGCATAAAGATTAAAAAAACTATATATGCAATATTATCTTCATTTTAGATGTCAAAAGGGTTTTGTGGCTCCCGAGGTTTTCTTTTCTCCAGAAAACGGGTCCAAATGGCTCTTGGAGTGTTTAAGGTTGCCTACCCCTGGGTTAGGCCATGGCTTGACTCCATATACATACCGGGTTAATACCATTACATGTACTCTGAAAGAGCTGAAACGACATGCCTATTTCCTTTGTGTTTGCAAAAGGTGTGAGGTCATAGCTGGGGATGCAAATCTAATCAAGAAGGTTACCGGGTGCAAGGGAGTGGCAACAAGATGCAAGCATCTTGTGTCTCTGCCTCCCTGGGGCACCTGGTGGGCCGCTGTGAGATATAGGAAGCTAGACTAGATGGGCCTTTGGCCTGATCCAGCAGGGCTCTTCTTATGTTCTTATGTTTAAGGTTCCATTCAGCTAGTAATGCAATCAGGAGAAACCGACCTTTATCCTGATAGGATAATTAATTGTGCCAGAGGGGTATTAAAATACCCAGGTTTGGGAGATAAACACGCCATTTCATGAAATAATAGCAGGCTCTCGGAGTCAAGGAGGATAGCACACGTCTGTGTGCTGGCCTCTCTGAATCCAAGAGTTTTCCAAAAATATTTTGCTGGCCTAACTGTGCCGGCCTAACTCCAGATTAGGATTGCGCTCTTAATCGGTTTAAGAACATAAATGGTTAAATAACTTAATTTGAAGATAGAATAATTGTATTTTACATTACACTTGTTTCAAACAGCTTGAGTGTAAGAATTCTGATAAAGGAGCTCTTGAAGGGGTGGCAGAGGTGGAATGGAAAATGTTTGTCGTGTTTCATTTGGAAGTTCACCGACATATTTTCATATACCATTCTGTCTTTTATTCACCCACATAGTTTTATGTTTTGGAGCAGTGCCCCGGTATTCCACGGGAATACTGAACATTCACCAGAGGAATGTGTGAGGAGAAAAATGGGCGGGAACTCTCTCTCGCTATTGTGAAGCGCCGGGATCGTCGTGTCGTGCCTGGAACTGCTCAAGCAGCAGCAGTAGCAATACAGAGAGGGCAGCACACCCAAGAATGGAAACCGCGTCTCCCGAAATTTGCTGAAGCGCAGATATTTTGTACGTGTTGGGTTTGGGTGAGGAAACCTCCAAAAAGACGCAAGGAGGAGCCGGAGCTTCGCTCATGTGACCGGTGGCGGCTCGGGCTGCCCAGAAATAGCCACAGCTGCTCTCCCCGTTCGCTGGAACTGGGCACTGCGGGGAATCGGCTCCTCCAAAGGATGCGAAGCCGCTGCGCCCCAAGCAGATGATGGCGATACGCGAGCTGAAAGTGTGTCTGCTTGGAGTGAGTAGCTACAAAGCGGCGAGAGGGGGGTGGGAGGGAGGCGTTGAACGTTACGTTGGGAGTTAAAATGTTACACACACCGCAGGGAGAGCCACTCTGCAAGATCGGTGTTTGAGGAAGGGCTTCTTTTGTCTTCTGTCCCTTTGGGGGGGCCATACAGAGGCTCGCTTTAGGCTTGGTCCGATCTTTCTCTCTGACTAACCGTTGAGTTGTAGCGTACCCGGACTTTGCACCCGCCTCGGTGTCTACGTCCTCGATCCGACGCGTTTTTCTCCTTCCACTTTCTCTCACCAGGTGGAAGCTGATTTTGATATTTTCTGGGGGACACGGCCTAGTTTCAAGGCTGCGCCCCTTCAGACTGCAAGTGGGGGCTCACGAGCTTAAATCCGCTTTCATTACAAAATGGGGAAAAACTTTTCTGCGCCTAGAACGCTCACGGGTAAAAGCGCTGGCCTCGAACCCTCTTCCCTGGCGTCTAGTTTCCTGTGTGGAGATACTTTGTGTGTGTGCCTGCGTGCGAATGAGGGAGCGTAGAGTCGTGTGCGCCTCCACCTTCAGTCTGAGAAGTGGTTTAGGCGAGACACGGGTTTGCTGCTTCAGCAAGAATTAGGCCATTGTGGGGGGGGGAATTGCCTTTTAAAATTATACTCCTCCTTTTCAACCATTGAACCACAGACGGCATTTGCTCCTTTTCCTCTGTTCCGCGAGCTAAAATATGTTAGATCCAAACATGGGTTTTTGTGTGGTTAAATTTAGCAACTAACGTTTTCTCCTCCAGAGAGGAAAGCGATTGCTACATACTTTAACAGATTTTTTTGGCAGTAACTGGAAAGAGTGCCTGCATGCAAAGCAGTTAAATAATAGACACAACTCAGCTAAAAATTTGTGTTTCTCTGCCTGACCATGTCCTCGTTTTAGAAAGAGTTCCTTACAGAGTTATGGTAAGTTCCTCTCAGCTGAAACTTGGCACACACAGAGATCAGTTTCCAGGGAATCATTTCTTTCTGCTTTCAGCTTTCTGAAGAATCTTTTAGTTGTTGAAATGAGACACTGTTTTTCAAGGCCATGGTGATTTAACATTTTTCTTATACTGCATAGGCTTGCCTCCCATTCATCTTGGACAAAATAAACAACCCAGTTAGAATTAAGAGAACAGAAGTACATGCATCAAAAAAGGAAGAAGAAAGTCTAAAATTCTATTCAGTCTTTGCCAGTAACTTTTTTTTTTTACTAAAACAACTCCTGCCAGTTTGCATGCGTCTATTGTAAATGCCCCCAAATGCTAACTTGATGCCCACTGCCCAACTCACTTATATGTAATCTATAGAAGTTGACAGGACTAGAGTTCATTCCTAGAACATAAGAAGAGCCCTGCTGGATCAGGCCAAAGGCCCATCTAGTCCAACTTCCTGTATCTCACAGTGGCTCACCAGATGCCTCAGGGAGCGCACAAGACAACAATATGTCTGCATCCTGTTGCCACTCTCTTGCACCTGGCATTGGTCCTGTGTGTACTTACGTCATTGTCTGGGCTTTGGGATGCCAGCGATGCCTGGCCCCCCTTCAGGTACCCTGGTCCTGAGGTTACAATGTTTGGCCCCAAGGGGGCCGGCTCTGACGGCTTAGGCTGTTGGCAAATTGGGGCGATGCTGGGCAGGCTGCGAAAGGTGTGCAACACAGGAAGGCCTCAGACATTGCTCAGGGGAAGGGGTTAACTTACCCTCAGCCCTACTCTCAGGCTCCTGATCTTCCACAAGGCTGGCAAGGAGCGCCCTTGACAGGCAAGTACCACGAGTGGCCCTCCAGGCGAGGGAACCCTCACTGGCTGACCTGGCCCACTTATATCCCCTTCCAGAGCTGCCATGTGGCTTCTGCCTGGAACTCCAGCCTTAGACACTGTGCCCTGGCCAGGTCTTTCTCCCATTGTTCCACTGCCTGCTGTGCGGGGGAGATTGCTGTTGGCGGTATTCCAGTTAGGTGACTGACCAGCCTGCTAGTGGAAGGCTTGTCCTCTTCAGAATCCAGTGCCTCGCTCTGCTTCCTGACCTCCCGCCAACATTTAATGGCTAGAGCTGGAGGAGATTTTGCCACAGATCTACTCCAGGCGAACATGGCTGGCTGGGGGAGCAATGGCTGCGCCCTTGACAGGGATCTTCCCCCTCCCAGGGACCTACCACCTGGGTTGCCTGCTGCGGCCTCTAACATGCACTTGTGAGGATTTGAATTCACAAGACTTCGGTCATCCCTGAGAGATATTTTTGTCAATCTGCTACTGCTGCTTTTTTAAATTCAGTGAGTGCAGTTGTTGTCATGATAGCTTGCTCTGTTTCCCCACATTTCACAAACCTTTGCCTTCATTTTTAGCAGAATTTATTTTCTTAGAATTCTAAAAAATACTTTTTTAAGGTCAGCTGTGTTTTCACTTTGTCCACCCATTGACTGTGTGAAGATAGACAGGGGCGGACCTAGTTGAAATGGTGCCCGTGGCACCCAATGGAAGTGCGCCCCCAGGGGGCACATGACGTGGTGCCACGTGGTGCCCCGCCCCAAGAACTGTGACCCCCCCACGGGAGCCCAGGTCTACCCATTGGAAGCAGCCGCGGGTAGACCTGGGCTACACGGAGCCCAGGTCTACCCATTAGAAACAACGTCAGGTAGACCTGGGCTCCAATTTGCCTGTATAACTGGGGGCGGGCACATGCTAATCTCCTATGCAAATTAGAAGCATTGCATGATGGTCTCTGCTCACATGTGGCTTTTTCAGACACTGATGCAGATTGCTAAAAGTGGAGACAGGGATTTCAAACTGTACTCAGCAAACATAAAGAACCAACTACAAAAGAACTAAGGCTGAGCTCACCATAACCTTAAAAGTTATGAAGCTTATATATCCATGAAGCTTATAGAGCTGGCTTTCAGGCTACTTTAAAGATGCCTTGGCACTTTAAAGATGTTATGAATGGGTTGGGGAAGGTCCACGCAGTTCTGGGGGTGGTCCAGCAAGCTGGGGGGGGCACCCCATCCCCTGCTCTAAGAAGCGGGAGGGGGCGCTTCACTCCCGCTGGCTCTTTAAGGCCAGCGGGAGCTTAGGAGAATGCAGTGTAGGGCCTGGGGAGTTGCAGGCGTGTGGCGGGCACCATGCTAATGGCGCCCACACCCAAGATGGCGCCCACGGCTTGTGCCACTTTTTGCATTCCCTATATCCACCACTGGAGATAGATCACATTCACTGGCCCTGCCCACAATGTTTGCAGGTGAAAATGAGAATTGGGCTTCCACATGTACAATTTCCGCATGTGTTGGACCTATCTATACTCATGATCAAGAACTCTGGTATGTCCGTGGTTCCCAAATGTTGTTTACAAGCTGAATGAGTATAGGTTCTGTTCTGAACGATGGCTGAAAGTACAGAGGTCCGTAATAGAGCCAGACAGGATGTTGTATTGCACCATATGAAGTCTATCTCTAGAGGGTAAGGTGAGACCTCCCTAGTGCAGCATCCCTGGACCTCAGAAAGCCTCCCGGAGGTTTCCGGAAGGTACTTTGAGTTGCGTCCAAGAGGTCCTTTGAGGGTTTTCCACAGATTTATCTGCAGAAATCAGTATCTGCTGGGGTTCCTGGAATGGATTCCCATGGATACCAAGGGCACACTGTACTCATCTGAAACAAAATGTGGATAATAACCAACAAAAACATGGAAGCAAACAAAACTTTCAGGTATATTAAAAGCACATTTTTCAGTTATATATTTTCAAAACTTCAATCAGATGTAGCCAAAACCAATATTCTAAAATATCAATTAATAAACAATTCACAAATAAGAAAACAAAATCTGACATGACAAGCACAACAAAGACTGAGATGCAAGGTGTAGTGTGTTTTTCTTCGTGTACCACTTCTCTGACACTGTGTGGTCACTTATCAAGTGCAGTGGTGATCATAAGGCGAGGGAGATGGGGTGGGCCACCCCGGGCTTGGCAGGGGAAACATAACAGCGCCCAAGTCTTCCTTCAGTGATTTTCACACTGCTTCATGTCCAGCCACCACAAGCTCTCCCCTTCAGTCGTGTTTTTGTTGTTCACTGGCGAAAGCACATGGTGGCTGGGCCCAAAGTGGCCTGAAAATCACAGAAGGGAGGCAGGCTTTTTGCATTTAAACCATCGCAATACCCCAGAATGTTGGAGTGACATAATTATGTCATTATGTCTCCTCAAACTTCCAGAACGCCATTGAAGGTAAGCAACCTCCTCTCAGGTGTGCTTTGAGGCAAGAATGCCTCTGCTTATATATCGCAAATATTGACCATAAATAAAAACAGAAAAAGACATCTGACCCTCATATTAGCTCTAGAATTCAAAAATGATGTGGATGATTTTAACTTTGATGCTATACAAGTTTATTTTAGTCATAGTGAAATGAAAACTATTTGAATCCCTTATTCTCTTATTTTTGAATAGATTATATAAAACCTGAAACTTTCATAATTGGAGGCCCCTTGGAATGTGAAACCCTAAGCCTATGGTTTCCAATTTTTTTTCGAGTGGGGGCTCCGTTAACCAACTGGGCCATTGGCCATAGCTCTTCATTAGGGCTATAATACTATACACCCTATACCTTGTATAGGGTGGCAGGTTTTCTTGAGGATTCTGCAGTTCCCCTAGCTGGTTTCCACAGCTCCTCACGGAACCACAGCTCACAGTTTGGGACCCACTGCCCTAAGCAGTACTTTGCTAATTTGTGTAGAATCCAGCTCTGATCATATGTAGACACTCATAAGTGACATCAAAATGATTGGAGGAATCACAAATACCTTTTTGTAAAACAACAATAAAGTCATTCTAAAGACAGTACTTTGAATCACGACACCTAACAGAGACCTCAGTTATGTAATGAAGAAACAACCCAGTCTTCTAACACAACATTTTTCTGAACTGTATTGGGAGGTTAGTTCATTGACCTGTTTTGAACCATATTCTGGTTCATAGAAATGAAACTGAATATCCAAGCATGTGATCCTCAAGAGCTCACATGAAAAATCTTTGCAGGAAAATCTCTTCATAAGATGTAACAATCTTTTTTGATTTCCTTAAACCATACAGTAATCAATGCAGAGTTTCACAGCCATGCTGAAAATACCCACTTTATTCAGGTACATACTGTTATGCAAAAAGAAAGTCCTCTCAGAGCTGATTCTTGGATAGAGACATGGATAGTTTCACGTGGCTGCAAAACCAAAAATTAAATCAACTTGGCTCGGCTTTAAATTTTTAAAATTGGAGTGTAGATATTGGTGAGCAAATATTATTTGATCAGAAACTGTGGGCATAAATTGGATGCTCATTTAAATACACAGAAGAAAGTACAGGCATGCCCCAGTATCTGCTTTGGTTCTGTCCGAGTACCCATGTTATCCGTGGATAACTGAAACAGTGGAAACTGAATCAGTGAATACCAGGGTATGCCTGTATGTCAAAATGCAGGTGTCTGCATTGCATTGTTTTCAGTGGATGAATGATTGAATGCCCATTCTTATTTTGATATAATTAGTCACATATAATGCAATTTGCTTTCCCCTACTTCCAGAGCCGGGCTTGCCATACAGTGATTTAAAACTCATGTGGAGTGGCATCCTTAGAGGAGTGGTGGATGGAGATGCCCCATCCCCATCTGTCCACTACCCTTTCCAGCCTGCTGCTTCACTGGGGACTCTGAATCGCTTCTGACTAGCTCTCGGGATTGTAGTGGTAGCAGCCTCTTCCTTCTTCCAGTGCAGCTGAAGAAAGAAATAGGAAAGGAAGGGAAGCTGCAAAAACTTCAAATAACATCTCCTCTGCAAATTTGGTGCTTACAAAGCACCAAGTAGGCTATGAAAGGCAATTGCTTACAACAGATGTGATGGGCAACCTCCTTGCTCTCCACTGCTTTTGTTTGCTTTGAATGGGAGCAGGAGATTCTGATCTTGTTCATTTCAAAGAGAAGCAGCATGGAGAAGGGAAACTGCCTGTTGAAAGTAAGTGGGAGTGGTGGTGTGCCTGCTCTTTTGCTCTCCTGGCCTTTTCCTTCTTCCATTGGGTGTATATGCATGCACATCCATGGGGCAATTAGGGTGAGATTCAGGAGTACAGGGGCATGCTCCACTCTGCCTACCTTTTGAGGGAGGGCAGCATTTCATTCCCTGTAAGAGTTGCTGCAAATATAGAAGCCAGACTCAAAACTTACGTTTATGTATAGTGTGTGTGTGTGTGTGTGTGTGTGTGTGTGTGTGTATTAATATGACTATCAATCACTATCAATCACTAGTATTTATATACCGCTTTTCAACATTAAGTTCACAAAGCGGTTTACAGGCAAATAATAACATATCTACATTTAGCATCATATGACATTTTATAGGGCATAAGCAAGGTAGGGAAGAGCAGGGGAAACCAGCATTTGCAGCCTTAGGCCCTAATTCTATTCAGCTTTCCAGTGCTGATGTAACCGTAGCAATGGGGTGTGTACTGTATCATGGGGCAATCATAGAGCCCCCTTCAAAATTTATTTTATTTATTTATTTAGGAGATTTGTATCCCGCCTTATTTGCCTAAAGGCGCTCAAGGCGGCTTGACAAAGTATAAAAACTAACATTAAAAACACTTTAAAAACAATATAAAAAACAATACAATAAAACAATTAAAACCAACAACAGTACAATTTAAAAGCAACAAAAAACCAGTGGATCATAAAATATAATAAACCAGCCAGCCCGCCAGACCTGTCAACTAAAAGCTTTTTGAAATAAAAAGGTCTTCAGCCCCCGCCGGAATGTTAACAGAGAGGGAGCAGTTCTCAATTCTAAGGGGAGGGTATTCCAAAGTTGGGGGGCCACCACCGAGAAGGCCCTCTTCCTGGCCGCCACCCCTCTCACTTCTCCTGGTGGCGGCACAGTCAAAAGGGCCCCTCCAGATGATCTAAGAGTACGGGTTGGATTGTATGGAAGGAAAATAAGGGAACATTTATTGCGGCTGCATCAGTGTTGGAATGTTGGCTAGGATTGGGCCCTTAATCTGCAGACAAGAGGTCTTCTGGTTTCTGTATATGTGTTTGTAGAGTCTGTGCTAAAAATGAAACACCCACACAAGGCAACAGGCCAAAGATGCATGGCTTACACAAAATCACTCATGTCATTTGGGATTTTAAGGAAACAGTTTGCATTAAATAAGAGGGGAAAATCCTGATTACTTTACTGATGCTTCTACCAGAGGGTGCTTTGGAACAGCTGCAGAGTACAAAACCCAGCTTGTGCAGATAAAAATCAAACAGAACATGGGCACTTAAATGGTAATGTCCAGATTGTCTAGCCAAAGAAATAAGCTAAATGTAATCAATCATTAAGGAGCCTATATTGTAGAAGCATAGTAAATGTTAAATGTAATCATAAACTACTGGATAAGCTATTCTTGCATCAAAAATTGTATTGTAGCCAGTTCAGATTTTGTGCAGAACAGTGATTTAATCAACCCAGTTTAATAACTTGGTTTGTTCTCACTTATGGTTGGAATAGAGCAGCATTCACTGAGTATGGACATCATGACAGATTCTGTACTGGCTTATTTTAAAAGAATAGTACTAGAAAATATACTTGTCTTGTGTACCTGAGACTTGCAATTTGTCATGGAAAATCATATTAAACCAATGGTTTTATGTCATGTCTGAATACCATGATACTGTATTATTTCTCCTTGATGTTGTGAGATAATGTATATCACTGAACAATGAAAATTAGTGGTATTTATACAATTATGGCCCAATGCTAAGCTGCCTGGCGCCCAGAGGAGCAGTGCCACAAAAATTGTTACCACGGTGCACCCATGCTCTGCCCTGGGGCCGTGTCAATGCTCTGTGTCCCTGTGCTAGCTCTCTGCCCCCATCACTGCCCATTGACATGCCTCCTGTCTACACCAGGGCCCATTTCAGAGCCATATAGGAGCAAAGGAGGGCTGGCGGGCCAAACAGCACTCTCCTCTCTGAGAGGTGAGCCACCTCGTCGCCACCCTCCTTGCGCTCAAGAGGCAAGCACCCAGGGCATTTGCCATTCCCGTAAAACCGTAGGACGGTGACTGTACGGTGGTTTCCCGTGGGCACTGTGGAAGCAGCTGGCGTCTCCTTGGGAGAAGGGGATATTTGTCCCCTTACCCTGAGTAAATCCCCAGCCCCCATAATGGGTCTACTCGAGTTTGTGCTGGGCATTTGGAGAAGCCCTGTGCAGGCCACCCCCTGCCTGGGCCCAATCCTCTCCTACCCAGTTCCACCCCTACCCCGGTGGCTGGTGCTGCTCAAGCACCAGCCGGCCTCCCACCAGTGTTGGCGCCCAGCACTGACTGGCGCTGGCCCAGTGCTGCTGCTCCCTCTTCCTGCAGTGCCACGAATGGGCCCTTAGACTGATAGAATTTGGTTTTGGGGAAACTGCTAGGCATCCTAGTAATGCCAGAGTGGTAGATTCCGTAGTAAATAATTTCCTATGTGCTAGTTACATTAGTACCGTAGGCATGTGTTCTTAGCTGTTTTCATGTATATTACTTTTAACTACCAATTAGTATAGTTTATTTTGCTGTGTGCTAATTAGCAAATGAAGCAATAAAAATGCATCTTCTGATGGCTGAACTGTGTGACAACACTGCCGAGTCACATTGCCACAGAGTGACTAACATGGGTCAACTAACAAGACTTGTTCAGTTGCATACAGTTCTTCTCATTTTTGTCTCTGTTGTGGCAGTTTTTTTAGAAAGAAGTTATTCTCTCACTTGCATTCGGAAATGGTGCAGTGCCAAAGGGTCTCTACTACACAGTTGCTCTAAACTTTCACTGCTGCTCACCCCTGCTGATGGTGTTGAATGTGAGATGTATTTCTTGGGTTTTCTTGGTATGTAACAGTTGAGCTATGAAATGTTCTAATCTGAGCTAATGGGGATCGGTCTCAATTCATGAACATAAATTCTGATTGTTGGTTGGAACACCTCGTTTGGAAATCAGTGTGATCATGTCATTACAAATAGCTTGACATTTCATTCTGCACCAAGGTGTGGAGCATAGCTATCTGGTAGGGTCCACTTCATGATGAACCCAAATGCTGCCACATTTCAGTAAGCAAGGTGACTGATGCTATTCAAAGTGCAGCAGAAACTCCTTCTGGACTCCTTTTTAGTGGATCCAACTGCATCATGACTCATGTATTCCCACATGATGTGGAAAACATTCCATCTGGTCTCATTTAAAGCAGCAGGAATGAAAAGGAGGAAGTGTGTGTGCATAAAGGAAGCCATGAGGATGGTTCTAATACCTCTTAACATCAGGGGAGAGGTTGAATTAGCTGAAGAAAAATGCCCATTGAAGGTGAACAGTGGAATACAGTAATTCATTTCTTTGACTTGTCAGGCCAGTGCTTCAAATATATGGGACATTGTAGAGCTGTGGTATTTGTATTAAGGAATACTATATCTGTTATGTTTATGGAACCAGAAAATAAGCAAATTATATTTTCAATTATATTTTCAAGCTATGGGAAAGTCCAGTTACCGCTGCCCTTTTAGCAGTGCCATTTTTGCCAATGCATTTTTTCACAGCTCAGCAGCTGAGAGGTACTCTGTAAAGTCACGCCTCAGCAGAAACAGGACTGTTGAAAGGGTGGCTTGCAAGATAATTGGGCTCTTCCAGTGCATCCACAGCTTCTCTCTTTCTCACTCTTCTTGGTTTGCCTCTTCTCCTGTACTGTTTCCCACTTTCTGAGGCCTCCTTCTGTCTCTCCCTCCCAAGGCAGAAGTGGTTGAAAGGGTGGCATTTGGAGAGACCAATTATCATGCCTGCCACCCTTTCAGCAATGACATCTCAGCACTGTTGAAAGGTGGTTCGCATGACCATTGGGCTTTCCCAGCACCATGCTTTGAGCATTGCCACTTCTGCCAATGCGTCACTTTGCAGCTCAGCATCTAAGAGCAGCTGGTGGTGGTGCTGGGAAAGCTCAACTATTATGTGGGCCAGATAAATAGTTTCTGTGGATCACACCTGGCTCACTAGCTGATGTTTGACACCCCTGTCTAGATGGTGACTCTGCTTTTATTATATAGTCTGCTGTCATATTGCCAGTTACATAATTCTACATTCCCCCAAATTTTAAATACAAAAGTTCCTTTCATACTTGCTTAACAGGGCAGGATTGTAGCCATAATATTCAGGAACTTTATGCCTCTAGAGAGAGAATATATGCTTAAAGGTAAAGGTTTTCCCACGACCGAATGGTCTAGTTGTGACCGACTGTAGGGGGTGGTGCTCATCTCTGTTTCTAAGCCTGTAGAGCCAGCGTTTGTCCAAGGACAAGCTTCCATGGTCATGTGGCTGGCATGACTATACACCAAGGCGCATGGAATGCAGTTACCTTCCCACCGAAGTGGTCCCTATTTATCTACTCGCATTTTTTACGTGCTTTCGAACTGCTAGGTTGGCAGGAACTTAAATATATATATGCTTAAATAGGTATAAATGACTGCTATGGAATATATTTGTTCCAATGAAATTGTTTTTCTTTGTCAGCAGAATGACAGGATGTTGCTGATGTAACTGAGAATCCTTGGGTGACCTCTGTTTCCTTTGTAGTCCACAACGTTTACTGACTACCAAAATCAGACTTTTTACAGAGGTTGAAAAGATCTTTATGACATACATGCTTGGGGAATGTATTTTATACCTTTTGAACATTCTGTTTTACAACAAAAATATTTGCAACATGCTAATTAAAAGTGACCTAGCACAAGTGGGATATGACCCAGGACCTTCTCACTCAGGTTGCCTGACACGGCCAGGATCCTGGTCAGCAGGCTTTCCCACACTGGCGGAAGCAGAGATGTGGGGCCTCCCAGCCTTGCCCTCAGGACAGGCCATGAGAAGGGTGTGTCAGTCCCTGTGGGGGCTTGTCCCTGAGGTTTGACTGCCAGAGGGATGGAGGCAGCAGCAGCAGCAGCAGCAGGCCCAGCAGTGGAGCACCAGGCACCTCTTAGGAGGAAGAGGTGTTTGCAGTTGGGCTAGTCCTGCTACGATCCAAGGAAGAAGCCCGGTCGGGTGACTGATGCCTGGAGCAAGAGGATTGGAGCTGCTGTCAGCAGGCTCTGGAGAAGCAAAGGCTGTGAGTGCTTGAAGGATCAGGGACCTGGATGACTGTCAGGCTGGGCTTATGCAGCCCAGCTGGGAGGAAGGGATGGCGCAAGGGAGCAGGGATGCTCCAAATAACCCCAGGCTATCTAGGGATGAGGGCAGTCTGGAGGATGCTGGCCAGCCCATGAACTGCACGTTACATACAAACAAATATTACATAGGGTTGAATCCAAAGACATTCATGTTTATGTCCTATTGAAATTAATGGGCGTTAAGGCAGTCACAGCAAACTCATTTCATTGATTTCAGTGATGTTTATTCATGACTATTTCTTTTTTGATAGAACCCTTAGTGTTTTGAAAATCTGATGTTGTAAATTTTTGGAGCAGCTTCATGACTTGTTAAAAGATGTATGGAAAGAGATGCCAGAGCTGAAGGGTCAGACAGGAGTGCCACAGTAGCTACTGATTCGGTATCCATGGTTTCAGTTATCTACAGATATCATGGATATTGGGACACCTATTAAAAAGATAGGAGAACATTAAACAAATCTTTTTGTGGTGGTGGTCCTTACACACTTAGTTTAAGGTTTTGTTGGATAACTCAACATTGTCATAATGGGCAAAATAAACACAGAATATGGAGCATTTCATTAAAACCTTCTGAGACTTTTGTCTAAAATCTCATACAACTGCCCTTCTCACTTCATACATTCTGTCCAGTCTATATTTTAGGAAGACTAGGGAGAATTTTTAAGTGATTCATCAGTATGGTCAGAAAAGCTTCCTAGAACCAAATCAACAACCTGGCCCCACTTATTTGGGCAGAAGTGGTATCCATTGCTGGAGAATTTCCTTTGTCTGTTAGACAAATGTTAGTTCTGGTGGTAGAAGCAAGGATAGTATCATTCTTGTGATACTGGAAGAGTTCTGCTGAGTTTTAAATGGATTTTAAAATCATTAAGCATGTAGGGAGACTGCAAAAATAAAACTGTTATATAACTTTGTAAACAATGAAGGCTATTGAATAGTGGTTATGGTGATTTGTCATTACTACTATTTAGTGCAATCACTGTACATTGGGTATTATGTAGAGTAAAAAAGGCAACTCCTAAGAAACTTAAATTCTTGCTTACTATTGCTTCAAAAATTTGTACTTGTTGCCAGTCCAGCTGCAAATAGGAAACAAAAGATTTACAAAATGTTTTAACATCATACAAGTCGTTTTAAAATTACATAATAGTTGGAAAATGCTTGGTTTCCTTGTAGTAAAACTGATTTTCATGAGTGATTTACTATAAGTAGATATATTTTGCAGCTCCTTCTGCATCATACTAGCCAGAGGAATGGGTTTAATGTAGATTTAAAGACAAATCTTGTATAGGATTCTCCCCCTAGTGGCAAGATAAAAAATAGCAGAGAGCAAGGTTTATGTGTATGAAAGCATTGCAATGCCCATACCAGATCATACACTTTTCAGCCCAAACTACTTTTAAAATTTACACTCCAATCGTGAGCAAATTGACTTAGAATTGTCCATCCATTTCTGAGAGATTTATATTGTAGTAATGTTTTGAGTATCAGGAAAATATTTTACTTGCTGGCTACTGGTAAATTCTGAGAAAAGCCAAGCCTCAAGCCAATGAGACAGATTATCGCCTCCTGAGTAGCCTGGGTTTTAAATTTAAGGAATCTTGAATTAGCAACATTTTAAAACAATAAAACAGGACAGTAGCAAGCCAGTTAGGTATGTGAATCTTCCTGCCCACTTCGCTCAGAGGTCTTACTTTGTTTTCCTCCTTCCGAAGATTGTTTGGGAAGCACGTGTAACAGGACCTTTTTGGTTGCAGCTCTCAGACTGTGAAATTCTTGAGGCCCTCAAGACATTTTCCAGTGTCTATCAAAAACCTTTTTGATCACATAGGCTTTTCAGTTTATTGATGCCCCATATCAGTTTTGCTCTCTGTTATTAAAGTTAGCTCATGGATGGATTTTTAAAATATTACTTTGATCTGGTTTTAATTAGTGATTGTCTATTGTTTTGTTTTTGATGTTTTATTAATATGTTAGCATTTTCTAGTTTTGTTGTATGCTGCCTTGGGGACCCCATCAGGGATAAAAAGAAGGGATAAGCATTTTTTAAATACATTAAGTAGATTCTAAAGGGAAGAAAACTTCCATGTCTTGATCGAGATCAGGGGTGGCCAACTCTTCAACCTTAGGGCTCTCCTCCTTTAAAAATTGTGTAGAAAAGAGGGAATTTCAGCAGGTACAGCTTGTCATCTCACAGATGATAAATTTCACCTGCTGAAATTCCCAGCTCTACTTCAGATCTGAGTCTACCCATTGGAGCTCTTGGGGCTCTATATGGGGTAAGAGAACTGTTCCCTTACCCCTAGGAGTGCTCCAGCTGCTTCTCTAGCCCTACAGGATACAGAAACAGCCATTTCAGTGCCGCTGTATAGTGCAACACCAGACGAGCATAGGATTACACCACATTTAGTCTCCCCGTTTGTGATGCATTTAGCAAGATGCAATCTAAGGCTCTTTGTATGAAATTGGTAATAATGAACGCCTCCTGTCTTGGGCTGTTTTCTTGTCATGAACTAGGTTTTAGTAGAGAATTTTAAATTGACTCAGGGTGTTTTGTTTCTTAGCTGTCTGAGAAGTGGTCTTCTGAAACTGGTTCAGTATTTCTTTCTGCATTATAGAACAAAACAGTATAACACACAGTAGGTTTCTCAATCCTCCTGCTTTCTGGAAATTGAATGATATTTTTTTCATTGTCAAAGTCACCCATCTGTATCTGTAAATATGAAATACTTTGTAAGAAAAAGAAAGAGTTCTCAACTGGAATTATCAGGTTACAATCTGTTGGCAGATTGCCCAGTGAAACAAAAAATTTGCAGAGGGGTTACAAAAGAAGTCTGTTACAGAAACAACAGGATAAATTCATTAAGGATAAATTCCATTGACTTCCTAGAGAATGGGCTTATGAAGTGCAAGTGATAAATAGCCCATAAGAAAAAATGACACTGCTTCTACATGACAGATATATGCTAAGTCAGCTTCCTTTGATTTGTGATGTGTCAAGGATGCCTTTGAACTGGAGGTGGTGTTGGGTTGCTAGGAGCAAATTTTATTTTAAATGTTGAGCCGGAAACGCTTTAGCCACAAAGAGGAAATGCAGTTGCTGCAACCCTGAGAGTGTGTGTTCATGTTTTCAAATGTATAGTTCAAATAAAGAACAATAACAGTATTGCGCAAATATGGCCACAAGGATCTTAAAATGTACTGTTCTGCTCTCGGCTCAGATGAAATCAATTGGGAAAATAAAATGTGGGCACAGCAGTATTCAGCCACAATTATTGACAGGAACCTGCTGGGATGATTTTAAATACCACTGTTGCCTTAGGTCTTTATTGATTTCCACATTGCTGTTAAATGGCATATATTGAGTGAACTCTTACTATGGGGTAAAACCTAGTTAAATAAATATAACTCTATTTTTTTCATTTAGCTCAAATCTAATTTCAGATAACTTTAGATCTGATTCTGCTTTTCTTATTTTTCAGGATACTGGTGTTGGAAAGTCAAGTATAGTTTGTCGATTTGTTCAGGATCATTTTGACCATAATATTAGCCCTACTATTGGGTAAGTATTTAAAAGTTCTTTTAATAAGTTAAATAAATGCCTTTCATTTGATTTCTTCATACTGTAAGGTTATGGAAGAGCTCACTATTCAACACAATGGTGACTATGTCCTGTATCCAAATGTTGCCTAATGTAGAGAGTTAGAGCCCAATTCTAGTTAGGGCCCTATCGCTGGTGGAACGTTAATACTGCTGGCTCAGAGTGTTGTAACTGTGCCGTAAAGCAAGCTTACAGCACTTGAAGAGTAAGTACTGCCCATGCTAGGGTCGTGCCAATTGGCAGTGTACCCCAGTACGGGTGGTATGAATGGATGGCACTTCAGCAGGACCAGCTAGCAGTAAGGTCTGTCAGGGAAGTGGGAGGCAGGGAGGAGGTGGAACTGGAAGGGGGAGGGAAGGAGCAGGCCCAGCTGGGGGTGGGTGAGGCCAGCTGTGGCTTCTATCGCCAGATCCTGAACCCCCACATGAGGCTGGGCAGCCCACCACGGGGCTACTCCAGACTCCACAGGCAAAATAGTCAGCAGAGACTCAAGGAATCCTTTTGTGAGGCTCCCAGCTTTTCTTGGGGGAAGGGGATGAATGTCCTCTTCCCCCCCCCCGAAGACAGCCCGGAGACTGTTATGGATCCTATAGGATGCAGCAGTAGCCATTTTGCTGCCAATGCTCCTGTGGGACCCAAGTACCTTAGGACTGGGCTGCCTGCCTATTAACTTCATCTTCAGCTAATAGTACATAAGAACATAAGAAGAGCCCTGCTGGATCAGGCCAAAGGCCCATCTAGTCCAGCTTCCTGTATCTCACAGTGGCCCACCAGATGCCCCAGGGAGGCATGAGACAACAAGATGCTTGCATCCTGTTGCCACTCCCTTGCACCCGGTACCAGTAGTCTAGAACCACAATTCATTCTGTATCTTTAACAATTAATATTCCTGCTTTTTCTTTTTGAGGACTGATTCTAATGGTTGATTTTTGTTTCTTGTTGTATTTAATGCATCTTACCCTGTGAGAACCACTTAGAGAACTTTTTTTTGTTGAAAAGTGATAAATAAAACAACAACATTGAGTTGTATTCTATGGAGCACATGCAGAATTAGGTGGCATGTTGCAATAGTCCTCATGCAGTTGTGAAATCACATGCAGAAGAAGTTGCACAACAGTAGCCTAGAGTGGGCCTTCCTTAGCAAGTCCAGCTTTGCTAAAGTAGATGGAAAAAACTCTTATATTTACTTTAATTCTAAGAGAGTTTCATTCAGGTTGGCGCATCAGATTTTGAAAATCAATGCAATGAGTCAGAGTTAGCACTTCTTGGCAGATAAAATCTTAACTTTTAGATATTGGGGACTTCTATTGTAAACTTAAGGGACGTGGTGGCACAGTGGGTTAAACCGTTGCTGCTGGGCTTTCTGACCGGAAGTTTGGGGGTTCAATACTGCGTGATGGAGTGAGCTCCCGTTTCTTGTCCCAGCTCCTGCCAACCTAGCAGTTTGAAAGCACCTAAAAATGCAAGTAGATAAATAGGTACCACTTTGGTGGGAAGGTAACAGCATTCCGTGTGCTACGGCATATAGTCATGCCTGCCACATGACCACAGAAGCTTGTCCTCGGACAAACGCCACTCTACAGGCTTAGAAACAGAGATGAGCACCACCCCCTACAGTCGGTCACAACTAGACCATTCGGTCGTGGGAAAACCTTTACCTTTTATTGTAGCCTTACTTCTTTGAAACTAGAAGCTTTTTAATTTATCAAATAGATCTTGGAGGAAACGTTTCTTACTACTTAAGAAAATATAAATGTGATCAACAGTATACCTTCTAACATTTCAGAGGTGAAAACCGGGACACTCCTGTGTGCATATGCATATGCATGCCCACATGCATACATATATTCACACACATCTTTGTATCCTGCTTTTCCATAATATCAAATGTTGCTCACAGTGATAACAAAGATGTCAGATAAGGCCCAATATAAAACAACCAAAGAATAAAAGCACACACAGGATAATTTATTTATACACTTTTTTTTACACAGCATTCAAGGTGGTTTACATAGGCAGATGAATCCTAAATTGCCATTTTTTCAATGGGGTTTTTATAATATGGTTCTGTGAGAAGAACTCGCAGAACCCTCAGATCACCAGGTGTTTCCCTTTATAGTGTGGTTATCTCTTCTGGCTACATGCCTTTGAGCTTCCTCAGGCAATTGTAAATTAAGCCCAGGCAGGTGCTCAAGCTCTTGTCCAGCTGACCTTTCCACACTCCCCTGCTCTCTCACCAAATCAGCCACTCTATCCTCTCACAAGGGATTATAGCACTTGGGTTTGCATCTTCTCTCCAAGGACATGACTGAGTCATTCTTGCTTAGCTTCAGGTATTCCAATAGCTCAACTACCAGACCACACACTTCCTGCTCCAGTAAAACCACAAGCAGGGAAGAGTGGAAGGGGAAGTAGTAGTAGGAGAGTGAGTGGCAGTGGTATGAAATATCTGGGATGAAATGCTTTAGATACCACCATTTACTTTTCTCCTTCTCACACTTCCCCTTTTGTTCCTGCTTAGAATGGCAGGAGCAGGAGGTGGCCGCTGGTTGCAACAAGGGTTGCAATTGATGCAACCCTGGTTGCAATTGATGGTTGCAATTGATGGTCACCAGTGATGGTTGGTAAGCAGACATGGGGCTAATCTGCCACTACTTGCCAATCCACCTCTTGAGGCAACCACTTCACTTTGCCTTATGGAAGGGCTACCCTAGTAAAATGCCTGCACCTAATGCCATACTGCACTACCAGATTTTTCTGTAAAAGGTTTATTAATATTCTTGGTAGGGACAGAAATATCTCTTTACTAGGAAAGTAATTATGGTTGCTGAATACTATAATGTGTGGCATGAAATGTCATAAGGCATGAAATGCCTTTCATAAGGCATGAAATGTCAAGTGAGATTGTTATTCTGATCGTGGTGTCAGTCGGAGTGTGACTAGATGAAAGCAGCAGCCTTGAATATGTTTAACACTCCAGTAAATAAGCATATAGAAGCAGTTGGATGCTGACTTGTATCAAAATACAGGTTTTCTATAGCAGTTTAGTAGGTGGATTCCTGGAGATCCCTTCTCTGTACTTTGCCTTTAGGCTCATGCAGTAAAAGAAGAAATATGGTGCCTTTTTAAAATTGGGATGATTGTAGCATAGGTTTCCTTAGAACAGGGTTTTGGAACAGTAG
This sequence comes from Lerista edwardsae, assembly GCA_029204185.1. Lineage (NCBI taxonomy): Eukaryota > Metazoa > Chordata > Lepidosauria > Squamata > Scincidae > Lerista > Lerista edwardsae. The sequence goes on from JAJKFI010000031.1 coordinate 13,356,309, forward strand.
TTGTACCAATGGAATTGGAACAGCTGGAGGGTATACAATGAAAAAGTAATTCCATCAATGCCATTTTTTGCCACTAGTAGTATATTATTTGTAGGTATTTTAGGTTTTTGAAAGTATTTGCTGTCTTCTGAATATTTCATGCCACCAAATATTTCATGCCACCAAAAGAAAAAAAATGCCACCAAATACAGGTCATAATACAGAGAATTGTCTTTTTTCATGTTGATCTTCTCTCTTGGCTTTAGGTTCCTCAAACACTAGATATTCTGTAATAATTAAAAACTCAACTATGTGCTCACAATTGCTTGGCTTGGAATAAGAGAAAAGTATTGGATTTAAAAAATTTTAAATATTTGTTACTGCAAACCACCCCGAGATAAAATGTATTTCCCCACTGAAAGAAACTTGGATGTGTGCCCAGATAACTAAGAAATGTATGCTCTGAAACTGATCAATCCAGGTGCTTCAGAGATTATCTGTTATATTAATACTATGCAGAATTTAAGTCTAAATAATGTGTTTTTTCTAGTGCTTCTTTCATGACTAAAACTGTGCCCTGTGGGAATGAGCTTCATAAATTTTTAATCTGGGATACTGCAGGACAGGAGCGGGTGAGTAATATTGTGGTATCTGTGAAGGCATTTATGTGCAATGTCCATTGAGTCTCACTAAACTCTTGGGAAGGTGATTTCCTTGAGTATTACCAAGTCATGTACATGAGCAATGTATTCTAAAAGAAATTAGACATAAAAAGGTAGGGCTGTGTATACACTATACTATACTAAAACAAAATCTGTAATAATAATAATTTTGAATCAAGAAGAACGGGATTTTTCAACTTGTACTCATGGGGAAGGATAAGAAACAAACAACTCTCCCCTGACCAATAAAAATACTATTGTCTCGCTCACTGACTCCTGAGACTTCATTAAGCATTGCTTTTGCACTTTCATGACTGAAAAGCTAGGCACTTATTTTGAGAGGATTCAAAAGATTCTGACATTCTCAGGATAGCAAAATGTGTACTTGTATGACAACTTTTGCAATAAATCACAAATGATGTAAGTAGAGTCCTGTTGGATCAGCCAAAGAGCCATCTAGTCCAGCTTCCTGCTTTAGCCAACTAGATGTGCCAGGGAAGTCCCCAGGCAGGGTCAGACTCAGAAGGTTTGGGACCCAATGTGGAGCATTTGCGCAGGGCACCCGCCCTCCATTCATCCCCACTCATGCAGTCGCAGCAATGCTGGTGGTGCTTGTGTAAAACACAGCACCCTGGAATAATTGGTGGTGATGTGATGATGTTACTGCCAGTTGCTTCCAGGAGGCCCATTTCGGGCCATGTGACACTCACTATACCTCAGCATGGGTGATTCCAGGGACAGGGTGCTGTTGGGCCCTTCCAAAGCACAGGAACTGATTTGACCAAATCAGCCAAATTGTGCTAAGACTGACCATTCTCCTCCCCTGCTGTTGCACCCTAAGAACCTGTATTCAATGACATACTGAACATGGAGCTTCCATATGGACATCTTGACAAATAGTGACTAGACTTCCCTTCCATGAATCCAGGTGGCCCTCATTATCCACAGGGATTTAGTACCAAAATTCACGGTATTCAGCTCACCACTCGAGCCTCAGAATGCCTTACAACTAAGGGCATAAAAATGTCACTTCCAGTTTTCCCCAAGAAACTGGAAGTAATGTTTTTGCCTGAAATGGACATTTGCACACAGCTTGTCTGGACCTCAAAGCACCCTTCGGACCTGACCACAGCCCAGCTCCAGTTGGGTTTGGAGGATCCAGGGTGGACCAAACTCTGCGGGTTTGGAACCCACGGATTATCAAATCTGCAAGTCCCAAGTCTGCAGGTATTGCGGTCCCACCTTTATTTTAAAGTCATCTCCAGAGGGGACATCATCACATTTTATAGCAGCGAATGTTGCATGTCTCATATGAAGAAATACTTTATTTTGCTGTTATGAATCTACTGTGAATCAATTTCACTGAGTGATCCTAAGTTATTGTATTAAGAGAGGAGATAAATGCCAAATGATATTTAGGAGTACTGGAGGCTCTGGAGTTTCTATGTTTCCAAGCTTTGATTTCAAGTTTATTTTGCCCTAAAGCTCCACCTAACCTATTTATTACTATTCTCCTTGATGCTGGATAACTATACTATAAAATGTTGGTGAGAGGAAAAAATGAAAACCTGAGTTAGCAAGATGCAAATCCAGAAATTATTTAGGCCAAGGTATTACAATTAAGCTGATTAAGCCCCTGAATGGAACAAAATCAGCTTAAATACAAATATTTTGGTCTTACTGAGAATCAGGCTGAGTGACTATATTCTTTCCAGTTTACACAGTACGTGAAGCAAAATAAAAGAAATTATTCTTTATAAATTTTTCTTTCTCTTTGGAGGTCTGTAAGAAATTGAATGAATACATCAAAGGTTCATGTAGAAGAGGGAACAGACAACATAGATTACCATGCATCGTTCTAATGGCAAACCTTGGTGTTTGAATGCCTATCAGTTTGGAAACAAAACTGGGCCAGTCAACAATAGAGATTTTTACATAATCAGGGGAGCACCTTAGAAAGAGAAGTAATAAGTTTGTAAATTAAAATAAACCTTTTTTAAAAGTCCAAAAATTGTTCACTTGCTTTCAGGATCTGTAGAATGTTGGAGGCTTTTGAGCAAGGATGTTAGAGTGGTTTTTATTTACACACACACACACACACACACACACACACACACACACACACACACA
>JAJKFI010000031.1:13382166-13404682 GCA_029204185.1 Lerista edwardsae
ACCCGCTCTGTGTGCCGGGGCGCGCGGGCCTGGCACACAGAGTGGGGAGCGAGCCATGGGGCGCATTCTGTTCGCCCCTGCCGGCTGCCTTAAAGAACCGGCAGGGGCGAACGGAACATGGCCACGGGGCGCCGCGTTGAACGAGGCGCCTTGGCAGCTGCGCGCTTCCTCTTCGCCCCTGCGGCTGCCTTAAGGGAGCGGCAGGGGCGAATGGAACGCACTGCCGCCCGGTGCCCCGCCCCCTTGAGAAGCGGGAGGGGGCGCCGGGCGGCAGCGCGTTCTCCTCGCTTTGGCTGGCTTTTTAAGGCCAGCCAGAGCGAGGAGAATGGGGCGCAGGGTCTGGGCGGGAGCGGGCGGGCCATGGGCGCCATTTTGGGGGGCGGGCGCCGTGCGAACGGCACCCCCCCGCAAGATGGCGCCCATGCCTCGTGCCACCCCCTGCCACCCTCTAGAAACGCCCCTGATAACCCCTCTTTCTCCTTTGCCCTCTTCCCCCTCTGTTCCATCACATGGCCTCAAACTCAAATAAGAAGTCATTCTTAATTCTGCTTTTTTGATAAGATGGAAGAGGATATTGAAGAAAAAGGGAATGCTCTTTTGTATTTTTTTTTCAATTGAAGGAATGTGTGGTAAGTAAAAAAAATTACTAGTTCCAAGCAATTTAGTGATTAAAAAAAAAAAATCTTCAGAACACTCTTAATGAACTCCACAGAATAACTTCCCTTTTCCTCTATGCGTTCAGGGAAAATAAGATTAAGACTTATCACATGTTTAAAGCATTTGGCAAACAAAAAATTATTCAGTAATGGAACATCAGTAACGTTACAACTACAGGGAGAAATGCTGTGACCAGAACAATGTTGTTCTACATATTATGGTTTTGCATACACGCAGTGATATAACTTGTAAAACTTTATTCTAGGGAGGTTCCTATGAAAGACGCCAAAGAATATGCAGAATCCATAGGCGCAATTGTTGTTGAAACGAGTGCAAAAAATGCAATTAACATTGAAGAACTCTTTCAAGGAATCAGTAAGTAGAGTCAGAATTTTTCTGTGTTCATGTATACATGTGTTTATGCTGTTTCTGGCAAGTCGTGTCTAAATCATATTGCAGCCCATAACTGCTTTCATATGGAAGGATAAAAAAGGAATTTATGAAGCTATCAGAATGCAATTAAATAGCATAAAGAAGGGCCCATGAGAGGGGGGTAAAGGGGATGGTTTGTATTTGGGCCCAGAGTCAAAAAGGGGGCCCGGGAGCCAAAGGAGAGGGCCTAGAAATTTGCTGGAATCTTAATTTTCCAATCCCACTTGGATTAGCTGCCTGTGTGGGATGCTGTGGGCACTACTGCAGGCATGCAACAGCCGGCTACTACCACAAGTCATACACACCAGACCCAGGAATGCATACATGACATTCCTTAACACAGGGTCCAATCCTGTCAGGTGCAGTGCAGGCGGTATGAGTGTACCTCTTGTGCTGATGTTGTAAAGATGCCTTAAGGCACCTCCAGTGCCAGAGGTGCCCACATGGATCTGGCAGCCAGTAAGTGCAGGGGATGCTGCGTTGCACGTTTTTCAGCTGGGCAGAGTGGTGGTGGAACTGGGCAGGAGGAAGGGCAGGGTGGGTCTAGTGAAGATCTCCACTAACAGATCTTATCCTCGCCTTGTCCCGGGCATCCCAACCCAGCACTGCTCAATTCTATTGCCGTAAAATAGCTGGCGGAGAGTTGAGGAGTCTCATTGCAGGAATTGGGGCTTTCTCCAGGAGAAGGGGGTGAACATCCTCCCAAGGATATTCCAGTGGTTGTGTAGCTGCAGCTGGTTACAGCAGTAGCAGCTTGGATACCGCTGCGCCAGCAGCACCCAGATAGGTCAGGATTGGGCTTAGTGTCACATCTGGAAGCTGTTTGACTTGTGGATTTTCTTATGCATGTATAGGAGTTTAGGGACACAGCTGCTGGATTACAGCTGTTGCAGAAGTAAGTTTTGGAATACACAGGATCTTCTCCATTCTAGTGTGAGCCTAAATATGACAATGCTAATTTTCTGCAATGATTTTCTATATTGAAAATATTTCAGAGAGACTTAGGAGTGCATTTGGTTTTCTGTCGGGCCAGTAGACCTGGGGTCTGCATCAGGAAGCCTGGTAGGTCTGGGCTGCAAAGAATGTTCTGACTGTCACTCTTTCCTCCTCTCTGTTCTGCCCTCCCCATTGCCCGCTCTCCTGTTTTGCCCCCTTCCCCCTCTGGGAAGAGGCCCAAAAGAAACTTTGTAGCCCCTGATAAAATCTCTCTGAGGCCCTGCAGTAAAGGCTAAGTAGCTTCCAGAAGAGAGCTGTACATGCAGTCATGCCATAAGAAAAGTAACATACAAAGCATCTAAAAAAAATATACACACACTTAATAATGTCAGATTTATTATGCAATAATCCTCACATAATACTATAATTCACACTAATGCTGCATATGAACACAGAAGCAATTTGTTTGACCCAGTTAGTTAGTTAGTTAATGAATTGGAGCAAGTGCTCGAAATGTTCACCATTGTCATCTATCACTGGTATCATTGGGGCCCACCTAGATTTATGAGGCTAAAAAACCAGTTTCACTTACCAGCTGCTCAAGCCTCTGTTTTTATCCTTTTTACTATGGTGGGAGGCAGCCTTCTGGAGCATTTGTTGAGCTCCATATTCATCCAATTGGACGGTGTTGTGTTCCCCTCAGCCTGCCCTTTGAAGTTGACTGAGGCATGTTTATTCACAAGTTCACTGCAGCTCAGTTTTGCTTTCCACAGTACTCAATACATTTTCCTTGTCAGTTTGGAGGGGGAGGGGCTTCTTTTCCAGAGTTTCTTGGGCCCTGCATTCATCGGATCAGAACCATTTTGGTGGTGTTGCATTCCTCTTGGCCTGGGGCATGCTAACCTACTCATGAGTAAATATATACATGAGGCTCATGTATACATTTCTATAAGGCTTAATAAATTTTCCTTGTGAGCTATTGATTTGTCAGTCTCACAGCCCACAGTTTGGGAAACACTGAGCTAAAGGATCAGCAGACCTACTGAGATGGTTCCACCCTTCTCTTCAATTGCTCCCTTTAATGTTTGAGTATTTTGGGTTTTCTGTAATGAAGGCCCTCATTATCCATGAGGGTTCCATTCTAGAACTTGGAACGTGTTCTACGTTCTAGAATGTGGAACTTAGGGCAAACCCTTCCTGAGCTGAGCTCTATCCAAGGAACATTAACAGACATTTTTTTAATGGGGCATGGCCGTTTTATTTCTGCTTGTGTAGATTTCAAAAAATAAGTCTGTCAAAACAGTGCAATCCGAGTTTAAATAGACAGCAAGCGGCATTTCGTCCGGTATGTTCAGTAATATAATTACGTGGAATTAAACCTTGGAATTGCATATTAACTCATAATTAGGTTACCAATGATGTTTCTCCACGATCACACGTTGTTATTTTGGTAAGTTTTTACTTCAGGAGTAAACAAATAAGTCCTAAACATCATGCGAAAACCCATTTGAAATGCTTGGAATGAGGATTGTTTAGGGACACACAACATGGCCGCTAAGCCCGCCCCCTTGGCGTCAATCCGTCCGTATTAACTGAATGGGCAGGGCCAGGGGTTGGCTCTATCAAGTAACCCCTGACACTAGTAAGTTAGCAGGTAGGGGGGCAGGTGGGGGGGGGGAGGAGCAGGGCAGAGACTGGGATGGATCAAGGCAGTTCAGAGGGTGGCATGGATGGCAGTGGCATTGCTGATATCCTATCCCCTTCCCAGTCTTGATCTGCCTTCCCAGGTCCAGTTCAGATTTGCACCAATCACTGGTAGAGGCCTGAGTAGTCCAGTGGGACAGCGAGGGAACAAATGTTTCTACACAGAGGAGATCTATGGGACTGTCCCCTCCCCTTACAGGATGCAGCACACGCTCTGGTGGCATGGCTGCATTGGTGGAGGGAGGGATTTAGGTGGGATGAACTGTTTTTCTCTTAATCATGATGCTACATTAGCTGCTGCTGTTGTTGTTCAGTTGCAAAGTCATGTCCAACTCTTCGTGACCCCATGAACCACAGCACGCCAGGCCTCCCTGTCCTCCACTAGCTCTTGTTTCAGTAGCTCTGTTACCATGTTAGTATAATCTGTAACGTTTAGAATTATATCTGTTTGATTACACTTGCATAGGAAGGATATAAGTAGTCCCAATATTTCCTTAGTATCACAGAACTGAAGATCTGGAAAAGGACCTAGGGCCCTTTTAATGTATCCATATCCTGGCCAAGATTAATTGAGTTGTCAGTAACAGATATGATCTATCTTCTTAAACCTTCAGCAAAGTTTTCACAATTTCCTCATTAAAAAGAGAAATTCATTTTTAGGATCTCAGGCAACGTTTAAAAATTAAAGGGTTTCCCAACAGTTCGCCTCAACTATGTGAGACTTTCTCAAGGGAGTGATCTAGCTACCCCATACCTAAAAACTCAGACCATGTGGTAGTAAGATCACTCCCTTGAGAAAGCCTTACATTGTTGAGCTGAAATGTTTGGAAATTTTTTAGTTTTCTAAACATGGCCTGGAATCCCAAAAATGAATTTCTCTTTTTATGACAATTTTGGCCACAGAAGCTTTAGTTCTTACATTAGAAATTTCCTTCAGTAATTCAATTCTTTCATTCAACTAGTCTTGCATATACAAACTTGTAGTGAGAGATTTGCAGCTGCCACAGTTTTATGTTTAACTGTACCACCTCTAACTAAATGAATCTACCAATATTACATTATTTTTAGTCTGCTGCTGAGAAGAGATAATTCAATATGTGAGAGCTGCCTTAAAGCTGTAATCCTTAATGACACTGATATAGCAACCAAAAATAGCTGTCTACATTTTTCTTGGGCTGAAATATGGGCTACTTATTTATTATTATATTTGATATATTTATACAACATGCTTCCTTCAAGAAGCTCAGAGTGGAATTTTAGCTGCACAGCAATCCTGTAGAAGTCACCTATGCTGAGAGAGAATGGCTTGGCCAAGACCACCCAGTTTGGGTATTTGAGCCTTGGTTTCCCACCTACAAGTTCAGTACTCTTAACTGCAATGTGCTGGCTCTTACGTAGTAATAAAAATTTATCAACGATATAGAATAATCGCTGTGTAGAGGCTATCAAGTTGCATAGACTAATTTGTCCTTGTTTAGAAGAAGCCTGGACAAGTGGAACCTGAAATGCAGCTTAAGGCTGCAATACTGTACGCACTTAGCTGGGAGCAAACCTGTTGAACTCACTGGGGTTTACTTCTGAGTAGACATGCAAAGGTTGCACTGGGGCAGGCCAAGCAAGCAGCGGTAGCCAGGTGGCTGCAGCCGCAGGAGACTCCATGGGATTTCTTCCCCTTTCCTTGTGATTAAGGGCCAGGCTGAGTGAGTGATCTATTCACCTCTGCACCAGCTATTTGCCACTGGTCCCAGCCCCTGTTCCACCTCCCCCCACCCCGGAACACCTTCCTGCCCATCCAAAAAGACCGCAGTCCTGGCAACTGATGAACTTGCTTGCTGGCTGGCTTGCAATGCTGCTTTCAGGTGGTGCAGGGCGGGTGTTGGTCAGGTGGTTGCTCAGCACCAGCGGTAACGGCTTACCACCAGCACTGGAGGTGCCTTACAGCACCTTTTATGGCACAAGCATGGGCGGTACGCTCATACCACCTGTGCTGAGGGGTATCAGGATTGAGTCCTTAGTGTTGTCCCACCAGAAGCAACTAGAAAAAACAGCATGTAGGGTTAGGATTCTTACACAAGGGAGCTCATAGCTCATGCTTAGAGCCAGTGCATTGTGTGAGAATTCAAATGTTTCTTAAACCAGGTAGAACCAGGCCATCATGTTTTTGTGGGAGAAAACAGAAACCATGTCAATTGCATGGGAAAAACAAATAACGAGTGAAAACTTGGAATTAAAATTGCAATTAGGCAACCAAAAAAACATGTGAATCCACTGAAAATAACAAAAGTAATGTTTGTTCTAGCTTATTCTCCTTTGCCTCGTTTTCCATACCTATATATTTAGGAAGAGAGAAAGTCTAGTGAGAGCCCAACATATCTTTTTAAATGTTCCTTTCATTTGAAAACAGCTTCATGCCAGTTTAGGGAATAAGCCCCATGTGTGTGTGATGTGGTGGCTGAGCAGCTCAGATCAGGTAACAGGGAGGGGATGAAGCAGCTGACCTTTTCATCTGTTCCCTCTCCAGCTGTAGTATGTGGCTTCAGCTCACAGTTTGAACCACCTGTGGCTGCCTGCTTTCTTTACATTGCCATGTGAAGCAGCTACTCTCGCATTGAGGCACCTTGTAATCTGGGTTGTTTGAGCTGGAGGCTCACCCAGCCTTGTGTGAGTTGCACAAGGTAGCTTTTTAATTTTAAGTAGCCAATTTCAACTTGGCACTCACAAATGTGAGTAGGATATTAGAGAGTAAAGTTGCAACATTAGATCTTTGCAGGTGTATACTCACCATTTACATTCAAATTAGAAGCCTGAGAGTGCAATCCTAATCACCTTGGAACTTGGGCAGATACCACAGCCCGAACAGCCCTTCCTAACTAAGGAATTAAAGCAGATAATGGTGAATAAGGAAGATGTTTTAGATCAAATTGATAAACTACATATAAATAAGTCACCAGGCCCAGATGGTATACATCCAAGAGTTATTAAGGAACTAAAGAACGAAGTTGCTGACCTCTTAACTAGAGTATGCAACTTGTCCCTTCAAACGGCCACGGTGCCAGAGGATTGGAGGATAGCCAATGTCACGCCAATCTTTAAAAAAGGGAGAAGGGGGGACCCTGGAAACTACAGGCCGGTCAGCCTAACGTCTGTTCCGGGTAAGATGGTGGAAAGCCTTATCAAAGATAAAATCCTAAAACACATAGAGGAACAAGTACTGCTAAAAGAAAGTCAGCATGGCTTCTGTAAGGGTAAGTCTTGCCTCACAAACCTTTTGGAATTCTTTGAAAAGGTCAACAGGCACGTGGATGTGGGTGAACCTGTGGATATCATATACCTGGATTTTCAGAAGGCGTTTGACACGGTCCCCCACCAAAGGCTGCTGAAGAAACTTCACAGTCAGGGAATAAGAGGGCAGGTCCTCTTATGGATCCAGAATTGGTTGAGGGCCAGGAAACAGAGAGTGGGGGTAAATGGACAATTTTCAGAATGGAGAGAGGTGAAAAGTGGAGTGCCCCAGGGATCTGTCTTGGGGCCCGTGCTTTTCAACTTATTCATAAATGACTTAGAGACAGGGATAAGCAGCGAGGTGGCCAAGTTTGCAGATGACACAAAACTTTTCCGGGTGGTGAAAACCAGAGAGGATTGTGAAGAGCTCCAGAAGGATCTCTCCAAGTTGGGGGAATGGGCAGCCAAATGGCAGATGCGTTTCAACGTAAACAAATGTAAAGTGATGCACATTGGGGCCAAAAACCAAAACTTCACCTATAGGCTAATGGGTTCTGAGCTGTCTGTGACAGCTCAGGAGAGAGATCTTGGGGTGCTGGTGGACAATTCCATGAAGGTATCGACCCAGTGTGCGGCAGCAATTAAGAAAGCCAATTCCATGCTCGGGGTAATTAAAAAAGGGGTTGAGAATAAAACAGCCAATATTATCATGCCATTGTACAAAGCAATGGTAAGGCCGCACCTGGAATATTGTGTCCAGTTCTGGTCGCCGCATCTCAAAAAGGACATAGTGGAGTTGGAAAAGGTGCAGAAGAGAGCGACAAAAATGATTACGGGGCTGGGGCACCTCCCTTATGAAGAAAGACTGCAGCATTTGGGGCTCTTCAGTCTAGAAAAAAGGCGCCTGAGGGGGGACATGATTGAGACATACAAAATTATGCATGGAAGGGATAGAGTTGATAGAGGGATGTTCTTTTCCCTCTCTCACAACACCAGAACCAGGGGGCATCCGCTAAAACTGAGGGTTGGGAGAGTTAAAACAGATAAAAGGAAGTACTTTTTTACCCAGCGGGTAGTTAATCTGTGGAACTCCTTGCCACAGGAGGTGGTGATGGCATCTGGTCTTGATGTCTTTAAGAGAGGATTAGACCGATTTCTGGAGGAAAGATCCATTGTGGGCTATAGGCAATGATGGATTGTGCAACCTCCTTACAAAGGTGGTGGGCTACAGGTACCGGGTGTAAGGGAGTGGCAACAGGATGCAAGCATCTTGTTGTCTCCTGCCTCCCTGGGGCACCTGGGGTGGGCCGCTGTGAGATTCAGGAAGCTGGACTAGATGGGCCCTTGGCCTGATCCAGCATGGCTCTTCTTATGTTCTTATGTTCTTATGTTCTTATGTTCTTACCTTTCCAGCATTGTTCCAGTGAGGTATGTGCTGCATCCCGCAGTGGAGGTAGTAGTCAGGGAGGCCTCCTCAATGTAAAGGAATGCTTATTTTCTTACCTTGGGGTGGCGTGGCCCTTACCCCAGTGCTAGAAATTTGGTTAGGACTGCGCCCTGATTTTCAAAATGCTTTACTATTCAAGACAGCTTTGAAATGGAAGGAGCTTATGCTAGAGCAGAATTTTAAACGTCATATGGTTAGTCTCAGTCTCCCAGGGGCACTGGAATCTGTGGCAAATGCTCATATCTGAAATTAGACAAGTCTGACATGAAAGCATTATCCGTCAATATATGTCAGAGGATAAAGCTCATTCTAAATCTGACTTAGAATAGAGCAGGCCAAGTCATTTTTATCATATTTTAGGAACCACTGCTTACTGCGTAATAAAATATAATTTCATCTGCCTATCTATTACAGCTCTGTGTGATTCATTTAATTGTCCTGATTACAGGAAGCACAGTCTAACTAAAGTGTGCACCACTGCTTTATTACTAAGGCTTAGTACAGCTTCTCCCAACCAGCTACATGCTGGGAAAACACATTTTTACTCAACTTTGTATTTGCAGAAAATCTCAAAGAATACATTTTCATATTTTAAATATAATCTTTGGGAGAGGGTAGATTAAATGCATTTTTTCTCATAAAGAAATCTATATACATATATAAAGAAGAGCGTGTGTGTGTGTGTTTCGCATAGGCTCCGCAACGCCTGGAGCGATCGGCACGAAACTCTGCATGCATACACCTTGCGGCCTGGCGACAAACACTGCATGGGTTAGGGATCCCTGACACCCCCAGGGGTGGGGGTACGCAGGGGCCCCCGCGTGAAGGTGGTCGAAAACGGCCGAAATCGGCATGAAATCCATAGTTTCCAGGGTCGCCGGGACGAGTGGTGACGGTCCCGACACCGACGGAGTCCGGGTTCAGCCCCCCCCCTTGGCGTGGGGTGCGAGACACAACGTTCGCCGTGCCCTGCTGGAACGCCTGGACCGATTGGCACCAAACTCGGCATGCGGAAGCCTAGCGGCCTGGCCACAAATCCTGTGGGGGTCGGGCCACCCTAGCGCCCTGGGGGTGGGGGTACACGGGGGGCCCTGTGTGAAAACGGTCAAAAATGGCAGAAATCGGCGTCAAATCCACAGTTTCTGGGGTCGCTGAGATGAGCGGCGACACCCCCGACGCTGTCGGAGTCCGGGTTCAGCCCCCCCTCAACGTGGGGGGCGAGAAGGGGTGCGAAACAAAATGTCCACCATGCCCCGCTGTGACGCCTGGACCGATTGGCGCCAAACCCGGCATGCGGAAGCCTAGTGGCCTGCCGACAAACACTGCAGGGGCAGGGCCCCCTAGCACCCCCGGGGGTGTGGGTACGCAGGGGTCCCCACGTGAAAATGGTCAAAAATGGCCAAAATCAGCATCAAATTCACAGTTTCCGGGGTCACCAAGATGAGCGGCGACGCCCCCGATGCTGTTGGAGTCCAGGTTCAGCCCCTCCTCGACATGGGGAGCAAGAAGGGGTGCGAAACAAAATGTCCACCATGCTCTGCTGGAATGCCTGGACCGATTGGCGCCAAACCCGGCATGCAGAAGCCTAGTGGCCTGGCCACAAACACTGCGGGGGTCGGGGGCCCCTAGCACCCCCAGGGGTGGGGGTGTGCAGGGGGCCCCACATGAAGATGGCCGAAAATGACTGAAATCGGGGTGGAGTCCGTAGTTTTTGGGGTCGCCAAGACGAGCGGCGATGCTGCCGAAACAGTTGGAGTCTGGGTTTGGGTCCCCCTCAGCATTGGGGGGTGAGAAGGGGTACAAAACAAAAGGTCCGCCATGCCGTGCTGGAACGCCTGGACCGATTGACGCAAAACTTGGCACGCATACACCTTGCGGCCTGGCAACAAACACTGCGGGGGGTCAGACCCCCCTAGCGCCCCTGGGGGTGGGGGTACACAGGGGTCCCCATGTGAAAATGGTCAAAAACGGACGAAATCGGTGTTGAATCCACAGTTTCCGGGGTCGCCGGGGCGAGCGGCAATGCTCCTGACAACGTCGGAGTCCGGGTTCGCCCCCCCCTCGGTGTGGGGGGCAAGAAGGGGTGCAAAACAAAATGTCCGCCATGCCCTGCTGGAACGCCTGGAACGACGCGCACCAAACTTGGCATGCGCATGCCTTGCGGCCTGGCAGCAAACACTCCAGGGGTCAGGCCCCCCTAGCACCCCTGGGGGTGGGGGTGCCCCGGGGCCCCCGTGTGAAAATGGTCAAAAACGGACGGAATTGTTGTCGTTTCTGTAGTTTCTGGGGTCGCCGAGGGGAGCGGCGACGCTCCTGACGCTGTGGGAGTTCGGGTTCACCCCCCCTCAATGTGGGGGGCAGGAAGGGGTGCGAAACGAGACGTCCGCCATGCCCCACTGCGACGCCTGAAGCGATTGGCGCCAGACTCGGCATGCGTATGCCTTGCGGCCTGGCGACAAACACTGTGGGGGTCATGCCCTCCCCAGCGCCCCCGGGGGTGGGGGTGCGCAGGGGGCCCCATGTGAAAATGGTCGAAAATGGCTGAAATTGGCGTAGAGTGCGTAGTTTCCGAGGTCGCCAAGACGAGCGGCGATGCTCCCGACGCTGGTGGAGTCCGGGTTCGGGCCCCCCTCGGCATGGGGGGGGCCAGAAGGGGTGCGAAACAAAACATCCACCATGCCGTGCTGGAACGCCTGGAGCAACGCGCACCAAACCCAGCACATGCGTGCCTTGCGGCCTGGTATTAACACTGCAGGGGTCAGGTCCCCCCCAGCATCCCCAGGGGTGGGGGTGTGCAGGGGCCCCCACGTGAAGATTACCCGGGGAACGGTTGTGAAACAAAACGTCCACCATGCCCTGCTGGAATGCCTGGAGCGATGCGCACCAAACTTGGCACGCACATGCCTTGCACCCTGGTGACACTGTGGGGGTCAGGCCCCCCTAGCCCCTCGGGTGGGGGTGCGCAGGGGGCCCCACGTGAAAACGGCTGAAATTGGCGTCAAATCCTTAGATTCCGGAGTTGCTGGGACGAGCGACGACGCTCCCAATGCTGTTTGAGTCCAGGTTCAGCCCCCCTCGGCGTGGGGTGTGTGTGAAAAGGGGTGCGAAACAAAATGTCCACACTGACCCGCTGGAATGCCTGGAGCGATTGGCACCAAACTCGGCACACGTATGCATTACAGCCTGGCGACAAACACTGCAGGAGCACGACACCCCTGGCGACCCCAAGGGTGGGGGTGTGCAGGGGCCCCACGTGAAAATGGTCGAAAACAGCCAATATCGGCATCAAATCCGTCGTTTTTGGAGTCGCCGAAACGAGCGGCAACACTCCCGATGCCATTGGAGTCCGGGTTCAGCCCCCCTCGGCATGGGGGGTAAGAAGGGGTACAAAACAAAATGTCCGAAATGACCGACATTACTATCAAATCCACAGTTTTCAGGGTCGCTAAGCTGATTGGTGACAGTCCTGATGACATTTGTTACCTGGGCAACGCCGGGTACCAAAAAGCTAGTTCTTTTCATAAAGAAATTCTCCTTTTGCAAAAAAGAAATTTTGCATCTGTATAATATTTTTCATTGTATGTTTTTCCGGTTATGAGAAATTTGCTTATTGATGATATACTGTGTACATTAACAATAATTCCACAGCACACAAAGATGACAGATATAAAGAAATGGTCTCCAGAAACAATAGTTATTAAAAAGAAGCTCATTTATACAGAAGATGCTAGTTCTATGCTTATAGCACTGTATGGCTCCCAAAGAAGATTTAGTTCTATTATGAGCACCATATATTTTCCAAAGCAATGCATACTGGCTATATGACCGAGTATGATTTTACTTCAGCTTATTTCATGTGTGAAAAATGATGCAATTGGCTAGTGGGCTTATAGTATACCTTACTCTAGAAAAATAATAACGTTGGCAATCATCTACCACTTGATTGACATTTTGTACATTTGTTACTAAATTCACATGTCATGAAGTCGGTCCCACATCCAACAGATGCTGGTATGGAATTGACAATGACCTGTGAGCCTCCTCTTTGAAAATCATCTGTTTTGAGGAAACAACTTGTGTATCTCTTTTTCTAAGAGTAAAGAAGCCTTTTCAAATGTTTAATTATTGATCACTCTATTACTCCAGGAAGCAACAGAAGCCTATTATACAGAAACAGAAACATCAACTTATAAAGGGCTGTTTTTAAGAGCCCTTGAAAAAATAAGGTGGTATTTTGCATTGTTACATGTGTAGTTGTGCAGCCACGTGGAAGGAATTTCCGGATGAAGTATTGACAATTTGACATATATCTTGCATTGTGCGTTCAAGTGAGGATTCTGTTCAGATTTCGGTGCAAGACTCTCATGCTATGACTTCTTTATGGGCAAGCCTTCTCATGCAAATGGAATGAGATAAACCCCAAACTACATTTTTCCTTTTTATTTCATTGCTTTGCTTATTTTGTTTATACACCAGCACAAAAAGATCTGAAAAATGTAACTAAACCCTTTGATAGATAATAGACTTCAACCTATTGTCTCCTGTGCCCCCCCAGTTGGCTTCTCTGAAACCAAAGAAGGAAAAACATCCAAATAGACCAGTGCATTATAGGCAAGGTGAATAGATGAATTCATAAAGTCAAGGTCATGTGGGTTATTGCCTAAGTTGGAGGTGGTCCTTCATTAGCAGAAGCTTTGTTAGTAGGTTAGTACAAAGCATCCTGATCTGAACCCCTCTACTAGATACAGCACACCTGTTTTTGGCACAGCTGTACTAGCTGGGGCAAGGATTGGGCCCACAGGGGTTCCAGGAACAGAACCCTGAGAGCCAACTTTATATCTTCGAATTACTTGTCAGTGTCAAGAAAAACAGGGTACAAATATTCCAGATAAATAACTATGCTGTCACGTTTCAAAATGTCATTGAAAGATCCTTCCTGCTATATTAGAAAAATCTTTTCTCTGGACAGAACCTTACAGGTGTTGATTGCTGCATCATGAACACAAGCTTTAATTTCCCAACATTCCAACAAGTACTATATTAGAATAATACACATCCTTTTTTCTATTAATTTTTGGGAAGAAAGGAACTCAAATGTTTCAGATTCTGAAATCGACATAATGTAAATCTGAGCTTGGATACATAGGAGATATTTGTTATCTGCAATTCTGTGCACACTTACCTGGGAGTAATTCCAATTGAGCACAATGGGACTTACTTCTGAGTAGACATGCCTATTTATTTAAAGAATTTATACCCCTCCTTTCCCATGCTGAAGCAAATGCCCAAGGCGGCTTACAGAGAACAAACAAAATACAATGTAACCACAGTAAGTAAAAACACATTAACATAACATTTAACTTTAATGGGAACACAGAAAGTGTACAAGAATGAAAACTAGACCCAATTCTCCGTAACAGGTCAATTTGGAGGGTGGGGAAAAAAAATTGCAGGGGAAATGTCAATTGGCCAGGGGAGTAAACAACTAAGACAATCTACCAGAAGGATAGAGGGTAAACAGTGAACAATCATCCAAAGGCTAGACGAAATAGGTATGATTTGAGCCCTCTCTGAAAGGCCATGAGGGAGTGTGTAGTTCTTAATTCTTCTGGAAGGAAATTCCATATTTGTGGAGTTGTTACATAGAAGGCTTATCCCCAAGCTGCCATCCCTTTCACTTGGGACAGAGGGGGCACTTGAAGTAGAGCACCTTTAGATGATCTAAGAGGGCAAACTGGTATGTGTGGGAGAAGGCAGTCCTTTAGGTAAGCTGGGCCTAAGCCATGAAGGGCCTTGAAGATCAGTACCATCATCTTAAGTTGAGATCAGAAGTGAATGGGCAGCCACTGTAGCTGCTGAAGGAGTGGTCCTACTGAGTCAAACTGTCTAGCCTGTAACCACCCAGGCTGCTGCATTTTGTACTAACTGCAGCTTCCGAACTGTTCTTGAGGGAAGTCCTACATGCAGCGAGTTACAGTAGTCCAGCCTTGAAATCACTAACACCTGGACCATCATGGCCAGGTCAGAATGGCTCAAGTATGGTTGTAGTTGGCGCACCAATCAAAGCTGGGCAAAAGCACTCCTAGCCACAACTGCTACCTGGTTCTCCAGAGACAGCTGAGAGTCCAGGAGCACACCCAGACTGTGCACCTGTTCTTGCAGGGGAAGTGTCACTCCATTCAGAGTGGGTGAAAGATCTAGTGACTGCATTGAGGATTTCCTGACCAGGAGGACTTCTGTCTTTTCTGGATTCAGTCTTAACCTATTGGCTTTCATCCATACCTCAACTGCCTCCAGGCAGCATCATAGGACTTTCACAGCCTCTTCAGTTTGGGATGGTAAGGAGAGATAGAGTTGTGTGTCATCAGCAGATTAGTGACACCCCACACCAAACCCCTGGATGATCTCCCCCGGTGGTTTCATGTATATATTGAAGAATTTATACCCTGAATAAAATAAAATAGAACCCTGGGGGATAAAATAGAACCCTGAGGCACTCCATACTGTAAAGGCCAAAGTGCTGAGCAGGTGTCCCCCAGCATCACCATTTGGGACCTGCTAGCCTAGGATTGCAGTGCATGGACTTTTCATTGAACAGAGGAGTATTCTGAACATGGAATGTGGAAACTCCATTCCCTACATGGACTTGTTTATGTAAGGGCCAAATAGCTATAATGCACAAGATCCATGAACAGCATCCCCTGTAGGGTGTACGCACATGCGTGTGTGTGTGTGTGTGTGCGCGCACACACACACACACACACACACACACACTGGTGGCAGGCAGGCCAATTCCAGTTGGAACTATGATGCTGGAGGAAAGGGAATTTTACTCTTTTATACCATATTACTGAAATCATCTCACTAAAGCTGCTGTTTGCCCAAGGGATTTCCTGTTCATAGACCTCCCATATTATGTCTAATATGGTCTTAGGAGAAGAGGCATCTGAAAGAATGCTGAGCTTTGAGCTTCTCATATTTTTGGTTTTCACCTTTCCAGGTCGACAGATTCCACCATTGGAGACCTATGAAAATGGCGACAGTGGAACAATCAAACTTGGGAAGCAGACTGCACAGACATCTAGGCGGTGCTGTTAAATCAACCTTATTTGATTTACTTGAAAATAAAATGACATTTGCTTATTTATTGAGCTACGGACTTCAGAAATTCAGTAATAGAGCATCTTGTCTAATTTAGCAAACATTTCAGTTATATCAGGTAAAAATGCAAGGTCCAATAAGAGAAAAGTCTCCTTCAAGCACATACTACATATTTAATATGACTATCCACTTTGGCAATACTGTCTAAATAATTGACTCAGATTAGTGAAATAATCTGTTTAAACCAATAGCTATTTTAAATATGCCTTTTGTTTTAAAATAATTTGTTATACAAATGTTATACCGTATTTTGTACAAAATCCTCTTCTCTTTTGTTACAGTACAATATTTTATATTCCGATTTGAACAATGAATTATAGTGCATAACACTTGAACTAACAGTTTACTATTTCATCTTCTTTTGTACCAGATGTGACTCTTGTCACTTTGTTTCTAGAACAATAAATAACTTTTAAAAAGTATAAATTACAAGTTATCTTGGAACAAAAAATAAAATGAATTAATTGCTAATGACAAATAATAAAAATAAATTTTTTAGCTTGAACATCTTGTTTCTTCTGTATTTAAAAAGAGGCAAAATAAATAGATTGCAAGAACAACATTTTTAATATAAGGAGGAGGAGAGGCCTTAGCACTGAAAGTTACAAATTTGCATTTAATTTTCAATTGTCCCAGTCAAAATAACAAACTGCATCAAAATCCAGAAATGAACAAAATGGCATGCCTTCCATTCCAGATACTTGAATTCATTAAAGCACATCTAGCACATGTGTGGTGCTTCTATACTGTTCAGTACTTTTGGATTTCCCTTCTTTGTGATTTAAGATTTTGAACTTTTCAAATGGCCATTAATAGATTTTTTTTTTAATGGCCATTAATAGATAATTCTGAATTTTTGTTTTGTCCACCTCTGTTTCAGTGGCTGCACTGAAGCAGGGTATAACAGTATGAGAGTATCCCAGTATCCACTGATTTGGTATCCACAGTTTCAGTTTTCCATGGCTACCATGGATACTGGGACGTCTGTTAAAAAGATAGGGAACATTAAACAAATCACGTTTTTTATTGCCGCAAAGCCATTGATATTCCCCTGTCTTTAAAAAGGTGTCCTCAGTATCCACGGTTTCAGATATCCATGGTGGGGTCTGGAACAGAACCCCCATGGATACCGGGGCATGCCTGGTTGGGATACTCTGTGCATGTGTGCCTTTCCCATTATATGATTTTAAAAGAAAATGGCCTTAGGGGAATTTTCCTAGAATTTGAGGTCTGAATTAGTGCAGTTGGGCAATCATTCATATGGAAATAAATACAACCACTAAATTCTAATCCATAAAACAGGATGATTAAACTATAGATCAGTAAAGATTTTTGCCAGACTAGGGGTCCAATCCTGAATCCCTCCAACACAAGTGGTAGAAGTGTACTGCTCGCGCTAGTGTCATAAACATGCCATAAAGGGACACGATGCCAGTGAGAGGTGAGTTTACTGTCACTGGCGTTTCACTCCAGGGCAGCCTGGGAGGGCATTCCTGGTCGGGAATGGGGCGGTCCCGTGAGGGGGTGGAACCTGGCGGTGGCTTCCATCACTGGATCTTATCCCTGGTGGAGGTTCAGGCAGTCCAACAAAGGCTGGTGATGAGCTGAGGGGCCCCATTGAGGATGGCGGGGCTTTTCCTGGGGAAAAGAGACAAACGTTTCCTTCTCCTGAGGTGACCCCAGTGGCTGCCTGGCTGCTGCTGGATGCAGTGGTAGCCTTTTGGCTACTGCTGCACCCATGGCAGCCGGGCCGTTCTGGATTGGGCTGTAACTCCATAGCCTTGCTTGAATTCATTGGTAATGGTGCAGTAAATAGCCCAGGTATAAATAATATAAATCTGGGAAATGAAAACAACCTACATTGTATAATATACGCTTGACCTTGTTTATCCTAATTGTGGATAATATTGCTAGGACCATTGACTAAATTACAATGCAATCCTCAAAAACTGAGCACGAATCCAGGTATTGTGAGAAGAACAGTTAGCAGCCGAATGTCCTTCATATTAAGGAAACTTTTTGTAACATGCACTCCCCCGGCATATTATGAAAGGTGTATTGCATCACTCTTGTTTTTGCCTTCAAGCTTCTGAAGGCTGCACCCATGCAGTGGATTGATATGAATTCTACCATAACAGTTTAAATGCAAAAATAATAGGATTAGAAAGTTTATTTTCAGAATCTTAGAGAGCGCCACTGTTTGAATAGTACATTAACACTACCAATAGATAATTCTTACAAAGTAGCATATTCAGACTTATTATAGATAAGCATCAAGGAGGAACAAAGTGCTTTCACTTAGGCATAGCGGAGCAGCCAGTTTTGCCATCCATCAGGGACCTCTTGAGCTGCACTGTGTGCCGTTTCAGCATGCTGCTTCAAAAAGAGGGAAGCAGAAATAACCCCATGTGTAAATGGAAGCAGCCTTGTCTTCTCTGCACCCAGCTTAGGTACAGTATTTACTCTTCTCTGAACAGGTAACATACCATATGAATTCTGGCTAATATACCTTGTGCGGTAAGAACTGACAAATTAGAATATCATAAATACCCCAGTTACCCCTGCTAACTGGGCAAGAGGCACTTTTCATGTGGTGTTCCTCTTATATTTAGCAGGGGGAGAGTAATTGTCCCTCTTCACCCCTGTGCAGTGCCTTTTCTAGTGGCTGTTGCTGGTGGTGTTTTGCATATTTTTAGATTGTGAGCCCTTTGGGACAGGGAGCCATTTAACTTTATTACTATTTGCCTGTAAACCGCTTTGTGAACTTTGTGTTGAAAAGCGGTATATAAATACTATTTGAATGAATTTGAATGAAATGTCTGCCTAACTGTCTATTCCCATTTTCTTGTACTGAGTCAGCATATATATTTTTTCTCCAGTAGAACTAATACTTCTGTTCCTCAGTTCTGTGTTCTGTGTAAGGTTCATATTTACAAATTAAATGATTAACAAAATACACTAATAGTAAGGAGAATGGTAGCATTTTGAGAAAATTCTAATCAATTTCTCAATTGATTTCTCAATTCTCTGAGATTATGAAATCTTATTAGTGCTGATATTTTGGAAACTGATAGATTCCACTATCCATCAATTGCTAGATTCCACAAATAATAGAGAGGTTCCATACATGGAAGGACTTCACACCCTACCCCATTCGAGGTAGTGTGGGGCAGCATGAAGAGAGGACATTACGATTTCTTCTTAGGTTTTATTATTTGATATTGGATAGCGCTTTGGCTATGTTCTTTGGCTGGGTCAGAGAACAAGAAGAGAAAATGCTTTATCAAAAGCAAATACTGTATTTGATTATAGTACAAAATTTCTTTCTTGACTCGCTAGCATGAGATGTCATTTTTGAATGCTTCAGCTGGAACAAGGACTAAAACATAATCTGCGAATCCAGTATAATATATGGATTTTAGTCTGACCATGTTATTATTATAATAAATACCTTTTTCTAGAATCTCATGAACTAATGATTCTTTTGGAAACAAAAAGAAAAATGAAAGTATAAAGGATTTATTGATATGCTTACTTTGTACCTATCTGCTTCATATACACTGAAAAACAGATGCTTTGACTAAATGTTCTGACATAGATATTTTAATACACCAACAGTTTCTCATGAAATCAGTACATGAGCACTGTAGCATTATGTGAGTGTATGCTGGATTCTATCTGCAGAAACAAAGCAACAAAGGTTGTGTAGATGATAATTTCCATATAATGTGGAAACGATTGTACTTAAAAGTTTACTTATGAGCATGGAACCTTGTGCTAAAAATGGATCATCCATAAATATATTACTATAAATAGTAGCTACTTTAACTGGCTAACTAGTTTGTATACAACAGTACAGTATATTTTTGTTAAGATAATATTCCAATGAACTTGGTGGAATTTACTACCAGCTAAACATGTTTAGATTTCCATTGTAAATATTGTTTGCTGTTAAGCATGCATTGAAGTAATGATAAATTCATTTTTGAAATTATTCAGGCTGAAGATTCATGCTACTATAGAATGGGGATTTATTCATATGGTTTTATAAAACAGGGCTGAACGGTGAGGGAGTGGTACAAACAGATCTCCATTGGCAGTAGAGAAGCTCCTAACGTTGCAAAAAATAGGTGGGGCATTCATCCCAACTGTGTGTGCTTGCATTTTCTTTCATTACCATCGGTGAATATAACTGGGCCTTGAAGGGACAGAGAAGTCAGGCTAACTGAATAGGAAGTGAACGTAGTTCATTTTCCTCTCAGCCAACACAAAGAACTGCTTGGCAGAACAACTTGGATCTTCCTGCCAAACAGCTTCCTGCAAAATTATTCTAGTGCACTTCCTCCAGGTTCAAACAGATTGATTTAGAGTGCATGATTCTAATTAAAATCAGATTTAGGGCTCAATCTTATCCAGTTTACCAGGACTGATGCAGCTCTGCATCCTCTGGTGGTGGTGGGCAGTCATGGAGGCCTCCTCAACGTAAAGGAACATTTGTTCCCTTATCTCGGTACTGCATTGCAGCTGCATCAGCTCCGTAACATTGGGATAGGATTGGGCCCACAGTTACCTCTTGTTTTACATGGGAATTACGTTTTTGAGAAGTAGTGCATATCTCAAAACATATAATAAACATATTTGTTTGAATACACTTGACCATGTTATTCCAAAAATGTGCTAGCATAAATTAGGTTTTGGTATTAAACAAGCATGTTCTGTCAAAAACATCTAAATCAAACCCTTGTAAAACTAAAGGTCCCTTTAATAGAGGCAAGACTATCCTTTCATTGTTTCCCCAGTTGCAGTTGTGTATCAATGTACAAATGACATTTTGCCTTCTATATAGACATACATACACATTTTGTATAGCATCTTACAGCCCAGTTCTAACTAACTTTCTAGAGCTAATGCATCCGCAATGCAGTCCTGAGGTAAGAGAACAAACATGCTCATACATTGAAGAGGCTTCTATGACTGTTCCCCTCCCCAAAATGAAGTGTGCACCCGGTTGGTACGTCTACATAGGTGCTAGAAAGTCACAGTGGTTAGGACTGGGCTGTTAATAGTTTAATCCAAACTACTAGTTAATTGCCAGCATAATGTTTTGGGCTAAGTATTATCAGTCTGTATTGTATGCAAGGACTTTGAATGGGCTGGGCCCATTGTTGGTTAGATATGGGATGTCTTCTAAGACTTGCTTTTCAGTTGTTCCATATTTTAACTCTATGACTACAAACAACATTTGTGCATCAGGTATTTAATCTATACTACGTGATACTAATAAATTGTCATAATTTTTATGACATTTGACTTTTGTTATGCAACAAAAATAAAAGTGTTTGAAAAACAAAAGAAGGCACTTGTATTTGCTGGAATACAGTCATTTTTCTATGGAAACAAAAAGTCATAGAAACAAATGGAAACAAAAAGTCACAAAAAGTCATTGAATCGAGTACATTTATTACTTGTGCATAAAACCAGATACAAATCAACAAATGGTAGATTTACATGAAAGTTTTCAAGTGACAATACAACTTTATTCAAGAATAAACCATGGTGATATTTTTGTTACTGTTCCTTCTTCTTTAAATAGAGTAAAACAAGTACACATCCAAATGCCATTTGCAAGACAGGTGGTTTGTTTGTGGTCTTATGAACACTTACTTGGAACTCAGTCGGATTTACTTCCCCTTAGAATAAGCTTAGGAAATCCAATGTTGAAGTGTCAAGGAGCAGGTCTAAAATATTTGATTGCTAAGATAAACTGAACTATCTACTAAGTCATCATGCTGTAGTAATTAAAATGCTGCAGAATGTCCTTGTATCTTGATCAGGAAATAGGTGCAGTTCCCTCTACCTGTTCCTGGTAACTCAAAACTGTTGTTTATTCAGCTGTGTCACAGGTTGCTTTCAGATTTAATAAGCTGTTAAGATGCCTGTGGCTATCCACACATCTCAGAACTATTTATCCCTAAGATGATTTAACTGTAATTTTGAGCTCTGGGAATAGAAAGGGCTATAAATCACAACAAATAAACCCTCAGAAGACATTACTGTATTTGTGATGAGCTGCACAAATTTCACTCCATAATTTTTAGTGGCAGAAGTTGTCTCCTACAAGTGACCAGAAACAGAATTTTTGGAGTGTGATTCTGTCGCAATTTTTTTAATGAAGTCCAAAGTTCAGCAAAATAAAAAAAATTTCAGGCAGATGTATAGAATAGGGGCGTCAAACATATGGCCGCAGTCTGGATATGGCCTGCAGAAGAGTTTTTTCCAGACTGCATTGATGAAGTAGGCTCCCAGCACCACCATCAGCTGCTCACTGATGCATCAGCAGACGTCCAGCAGATGCTGGGAGAGACCAATTATCATTTTGAATGCCCTTTCAGTGGCACTACTACTACCAAGGTGCTGGGAGGAAAGGATGGAAGGAAGACTTGGGAGGAGAGGAATGGTACATGGGAAGGGGCAGACAAAAGAGCGGTAAGAAACAAAGAAGGGGAGATGCTGTCAAGGTGCTGTGCTTAATTATCACACAGGCTGCCTTTTCAGCAGTGCTGCTTCTGTCAAGGCTTCATTTTGCAGAGAATAACTGCTGAGATGCAAAGTAACGGCAGAGACAGCACTGCTGAAAGGGCAGCCCACATGTTAATTGGGTTCTCTCATATCCTAAAAATATAATCAATTGCAATTTTTCTCATCTGTCATTTGCTAGTAAGTGAGAATGAGGTGCTTATTTCTGGCCATCACCTGCTTAATGACATCAGTTCCTGCTGAATGACATTGCTTCCAGCTCTCAGCAGGCACCAAATAGCTCTCAGCAGGCTATTTGGTCCACTGTGTGAAACAAGTTTGACACCCTTTGTACACGTATAGAACAATATATGTCTCTGCATCATTATGAAGTGCCTTTGTTGTTGTTGTTCAGTCGCTAAGTCGTGTCCGACTCTTCGC